>CM024613.1:7215251-7700944 GCA_014182575.1 Eucalyptus decipiens | reverse complement strand
AAATATATCAGTACTTGCATCCTCACCTCCTGCTGCAGCTACGACGATGACAACGACCCCGGGACCAGATATCTGCGACCCCACGTCTCCAGCCTTTGGCAGCAACACAACCCTCAACTGGCTTCTTACGATCGGCGAGACTGAAGCTCGCTATGCCAGTTATTCCCCGAGTTTTGGGTGCAACCGAGATGCCAATGTCCTTCCCAAGATTGCAACATCCGCCCTAGTAGATACTGGCGACGCCACTTATCCAGCTTTTGACGACGGTGCATATGCAGATTTACTTCCTACGACAGCAGAGCAAGTCAAGGATGACGATGAATGGATCGATCGCTTGATGGACATGGATATAGATCCGGTGGTCGACGCCGATTACCTCTTTGGTTCAAATCCTTTTGCTAATCCATCAGAAGACGATACAAATGCGATGCTTGCATCCACACTCGGCACACCCGACAACCAAACGTAGGGTCCGACTTCTCTCCATCAACAAAGGAGCGTTGCTGAATCACAAGAGCAAGATGTTCCGGCCACATTGGCATGGGCTGATCAGTTTTTGCTTGTTTAGCATTTTTTGCAGTTCTAGTTTTTAAAAGACTTGAACCATACGCATGCTCTTTTTTAAGGCTCATTCAAACGATGTACATACTGTTGTTTTGCTTTTGCTATATATATAATTGAGATTTTCATTTTTCAAATAAAATATTTTATACAACACGGGACGAAAGACTTTTTGAAAATAATATGCCACGGATCAAAAGCCAGTATATTCGAGAAGTCGAGTCGATAACTGCTTGGCCAAAATAAAAAACAAGAAACCAAAAAAGTTGACAGCTAGGTTCATAAGAGAATGTATGCAAGGTACTCCGCCGATATAACATATTTTTCACACAAATGATCATGAAACAGAAACTTTCCACGGCTAATTGATCGTATTTATATCAAAATTTAAAATAAATAAATAAAAGGTTTATATATAATCACCTAAACCCTCCTAGTGTGATGAGTCTTTGACACTATAGTATTTTTAATCAACTAATCGATGGGATGTGTACATTTGTCAAAATTAAGAAAAATCAACATATTTTGAGGTGCATTTTTTTTTACACAAAACTAAAGATTTGGAAAATATTTATCTAAAAATAATTGATTGTATTGCCTACAAGAATTAACAAATAAAAAATATTTTTATCAACTACCAAAATAGTTAGGTATAAATTATCATCAAAATGATGAAACTATTTTCCATTGACTAATTTTTCTAAGCGACATATTTAATCATTATTCGAAAAATATTTTTCCAAGTCTTTACTTTTCGTAAAATCAATGCCAAATCTCTCTTTTATTGAAACGGCAACTCAAGCAATTGAAAAGAGTTTGAATGTTTCGAGGGCTTGATACCTTTGGTTAATTCATTAGCAATAATTTCAAATAGAATACATTACATAGGTTTAGATCACCTAGATTGATTGACCATCTCACCCATCACTATAATTAAGCAAGAACTTAATCAGCTGCGTGAGAAAACATATAATAAATAGGACTAGTACTAATTTTCAAAGATGATTATTACTAAAGGAATAAAAACCACATGTTCTAAATGAAACGCTCAAAAGAAACAAAACGAAAAATATTGGCCTCTTCTAACCTCTTAGCAACTAATCCACATCGTGTACACAATCTTACCCCTTTTTTATATCCACATCTTATTTTCCTCCTTTTCCTCTCTTTAAGAAAGTTGGATTCTTGGATTTTTTTCTTTAAGATTCCGTTTATCTATTCATCTCTTCCATAATAGTCATTGGGCTGTAATAAAATTTTGAATGATACAACAAGCTAAGACAACATCCACTTGTGTTCTAAATGACCAAAAATATTCAATCGAAAATGCTTCTTTAAGACTCCAAATGCTCTTTCGATAGTAGTTCTCAGAGATGAATGGCGCAAATTGAATAGTTCCTTCTTATTTTCAGGTGGGCGATCACTGAACTCCTTCAAAAGATATCTAACGCCACAATAGAGAGAGATGATGCCATTTTGCATTCCACTAGCATCGGCAAGATAATAATTTTCCAACAAGTTAAAAAAAAATTATTCTTAAGATGCTAAGCTCAATCCAAAAATTGAGTATAAATTTCATTTTCTTACCTCTGGGAGTATTCAATCCATTCGGCTTCGAAATTACATTTAAAAATAATAATACGTGAATCATGTGGAGTGCATTCTCAACCAGCTAACACAAAAGAAAATCTCAAGTCAAATGTAACAACAACCAATACATTTTGTGTTCCTTTTGACCACAAAATCTTCCTTGAATTTCAAGAGGAATTCATGCATGCACATGAGTTCCATCTATTGCTCTGAAATATAGTTATCAACCAAATACTAATGAAACTTCTAAAGCAATGTATAAAGATGTTTTTTTTTCCAAATTCCATATCTTAAAATATGGATAAAACCTTCAACCATTAAAACCTTCAATCATTACTTATCTCAAGAGAAATGGAATCGGTCGATTCTTTTACCACATGTTTGTATGATTTCAAAATCACTTGAAAGACAATTTTGAAATATCTATGCACGGGTTGTATTGACCTATGGAATCTTCCCCTAATGATTTTGAACCTGACATTACATCCAATGATATGGCTGTGGAACACAAGTTACCTGCACTGAGCACATTGCAAAGTTCTAAAAAAGCATTCGACGGCATCCATATTTGATTTATACGATAAATATTGTCACTGTGTAACACACGATTCATATGCAACTCTCTCTTGTAATCTCGATTCACATGAGCATCTCTCAACATGTGATTCTCAAATGATTGTAATCATCCGTAAATAGTGTGATAACTGTCATAAATTCTGCCGCCACAACCATTACTGCCACTTGGATTTTGTCACGATCCATCTATATTGGAGCACATTGATCATGAAACACCAAATTCGTGCAATCCTAGAAGGGCAATACTAGAGAGCTAGAACCACATGACACAGCACAAGCTGCTATTCAAGAATACATACATTAGGTATGCAAATGCTCATGCATCCACTCAATTTTACTTCTACGTGAACAAAATAAGTAGGTGTCTTCTTCATTCAAACTTGTTGTAGACAATATACTTCAAATAAATCAAACTTCATCCTAGGTTAGAATGATGTTATCCTAAAATCAAGTCCCCACTGTAATAAATATAGTAAATAGTATGAAACCCGTTGATAATCACAAATAGGGTACTCCATATGGTTTTCTCTAGGCAATGAAGGCCAACAAATATCAAACATCTCAACAAGTTCCTACATATATGTTGACCGGGAGATGCTAAGTTTCCCATCGACTATAGTAATTGTTCCACTCGATTTAAAGCTGAGTAATCAATAATGCAGATATATTGATGCCATGGGACAACACAAGCTGCTCTAGAAACACAAAATAAACGAAGAGACCACGATCCATGTTCAGAAAAAAAAAAAAAAAAAAGAATCGCACAATATTTGTCGGGACAAATCATCTTAACAAACAATTGTATGAAGACCCAAAACCGCTAATGGCGCCAAATGGCAAGATACTGCTATCAGACTAAACTCAAAGAGTTGGTTTTTGCATTTTCCCTTGAATAGGCCATTAAGCAAAGAGATTGATGTATAGAAATGAGAGCCAATTACAATAATTACCTCAGGAATCGCGCCTCCTTGGATTAGAAAATGAAAGCGAAAACAATAACGGCGCACCCTCTCTCCTCTGCTATTTGTAAGAGAAGCGCGAGGCAGCACCAGAGGAGGAGTAGCTCTCGAGATGATGGACGAGACAAAGAAGCCCTAAATTGCATGACATATGGAAAAAAGGAGCAGCTCTAGAGGGAAGAGAAGAGAACGTGTAAGAAAGAGGGGATAACAAAGAGAGCATGCAAGGGCGATGAGAGGGTGCGAGGACGTGAGGATGAGAAGCTACACAAGGGCAAGAGGACGCGAGTCCCAACCTATCGATCGGACACAATTTTTTTTTAACCACTAATTTTCCACTCCTCGAACACCAAAAAATTTGAAAAAAGTAGACGGAACTTTAATGGAAAAATAAGTGCAGACGGACGATGCATAGGATTGCATGTGTTCAGTGTCCGGGTGTGTATCCAGAAGGAGAACGTCCGAGGCTAATAAAAGAGAAAAAGAAACAAGAAATCGCATGCATACCCCAAGGTTGAAAATTGATTGATATAAATATACCTTTATATGAAGAGAAGTAGTATTCTTATTTTTTACGTAATATAGCTTCCGTCTTTAATTTTAGGCGCTATTTCCACCCCCTAAATAATTATGTCCACCCTCATTTACACTAAAGAGACAAAACTACCGTCAATCTTCCAATTGCAATTTGTCTTGGTGGTTACAAATTTATTTACTTACCTTTTTTTTTTTTTTTTTTTTTGTATTTCGATATCTATATAGGATTTACTTATCATAATTAAGAATTTCATAAATTTATCTTTTGTTTAATGTAAATTTTCCTTGTATCTTAAAGGAACTATTTTTTTAATTGTTTGATATAATTTCAATAAGAATTTGTTCGTCAAAAGAGAAATTTCCAAGAAATCCAATTCTTTTCTATGTTGGAAATCAAAATTATGGAAAATTTAATTAAATCCAACATTGCATAAGTAAGAATTTTTTTGCAAATTTTAGTGAAAAGTTATTATTTTGGATTGACAAAAATTAATATCATCTATGAACAACTTGGAAAAAATATTCCTCTAATGTTTTTTATGCTCTATTTAGAGTATCTTGCCAATATAATAATCAAAAAAATTATCTTTTTTTCCTATAAATAAATAAAGAGACTTGATACATATATTTAAGACTAATTAAATTAATAAAAATTTCACCAAGAAAATGAGCTCTTGAGATTAGAGGAGCAAAATGGTAGATAATTTGTTATAAGATCATTGTTGAAGAAGAGATTTTTCATTCTTATACTCTATTAAAAATGTCATTTTTCCTTACTATTAATGACATGAATCATGTAAAATGTTATAGAAACACCTAAGAATGCACTTTTCTTTAATATGCTAAAAAAGATATATGAAATTCTTAATTATGGTAATTATCCTAAATAGATAGGGAAAAATAAGGAAAAAAAAAGAAAGAAAGAAAGGAGTCCGTCCATAATTTTAAATAGCAATTGAAAGATTGGGGGCAATTTTGTCTTTTTAGGAAAAAGGTGTGGATATAGTTATTTAGAGGGTGAAAAATAGGGGTGCCCTTTCAAAATACCATTCAATTTATGTTTTAGACATAAAATTTATTTATGGACACTAATGAAATTTAAAAAAAAAAAATCATGATTTTATAAGTCTGCATAGCTATCACAACTTAATATCCTTAATTTAACATTTCTTTTTTTCCTTTTATCCAATCTATTTTCTCATTTATTTGTACAAATTTTACAGTCTAAATGATTCTCCTAATTAGTGAACAAGTAATCAAACTTCACGTGGTCTACACAATGTAGACATGTAGTCCACGTGGCATCGAGTCCAGTGTGTTGGATGAAACTTATAGCTATAGGTAACGGTTTTGAAAATGAGAAGTACCGAAACGATTAGTAGCTATTTATTAAATTCATTGGAGTTCAAAGACCATGACAGTAAAGAAAATTCCCTATCATGGTCAGATTGCTTCTAGAAACTTCAACTCGGGACCTTCTATTCTGATGACGAGCCGAGCTCCAACAGCATCATCTATGGCTCCGAGCTAAGGTGTTCCCACTTTGCCAGACACTTTCCCAGATTGTGACGTGCATCGAGAGCTGAGGTGTTCACACACTGTCGAGATTCAATGCATGTGCACCGTCGGATCGTATGAATTTCTCGTAGGGACTCGCGGCGGAACACTTGTGCTGGGCCCGCTAGACATTATCAAGAATTTACCGCGTGTCGGTGCAACACGTGGACAGAAGATTAAATTGGATTGACTTCCAACTTCCAAGGGACAGGTGCAATCAATCGTGCCAGCAAAGGCTGATCCGCCACCTCCTCCTGACGTTGACTCCTGATGAGAGGAAAGGTGCATCGGATCATAATCCAGCCGCGCCACTCAACCAACGGACGCAAAGACATAAATTAACGGAGACGAGATTAGTTGAACAGGACGAGACCAAAAAACGAAAATATTAAGTAGAGGATTCTTACATTATAATGATCAACCTCTGTACCCGGCACAGGCACGATGGGCCATTTATAGCCTCTGTCAGGCCGTCGCCGGGTGGATTTATAAATGGTTTGGTTCAAATTTTCTAAAATCTAAAATTGTTTAAGTGTGTATTAACTTTAAACCAAATTCCCTATCCTGATCAAATTGCTTGGAGAAAGTACGACTCGGGACCTACTATCCCAATGACAAGTGTGCTCCAACAGCATCTTTTGTGGATCGGAGCTCGGGTGTTCACACTTTGCCAAATGGCAACGCGCATCAAGAGATGAGGTGTTCATACTCTGTCAAGATTCAATGCGCGTGTGCCATTGAATCGAATCAATTTCATGTGGGAACTCGCATCATCTGACGGGACATCTAAGCTGGGTCCGCCAGACATTACTAAGATTTTACTGCATGTCCATACAATACGTGGACAAGAAAATTAAATTAGATTGACTTGGAAGGAACCGTTGCAACCAATCATGCCAGCAAAAGCAGATCCACCACCTCCTTGTGACGTTGACTCCCGATGAGAGGGAAGTTACTTCGGATAACAATCCAGCCACACCACACAGCGACGGGCGGAAGACATAAATTAACTGAGACGCGATAAGCCGAGAAGGACGAGACGAAAAGGAAGAAATTAAATGACGAATGTCCACACTATACGAATCAACCTCTCTATCCGTCTAGCGACATAGGCGCAACGGGCCACCTGTAGCTTCTCTCGGGCCTGCTGCCAGCAAGGTTTGTAAATGATCCGGTTCGAATTTCTGAATCCCGAATCATTAGAGTGTACATTAACTTTGAATCGAAACGCACCTCAAATCTAGTATAACCCAAATTGAAGACTCGGTCCAATTTCTTGGACAGCCCATACTACCCCAAGCTCAAATTTAATATAACCCAAATTGAAGACTCGGTCAAATTTCTTGATTTTTTTTTGTTCTTCTCGGGACAATCCATACTACCCCAAGAAAATAAGTATGTACAATTAGAGGGCCCATTGCCTTATAAGACAGTCCAGGACTTCCTCCCTAGGCGATATGAGACATGCGTATGTACAATTAGAGGGCTCATTGCCTTATAAGGCAATCCAGGACTTCCTCCCTAGGCAATATGGGACAAAAGACTCATATTGTCCGCTTTGGACACTAAGTGTGTAGTTAGAGGGCATATTGCCTTATAAGGCAGTCCAGGATTTCCTCCCTAGCGTCCGCTTTGAATACTAAATCATCACGGTTTTGTTCTTCTCGAGACAGCCCATACTATCCAAGAAAACGCATATGTACAGTTAGATGACCCATTGCCTTATAAGGCAATCCAGGACTCCCTCCCTAGGCGATATGGGACAAGAGACGTGCCCCATTCCTACGCACTTCTGGGAACCGAGGCGCGAACGCATTGCCATCCCTCCTCCCTGCGCACCATCGCCTGAGCCGTCACATTAAAAATAGTTTAGTGAAAAGTGACAGATTGTGTGAATTGTGATCAAGGTACGGTTGCGATGACGCTCGGGCACGCAAAATTGGAAAACGAAGATGCAAGAGAATTGGGTGAATTGTGATCAAGGTACGGTTCGCGTTCGTTTTCGTGGAGTCGCGCACGCGAAAGCTATGCGCCTCCTTCTCTCTTGCCTTCAATCCCAACTAACCCCAACCACGTCTCTCACCCACCCGCATTCTACCGTCACCTGCCCGTGACGGTTCCGCCCTCACCCCATACCCACTTCCAAAGACACTTTCTGATCATGATTTTCACCATTTTTTTTCCCGTACTATGTGTGCTCATGAAATTTTATAATTGGATCTTCGATTAAATGGTTGGTAGGGTAGCCGGTGGCCACCCCCTAATGAATCCGATTTCAAGCACGGGCTTGATCGACTCGTCAACCATGAAGGTTTGCTCGTCTTCTACAAAAGCATATGAAGCACACGGAATTTCCTTCGATGTTTGGATGGAAGAAGTTTGCATGAATCGTAAATTATAAAAATTTCGGGTCTTGAAAGTATTGACACATCTAAATTCTAATAAAAATGTGACAAAAACAAAACAATTAATCATTGCAAAGCGGGTCGATGAAAGTGACAACTAATCGATTAGTGAGAAACATCGTGATTGTGGACAACTCTACAGTTCGTTTGCCAATAACTTCATTGAAAGGGCATGACAATTAGGTTGACTGGGTTCCTAATTAAGACACGGTTAAGAAAGAGTCGCTTGGCTTGGTTTAGCGTGAAAACCGTTGTGTCCAAAACCCATGTGTCCAAAGGAACAAGTCCTTGCTAATGCTTTAGCTGTCCTGCCTCTCTCCGATGGGAGGACAAGAACTGTCAACTGAAGTTGTTTGAAGGATATTCTCAATCTCAGCTTTCAAAGTACATAGGAACAAGCAAAGATGCTAACTAATCCTTTTTTTTTCAGAAAATTAAGGTCGATATTTGGAATTTTTTCTAATGTTTGTAGATCTTTTCTCGTTAAATTCAAAGCGCTCTTATTAAGAGAAAAGTATGTAAATCGGGGCCCTGTAATGATTTAAAGAGATACTAAAATGCATTAGAAACCTTTGCTAGATAATTAATTTATTGGTGGCAATGATAGGTGTTTATAAAAATGGCACAAGTCTTCTTCTTCTTTTTAAATATCTTATTAACTCTAAATGTGTTAGTTGATAAGTAATGTTTTGGCAAAAGTTTTGGAACTTCTCTTAAATGGAAATTGAAATGATTGACCTCAAGCTTTTTAATTATGTAATCACAGAATGTGGAACATCCTCATTCCATGCCATGATTTATGGACCCATCTTGTTTCAAATTCAAACCGGTCAACGTTGAATGCACAATCCCTAATGCTCTAATGACATACTTTTAAGTATGAAATTATGACCAGCATTACGCACCGTAATTATGCGTCTTAAAGTTTGTGAACCTTAACAGAGCAGTGATTTCATAAGGTGGTCCATGTGGGCACGCACTGGTGACTGGTCCAAGCTACTGGTAAGAGGATGTCATCATTAAAGGAGCAAAAGTAAAAAAAAAAAAAAAAAAAAAAAAAACAGAGAAAAGAAGATGATAATAATGATAACAATAATGAGTAGAGAAAGGAGAGATCCGTTGGATAGGAATAGAAATACTAATTTAATTTGTTAAATTTACCCTTTCGACTTCATCCGTTATGGAGGATTTAAATGAATTGCCATAAAAGAGAATATTCATGGATCCCACTATAATTGTTCCAAATTATGACGTTCCCTAATTATAGCGCTAATATCAGAAAAAGAGTTCATAAATTACGCTTATAATGACGCTAGTGCCTCAAAATTTCATCACATTTGTACAAAGTTTAGATATCAATGACACAAAAAAAAAAGATTGGTTATGATGTCTCGACAATCAAAATTCATGATTAATTTTCTATTTTGTGATAAATAGAGAGTATTTTTGTCATATTGTTACAAGTTCGGCGGTCTTAATAATACACATAAAAAGAAATTGAGATAAAGGCATCGCGGAGTTCATATCTGAGAATTCTGTGTATATGCCGACCTGCATTAGCTCTTTCTTTTTGTCCCTTATTCTCATCAGGGTGTGAAACTTACATGAACTAAAAATTTGGTGGGAATATGACGATTCATATGGAACAGTCGTGAGAATCCCCCCGTATCGAATCCCCTCCCTCCAAATGGAAGCAAATCCCACGTTTAATATTTAATTAACAAGAAAATAATCATGCCACTGGACTATCCCCGGCCGACGCTGTCCCGCCGGAAACGCGCAAAAAAAAAAAAGAAAACGATAAGGACGAGAATCCCGCGTGTTTGCGATCGTCGCCGAGCGAGGGGCGTCACGGTAAATTCACCCCGACCGCGGCCGCGTCCGTTACCGTACCGCGGCTGCCTATAAAAAAAAGTCCCCCGCATCACCGACGGTGATTCTAGCAAACCCTCCGTCTCCCACCTCCCCTCCTCCTGCTCGTCGCCAGCAAGCAATTAAAAAGCGGGGAGATTTGCGGGGAGATTTAGGGGCTGCATGGTAACACTCCCAAAAAGTGTTCCCGGAACAAATAGAAAAAATTTTGTTCGGGAACAAAAAAGAACAAAACGCGTTTGGTTGCGTTTCTGTTTTTTTTGTTTTTTTGTTTCGGAACGAAATAAAAAAAAAAAAGAAACAACAATTTGTTGTTTCTTTGGTAAATTTGAAGAAATTTTTTATTTCTTTTATTTTTTCTATTTTTTCTTTTTTTCTTTTTTTTTCTTTTTTTCTTTTTTTTTTTTTTTTTTCTTCTTTTTTCTTTCGCCGCCAAGGCCGGCCTCGGCCATGGCCGGCGCGACGGGCACACCGCCCGCCGAGGCTCGAGGCTCGCCGGGCCGGATCCGGCCTCGAGGCCGATCGGGGGCGAGATCGAGCTCGCCCCCGGCGAGGCCGAGCCTCACCATGGCCGGGCGAGATCGGCTCGCCCAGGCCGGCGAGGTCGGCCTCGCCATGGCGGGCGAGCTCGAGCTCGCCCGCCCGCGCGGCGGCGAGCCCGAGCCTCGCCTTGGGCGGGCGAGCTCGGCCTCGTCGGGGCCGGCGAGCCTCGCCGTGGCCGGGCGAGGCCGCCGCCCCGTCGGCCGGTCGCCGGCCAGGCCCGGACGACCAGCAAAAAAAAAAAAAAAAATGAAAAATAAAAATAAAATAAAAATGTTTTAAAAAATTAAAAAAAAAAACAAAAAAGAATAAAATTTACCAAATTGTTTCTATTTTTTTTTATTCCGGAACAAAGAACCAAAAGCGTTATTTTGTTCAAAAATTGCACCAAACGAAACGTTTTTTGTTTTTTGTTCCCAGGAACAAAAAAACAGAAAAAGTGTTTAAAAACAAAAAAAAAGAATACAAACAAACGCAGCCTTAACGGCTAAAAAAACGGTGAAGCAGAAACCAAAGGGACAGAAAAGCCGGCCGCGGATCCTCCTCCTCCCTTCGCATTCTCGCAACCTCCGCCGTCCAATCGCTCCCTCGTTCTTTTCTTCCCCTTCGAATCCGCACTCCTCGTTCCTCGATCCTCTTTTGTGGCGGAGTAAGCGGTGCTGGTCTGCGCTCAGATCGATCCCCGCTGCAGCCATCCGCGTTGAAGATGTAGAACGTCTGCTCCAAGGTGGTGTTGAAGATCCTCCAAGACTCTTGGCTATAGAGGTTGCACTCTTCGATAAGACCGGGAGGCAACCGCGTGCCCGTTGCTTTCTGCTGGAGGTAGTGAGCGAAAAAATGCTCATCAGTTGGGTGAAACTTAACTAGCGAATTCATGCTGACGATTGATCTCTTTCGTTCTTCTTCTTCTTCTCTGGCTTTTGTTGCTTTCGAAGGAGAGTTTTGTTCTCTAAACGTTGGAATGAAGAAGGCCACAAGATAATCTGTATTGAGATTAAATTCCATTAGCAATAACCGTCAACAGATTTAATCTGCTTAAATAATGAATTGCGAGGCGTGGGAGACATAGACAGTCAAGACGAAATTCAATCAAAGATTTTATGAAAGATTTTATCAAGGCAGCTAAGACGAAGTTACGAAAAATCAGACGATATACGAACTTCTCATTAGCTAAATTATAGATAAAACAAACCGTCTTTCCTTTCTTAAACAAAAAAATCTTAGCACGACTGAATAGGTTATCCGGTAGAAAACGATAAAACAAACCGTCTTTCTCTCTGCATCAACCGCGTGCCCGTTGCTTTCTGCTGGAGGTAGTCAGCGAAAAGGTGCTCATCAGTTGGGTGAAACTTAACTAGCGAATTCATGCTGGTATTTCGTTCTTCTTCTTCTTCTCTGGCTTTTGTTGCTTTCGAAGGAGAGTTTTGTTCTCTCGTGCTTTTGTAAACGTTGGAATGAAGAAGGCCACAAGATAATCTGTGTTGGAGATCAAATTCCATTAGCAATAATGATGAAATAATCTGCTTAAATAATGAATTACAGGGCGTGGGAGACATAGACAACCAAGACGAAATTCAATCAAAGATTTGATCAAAGATTTTATCAAGGCAGCTAAGACGAAGTTACGAAAAATCAGACGATATATGAACTTCTCATTAGCTAAACTATAGATAAAACAAACCGTCTTTCCTTTTTTAAGCAAAAAAATCTTAGCATGACCGAATAGGTTATCCAGTAGAAAACGATAAATAAAGATGCAGAGAGAAAGACGGTTTGTTTTATCGTTTTCTACCGGATAACCTATTCGGTCATGCTAAGATTTTTTTGCTTAAAAAAGGAAAGACGGTTTGTTTTATCTATAGTTTAGCTAATGAGAAGTTCATATATCGTCTGATTTTTCGTAACTTCGTCTTAGCTGCCTTGATAAAATCTTTGAGCAAATCTTTGATTGAATTTCGTCTTGGTTATCTATGTCTCCCACGCCCTGTAATTCATTATTTAAGCAGATTATTTCATCATTATTGCTAATGGAATTTGATCTCCAACACAGATTATCTTGTGGCCTTCTTCATTCCAACGTTTACAAAAGCACGAGAGAACAAAACTCTCTCCTTCGAAAGCAACAAAAGCCAGAGAAGAAGAAGAAGAACGAAAGAGATTAATCACCAGCATGAATTCGCTAGTTAAGTTTCACCCAACTGATGAGCACCTTTTCGCTCACTACCTCCAGCAGAAAGCAACGGGCACGCGGTTGCCTCCCGGTCTTATCGAAGAGTGCAACCTCTATAGCCAAGAGCCTTAGAGGATCTTCAACACCACCTTGGAGCAGACGTTCTACATTTTCACCACGTTGAGAAAGAACAAGTCGAGGGTTTTAAGGACCGCCGGATCCAGGACATGGAAAGAGCAGCACACGACGAAAATCAGTCTTGGTGAGTTGGTTAGCTACAAGAAGTCCTTCAAGTTTCAAGGTGGATGTGGCTCGAGTGCAACGAGCGGGCACTGGATCATGTATGAGTTCTCAATGTGCAACGAGAGGGTAAGGTTTTAATTCCGTGTCTATTGATAATTCTTTGACTCGCATTGATGGTAGATTGTTGGTATCGATTCTTCATGTAATGATGCTTCATGCCTATTAGCAACGATCCATTTGTTTCAAGGAAGAATGGTTCTTGTGCGTAGGGCAGTAATGAAAGGTTCTTGGTCCTCCTTCCATAATCTAACTCTCCCGTATCGTCCATTTTCTTTTGACACTCTATGGGCTGGAAATTGTTAACCACTTGGCTTAACTCGTTGCAGCAATGTAAGTAAGTACTATGCAAAATCACATTTTATAGAGACTTTTTAAAAAGGTTTATATATAACCACCTAAACCCTCCTAGTGTGAAGAATCTTTGACACTATAGTATTTTTAATCAACTAATCAATGGGATGTGTACATTTGTCAAAATTAAGAAAAATCAACATATTTTAAGGTGCATTTTTTTTACACAAAACTAAAGATTTGGAAAATATTTATATAAAAATAATTGTTTGTATTGCCTACAAGAATTAACAAATAAAAAAATATTTTTATCAACTACAAAAATAGTTAGGTATAAATTATCATCAATGATGAAACTATTTTCCGTTGACTAATTTTTCTAAGCGACATATTTAATCATTATTCGAAAAATATTTTTCCGAGTCTTTACTTTTTCGTAAAATGAATGCCAAATCTCTCTTTTATTGTATCGGCAACTCGAGCAATTGAAAAGAGTTTGAATGTTTCGAGGGCTTGATACCTTGGTTAATTCATTAGCAAGAATTTCAAATGGAATACGTTACATAGGTTTAGATCACCTAGATTGGTTGACCATCTCGCCCATCACTATAATTAAGCAAGAACTTAAACAGCTGCGTAAGAAAACATATAATAAATAGGACTAGTACTAATTTTCAAAGTTGATTATTACTAAAGGAATAAAAACCACATGTTCTAAATGAAACGCTCAAATGAAACAAAAAGAAAAATATTGGCTTCTTCTAACCTCTTAGGAACTAATCCACATCGTGTGCACAATCCTACCCCTTTTTTATTGCCATATCTTATTGTTGACACCTAAATTTTGGCAACCCATATAGTCATTTATCATATTAAAAAATTAGAGGTTAATTTAATCCCTAAAAAAATATTAATTGCATAGCATATAGATTTAGGTACATTTGTTTTTAATTTGCATTTTTTAAACTTTTTTACTGGATCAGTGGCGGATGGGTCGAATTAGTGATTTTGAGTTTTAAATTAACAGGTCGGACTAAGTCCATTAAGAATACAAGTTGGCCCGAGCCCGTTATCTGAAACCGAGATTTGAAATGAGGATTTTTGGAATTTAAGAAAATTGGGTTGTGGTCTTATATTTAAAAATCAGTAGATTATATTTAGGAGATAAGGAGAATAAAAAGATTTTTTGATCAAGAGTTTATAAAAATCTTCAAAATATCCTACAAAGATCACATTTATTTTCTTGCTTATAAAAGGGCCATGTACGGTAATGAAAAGGGGGGACTTTTGGAGGTTTTTCCTTCGGTCTTCGAAAGAGGAAAAAAAAAAGGTGAAATGTGAAAAGTGAAAGGGGGCAGAGAGGAAGGGACGTGCGAACAGCGAGAGAGAGGAGAGCAGAGGAGAGAGGAAGAAAAGGGAAAAAAACTAAATCTACTGTTTCTCCTCTTCGGTGTGCCCCTTGCCGACCTTCGAGCAGCAGCGCCGCTGGGCATCCGCCACCGCCGGCCCTGCCTTGCCGACGCCCGCACCTCTGCCAATCTCCTTCGCCGTCGTCTGCTGAAGCCGCGCCGATCCCTACCCACTGCACCAGCAACGACGTCCCTACTCCGCCACTGCCCGATCTGCTGCACCGGAGCTGCAACCCGAAACAGACGCCCCGCCGAATCTCCGCCGGCCACCGCGCTTGAACCCTCGTGACGCCAGCTGTTTTTCTTCCCCCGGCCGCGCAGTCGCTCCCCTGCAGCAGCCGCGACCCGACGCCTCTACAGTTTCACCTTCTGCTGCTGCCCGACGCCACATGAGCCCGTACCGCCGGTCTGCTGCCGCGCCGATCCCTACCGCCGCTCCTGCCGTGATTCAGCCCTCAGCCTGTCCGTCTCCGCCTCTGATCCTCCCACGAAGCCGCCGCTGCTGCCGAGTCGCTCCACCAGCCCGACGAAGCCGCCGCTGTGCCGATCCGCGACGACCCCGACGCTGCTCCTGGTCCGTTCGTCGCCGATCCTCGCGCCACCTCTTCCCCGACGCCCAACAGCTCGGCTCCAGGCCTCCTCCGAGCGAAGCTGCCTGCTGCTCCACCCGCGCCGCTCCGACCAGCGACCCGACGCCTGCAGCTCGCCACCCGCGACCTGCTGTTGCTGCCGGTCCGCCCGGTGTCCGACATCCCCCTGCTCGCTGCTGGTCCTCCTCGCCAGAGCTCCGACGACTGCAACCTCCGACGGTGACCCACCACGAAGCTGCCGAGTCGCGGGTGAAAAAGCAATAAAAAAAGAAGGAAAATCAGATTACGTGGTTTTATTTCTTTTGTTTATTATTATTTTTATCTTGTCTTTTAGTAGAACTGTTCTTGATATATGGTTGAATTCCTAACATGAATTAACCCGTCACAGTCCAATTTTCACGCCCGAAATCCAACTCACCATCTCTTGCAAAATCGACAATCAAATCTCACGCCCGAGATTTGATTCACAATTTAGTTTAAAATTGGCCAACCCGATCTCACGCGCTGAGATATGGTTCGACATTTGTGGATATCAATCCTATCCAGTCTAATTTGCTATTGTGTTGGTTAATCGATTTTATTTTCGTAAAAAAAATTCCAAAAAATGTTGAATTAGGATTAGGTTTTTTTTTTATTATCTTGCATATTTAGAATAGGAATTTTATTTTGAATCATGGAAAAGAAAACAAAAAAGAAAGCACATTTATTTAGGATATTTATCATTATTTGAAATGCATGTTAAATTTTAATTTCAAAATTAATAAAAAATGAAAAAATCATCATGCATATGTCATATAGAATTATGGTATCTTTTGCACGTCATTGCGTATTAGGGTAAAATCGCATGTTTAATTTTATTTTCTAATTAATTTTAAGTTTAGATAGATTTTTAGATAGATTGCATTCTAGGATTATTTGGGTTAAAATAATATTTTAGTTTAAATTAGGATTTGACTCAACCTAATTCCTAATATAAATTGAATAGGATCTTAATCTAGCTAGGTAATTTTCACATTTTACCTAATTTCGAATTTCATGAGAAATACAAAAAATGTCTTAGGATAAATTAGTTTTACTTTCTAGGATAGATCGCATTCTTTTAGAAAAAAGAAAGAAAAAGAAAAAATGTCATATGCATGTCGTTAGGATTAGATTCATGAAATGCATGCCATTTAGTGATTGTTGTTAGTTCTATTTAATTAGAAATTGCATGTCATTAGAATTAGATCATTTAGTTATATTGCATTGCATAAAGCATGATTCTCATTAATTAAGTGAAAATAAAAAGGAATTGTGTGTTAATTAGAAATCATATCTAGAATTGTTGATGTGGGTTTTAATTTAACATTGTAGATGCTTTCGTTACTTTGAGGTAAGTTCTACATTATTTAATTGCGTGTTAAATTAGTGGTTTACGCACCCGCATGATAACCTCACATGTTAGGGAAATAAATTTAAAATCAATTTAAGTTGCCTGCAAAAGCATTTTTGAAAATAAAAGAATGGTACCGAAAGGGCATTAGAAAAATCTAATGTAATCAAGTCCCCATACCTAGAATCTCTGGTTCGTAGGAATAAAGTAAAACTCCAGTTACTTTACTTGAGTTTCTCATCAGCCCACCAAAAAATAGATTAGTGGCAACTCTTAAATAAAATCTATCTGCATGTTAAGAATCTAAATATAAGTCGCGAATTGGTATGGGTTTAGGAAAGCCCGAATTAAGTCTAGACTTAACAATCCATTAACTAAATCTTACGTGGTTCACACCCGAAATTTGGTCGCGACACTTATTTTCCTCCTTTTCCTCTCTGAGAAAGTTGATTCTTGGATTTTTTTTTTTTTTTCCTTTAAGATTCCATTTGTCTATTCAGCTCTTCCATAATAGTCATTGGGCTGTAATAAAATTTTGAATGATACAACAAACTAAGATAACATCGACTTGTGTTCTAAATGACCAAAAATATTCAATCGAAAATGCTTCTTTAAGACTCCAAATGCTCTTATAGTTCCTTCTTATTTTTCAGAGGGTGATCACTGAACTCCTTTAGATGACATCCAACATCACAATAGAGAGAGATGATACCATTTTGCATTCCACCGGCATCGGCAAGATAATATTTTCCAACAAGTTATAAAAAAAAGTCTATTCTTAAGATACTAAGCTCAATCCAAAAATTGAGTATAAATTTCATTTTCTTAGCTCTAGGAGTATTCAATCCATTTGACTTTGAAATTACATAAATAAAAAAACAAAATACGTGAATCATGTGGAGTGCCTTCTCAACCAGCTAACACATATGAAAATCTCAAGTCAAATGTAACAGCAACCAATACATTTTGTGTTCCTTTTGACCACAAAATCTTCCTTGAATTTCAAGAGGAATTGATGCATGCACATGAGTTCCATCTATTGCTCTGAAATATAGTTATCCACCAAATACTAATGAAACTTCTCAAGAAATGTATAAAGACTTTTTTTTTCCAAATTCCATATCTTAAAGTATGGATATAACCTTCCACCATTAAAACCTTCAATCATTACTTATCTCAAGAGAAATGGAATCGGTCGATTCTTTTACCACATGTTTGTATGATTTCAAAATCACTTGAAAGACAATTTTGAAATGTCTATGCACGGGTTGTATTGACCTATGGAATCTCCCCCTAATGATTCTGAACCCGACATTACAGACAATGATATGGCTGTGGAACACAAGTTACTTGCACTAAGCACCTTCCAAAGCTCTAAGAACAGCATTCAACAGCATCCATATTTGATTTAAACAATAAATATCGTCAATGTATAACACACGATTCATATACAACTCTCTCTCGTAATCTCGATTCACATGAGCCTCTCTCAATATGTGGTTCTCAAATGATTATAATCATCTGTAAATAGTGTGATAATTATCATAAATGTTGCCGCCACAACCATTACCGCCACTTGGATTTTGTCATGATCCATCTATATTGGAGCACATTGATCTTGAAACACAAAATGCGTGCAATCCTAGAAGGGCAATACCAAAGAGCCAGAACCACATGACACAGCACAAGCTGCTATTCAAGAATACATACATTAGGTATGCAAATGCTCATGCATCCACTCAATTTTACTTCTACGTGAACAAAATAAGTAGGGGTCTTCTTCATTCAAACCTGTTGTAGACAATATACTTCAAATAAATCAAACTTCATCCTAGGTTAGAATGATGTTATCCTAAAATCAAGTCCCCACTGTAGTAAATATGGTAAATATTATGAAGCTCATTGATAATCACTAAGAGGGTACTCCATATGGTTTTCTCTAGGCAATGAAGGCCAAAAAATGTCAAACATCTCGACAAGTTCCTACATATATGTTGACCAGCAGATGCTAAGTTTCCCATCCGACTATAGTAATCCTTCCACTCTGATTTAAAGCTGAGTAATCAATAATGCAGATATATTGATACCGCGGGACAACACAAGCTGCTCCAAAAACACAAAATAAACGAAGAGACCATAATTCATGTTCAGAAAACAAAAGAATCGCACAATATTTGTCATGACAAATCATCCCAACAAACAATTGTATGAAGACCCAAAACCGCTAATGGCGCCAAATGGCAAGATATTGCTATCAGACTAAAATCTAATAGTTGGTTTTTGCATTTTCCCTTGAATAGGCCACTAAGCAAAGAGAATGATTTATAGAATTTAGAGCTAATTACAATAATTGTCTCGGGAATTGAGTCTCCATGGATTAGAAAATGAAAAACAATAAAGGGGCACCCTCTCTACTCTGCTATTTGTACGAGAAGCACGTGGCAGCACCAGAGGAGGAGTAGCTCTGGAGATGATGGACGAGATAAAGAAGCCCTAAATTGCATGACAAAGATGGGAAAAAGGAGCAGCTCTAGAGGGAAGAGAAGAGAGTGTATAAGAAAGAGGGGATAACAAAGAGAGGATGCGAGGGCGACGAGAGGGTGCGAGGACGTGAGGATGAGAAGCTACACAAGGGCAAGAGGACGCGAGTCCCAGCCTATCGATCGGAAACAATTTTTTTTTTACCACTAATTTTCCACTCCTCGAACACCAAAAAAATTTGGAAAAAGTAGACGGAACTTTAATGGAAAAATAAGTGCAGATGGACGATGCATAGGATTGCATGTGTTTGGTGTCCGAGTGTGTATCCAAAAGGAGAACGTCCGAGGCGAATAAAAGAGAAAAAGAAACAAGAAATTGCATGCATACCTCAAGGTTGAAAATTAATTCATATAAATATACCTTTATATGAAGAGAAGTAGTATTCTTATTTTTTATGTAATATAGCTTCCGTAATTTTAGACGCTATTTCCACCCCCTAAATAATTATGTTCACCCTCATCTACACTAAAGAAACAAAACTACCGTCAATCTTCCAATTGCAATTTGTCTTGGTGGTTACAAATTCATTTACTTACCTTTTTTTTTGTACTTCGATATTTATATAGGATCTACTTATCATAATTAAGAATTTCATAAATTTATCTTTTGTTTATTGTAAATTTTCCTTCTATCTTAAAGGAACTATTTTTTTAATTGTTTGATATAATTTCAATAAGAATTTGTTCGTCAAAAAGAAAAATTTCCAAGAAATCCAATTCTTTTCTATGTTGGCGATCAAAATTATGGAAAATTTAATTAAATCCAACATTGCATACATAAGAATTTTTTTTGCAAATTTTAGTGAAAAATTATTATTTTGGATTGACAAAAATTAATATCATCTATGAAAAACTTACAAAAAATATATAATGATACCTCATTGTGCACGATATTTTTAGGGTATTCCTAGACATTCCTCCAATGTTTTCGATGCTCTATTTGAAGCATCTTGCCAATATAATAATCAAAAAAATTTCTTTTTTTTCTATAAATAAATAAAGAGACTTGATACATATATTTAAGACTAATTAAATTAATAAAAAATTTCACCAGAAAATGAGCTCTTGAGATTAGAGGAACAAAATGGTAGATAATTCGTTATAAGATCATTCATGAAGAAGAGAATTTTCATTCTTATACTCTATTAAAAAATGTCTTTTTTCCTTACTGTTAGTGACATGAATCATGTAAAATGTTATAGAAACACCTAAGCATGCACTTTTCTTTAATATGCTAAAAAATATATATATGAAATTCTTAATTATGTAATTATCCTAAATAGATAGGGAAAAATAAGGAAAAAAAAGGAGTCCGTCCATAATTTTAAATAGCAATTGAAAGATTGGGGCAATTTTGTCTTTTTAGGAAAAAGGTGTGGATATAGTTATTTGGAGGGTGAAAAATAGCGCCGCCCTTTCAAAATACCATTCAATTTATGTTTTAGACAAAAAATTATTTATGGAGACTAATGAAATTTAAAAAAAAAAAATCATGATTTTATATCTCTGCTTAGCTATCACGACTTAATATCCTCAATTTAACAAAATGCCCACCGACCGAGCATTTCGCGTGATCGCTCGCCCCGTTGTCGTTGTCCCTGTCTTTCATCCCGATGTACGTCCTTTCTTCTTCATGCCGTTCCTCAGCTAGCGTCCAAGAGAAGGGAAAGGAGGAGGAGGGAGTGGCTGGGCTCACAAAGAAAAGAGAAGGAATGGGCTGAGCCAGCCCAGGTGGGGAGAAGGAAAGGCTGTCGATGATCCCTCTCGTTTCCTTATTGATGAAGAAAGGAAAGACGGTTTGAAGAAGAAGAAGAATAAAAAGCAAGAAGAAGCAAGAAGCGAGAAGCGAGAAGCAAGAAGAAGAAGCAAGAAACAGAAGAAGAAGAAGAATGAGAGAGATCATCTCCAGCATGAATGCACTAGTTAAGTTTCGCCCAACCGATGAGCACCTTTTCGCTCACTACCTCCAGCAGAAAGCAACGGGCGCGCCGTTGCCTCCCGGTCTTATCGAAGAGTGCGACCTCTACAGCCAAGAGCCTTGGAGGATCTTCGACACCACCTCGGAGCAAACGTTCTACGTTTTCACCAAGTTGAGAAAGAACAAGTCGAGGGTTTTACGGACCGCCGGGTCTGGGACATGGAAAGAGCAGCACTCGATGAAAATCCCCGACATTCTTGGTGAGTCGGTTGGCTACAAGAAGTCCTTCAAGTTTCAAGGTGGACGTGGCTCGAGTGCAATGAGCGGGCGCTGGATCATGTACGAGTTCTCAATGTGCGACGAGAGGGTAAGGTTTTAATTCCATGTCGATTGATAATTCTTTGACTCGCGTTGATGGTAGAATATTGGCATCGATTTTTCATGTAATGATGCTTAATGCAGTTGGAATTTGGTGATTCATTTTCAACAAAGTCTAGAAACTACTAACTTAATGGAGAAGGAATGAGTCGGCAACATTGCACATGCATGCAAGAAAAGAAGAAGAGTCCAAGTTGAACTTGAAGACTATGTGAAGAAGCCAAGCATCGAAGAGAAACCTAGAATGAGCTAGAGAAATCTACATGCAATCTACGTGCATGAGAAACACGTGAAGAAGCTCCCACAAGCTAATCAAGAGGATGGGCACATATTAAAATATTATTATAATGGCTGCTGGAGTCTTCAAGAGAGCAAGAAGGAAGGTGAACGTGAAAGAAAGCCCACAATTGTTGACTCTTAACCATGAAGAAAGAAGGATCAAGAGTACGTGGGCAGCAAGTGTACTTGGAGAAGAAGGAAATTAGCTGTCTAGGGCGGTGACTAAGTCGGTTGTAATTGCCTATAAATAGGCATGTAGTTTATAATTTGAGAAGGGTGTGAGGGGAAACCCTCCACCGAGAATGTGAGAGGTTCACCTTGTGTGGGAAAACCCTCCACCATGACTATCTCCATTAAACTATTTCCTTCAATTAATGAAACTATTTTCTCCCATATTCATGTCCTTTATCGTTCAAATTATCCTATCTTATCCCTTGTTCATTCTCCACAAAATATACCATACACTTGCACACATCACAAACCAAAAACTATAACTAATACCAAAACCATACTTCCGCGCACGCACGCACATCCGAAATATTTTTTTAACAAATGCCTATTAGCAACGATCCGTTTGTTTCAAGGAAGAATGGTTCTTGTGCATAGGGCAGTAATGAAAGGTTCTTGGTCCTCCTTCCATAATCTAACTCTCCCGTATCGTCCCTTTTCTTTTGACACTCTATGGGCTGGAAATTGTTAACCGCTTGGCTTAAATCTGTGCAGCAGTGCAAGTACGTCCTATGCAAAATCAAATTTTATAGAGACGAGAAAAAATCAAAAGACAAGGAAATTATAATTTCGGTCGACATACCGGTGCAATTTGAAGATGAGAATCGACGAGCCAAGAGGATGTGCCTACTCAACGACTCCGGCGATCGAACAAGCGTCATCTATGACTTTGCCATCGCGTCATCATCCACAGTGGATGAAGCTCAACCCGCCACTTCCCAAGCCGTTAGCAGCAGCGTCGCATATGCCAAACAACTTCAGATGTCAGCAGGGGCGGCGCCCACCTTGCATTTAGATAACGATGACCCGGTTTTCCCTGGTTTCAGCGATGACGCAATTGCCGATTTACTTGCTCCTATGGCGACAGTGACGGTGCAAGGAAGCAGTGATGATTGGATGGAGGGGTGGATAACCACAGAACTAGACTCGGTGGTCCATTCTGGTTTCATCTCCAAGTCAAGATCTCTTGCTCCATTGGAAGAAGATTCTTTTACAAATCTATCAGTACGTGCATCCTCACCTCCTGCTGCAGCTACGACGATGACAACGACCCCGGGACCAGATATCTGCGACCCCACGTCTCCGGCCTTTGGCAGCAACACAACCCTCAACTGGTTTCTTACGACCGGGGGGATTGAAGCTCGCTATGCCAGTTATTCCCCGAGTTTTGGGTGCAACCGAGATGCCAATGTCCTTCCCAAGATTGCAACATCCGCCCTAGTAGATACTAGCGACGCCACTTATCCAGCTTTTGACGATGGTGCATATGCAGATTTACTTCCTACGACAGCAGAGCGAGTCAAGGATGACGATGAATGGATCGATCGCTTGATAGACATGGATATAGATCTGGTGGTCGACGCGGATTACCTATTTGGTTCAAATCCTTTTGCTAATCCATCAGAAGACGATACAAATGCGATGCTCGCATCCACCCTCGGCACACCGGACAACCAGACGTAGGGTCCGACTTCTCTCCATCAACAAAGGAGCGTTGCTGAATCACAAGAGCAAGATGTTCCAGCCACATTGGCATGGGCTGATCAGTTTTTGCTTGTTTAGCATTTTTTGCAGTTCCAGTTTTTAAAAGACTTGAACCATACGCATGCTCTTTTTTTTAGGCTCATTCAAACGATGTAAATACTGTTGTTCTGCTTTTGCTATATATATAAATGAGATTTTTTTTTATATAAATGAGATTTTCTTTTTTCAAATAAAATATTTTATACAGGTCGGGACGAAAGACTTTTTAAAAATAATATGTCACAGATCAAAAGCGAGTATATTCGAGAAGTCGAGTCGATAACTCTCCTGCATGGCCAAAATATAAAACAAAAAAGTTGACATCTAGTTTCATGCAACATTAGTTCGTAAGAGAATGTAAGGTACTCCGCGGATATAACATATTTTTCACACAAATAATCATGAAACAGAAACTTTCCACGGCTAATTAATAGTATTTATATCAAAATTTAAAATAAAAAATAAAAAGGTTTATATATAACCACCTAAATCCTCCTAGTGTGATGAATCTTTGACACTATAGTATTTTTAATCAACTAATCGATGGGATGTGTACATTTGTCAAAATTAAGAAAAATCAACATATTTTAAGGTGCATTTTTTTTATGCAAAATTAAAGATTTGGAAAATATTTTTCTAAAAATAATTGTTTGTATGCCTACAAGAATTAACAAATAAAAAAAAAATATTTTTATCAACTACCAAAATAGTTAGGTATAAATTATCATCAATGATGAAACTATTTTCCATTGACTTATTTTTCTAAGCAACATATTTAATCATTATTCGAAAAATATTTTTCCGAGTCTTTACTTTTTCTTAAAATCAATGCCAAATCTCTCTTTTATCATATCGGCAACTCAAGCAATTGAAAAGAGTTTGAATGTTTCGAGAGCTTGATACCTTTGGTTAATTCATTAGCAAGAATTTCAAATAGAATACATTACATAGGTTTAGATCACCTAGATTGGTTGACCATCTCACCCATCACTATAATTAAGCAAGAACTCAAAAAGCTACGTAAGAAAACATATACTAAATAGGACTGGTAGTAATTTTCAAATATGATTATTACTAAAGGAATAAAAACTACATGTTCTAAATGAAACGCTCAAATGAAACAAAAAGAAAAATATTTGCTTCTTCTAACCTCTTAGTAACTAATCCACATCGTGTGCACAATCCTAACCCTTTTTTATATCCATATCTTATTTTCCTCCTTTTCCTCTCTTTGAGAAAGTTGGATTTTTGGATTTTTTTTATTTAAGATTCCATTTGTCTATTCATCTCTTCCATAATAGTCATTGGGCTGTAATAAAATTTTGAATGATACAACAAGCTAAGACAACATCGACTTGTGTTCTAAATTACCAAAAATATTCAATCGAAAATGCTTCTTTAAGACTCCAAATGCTCTTTTTCGATAGTAGTTCTTGGCGCAGATTGAATAGTTCCTTCTTATTTTCAAGTGGGCGATCACTGAACTCCTTCAAATGATATCAAACACCACAATAGAGAGAATGATGTCATTTTGCATTCCACTAGCATCGGCAAGATAATATTTTCCAACAAGTTATAAAAAAGTTTATTCTTAAGATACTAAGCTCAATCCAAAAATTGAGTATAAATTTCATTTTCTTACCTCTAGGAGTATTCAATCCATTTGGCTTTGAAATTACATAAATATATATATATATATCTCTATGTGTGAATAATGTGGAGTGTCTTCTCAACCAGCTAACACATAATAAAATCTTAAGTCAAATGTAAAAGCAACCAATACATTTTGTCTTCCTTTTGACCACAAAATCTTCCTTGAATTTCAAGAGGAATTGATGCATGCACATGAGTTCCATCTATTGCTCTGAAATATAGTTATCAACCAAATACTAATGAAATTTCTCAAGCAATGTACAAAGACTTTTTTTTTCCAAATTCCATATCTTAAAATATGGATAACCTTACTTACCTTTACCAAAAAAAAAGGATAAAACCTTCAACCATTAAAACCTTCAATCATTACTTATCTCAAGAGAAATGGAATCGGTCGATTCTTTTACCACATGTTTGTATGATTTCAAAATCACTTGAAAGACAATTTTGAAATATCTATGCACAGGTTGTATTGACCTATGGAATCTTCCCCTAATGATTATGAACTTGACATTACATCAAATGATATGGCTGTGGAACACAAGTTACTTGCACTGAGCACCCTGCAAAGTTCTAAAAAAGCATTCGACGGCATCCATATTTGATTTATACAATAAATATCGTCACTGTATAACACATGATTCATATACAACTCTCTCTCGTAATCTCGATTCACATGAGCCTCTCTTAATATGTGGTTCGCAAATGATTATAATCATCCGTAAATTGTGTGATAACTGTCATAAATGTTACCGCCACAACCATTACCGCCACTTGGATTTTGTCATGATCCATCTATATTGGAGCACATTGATCTTGAAACACAAAATGCGTGCAATCCTAGAAGGGCAATACTAGAGAGCGAACCACATGACACAAAGCACAAGCTGCTA
Organism: Eucalyptus decipiens; assembly: GCA_014182575.1. Classification (NCBI taxonomy): domain Eukaryota; kingdom Viridiplantae; phylum Streptophyta; class Magnoliopsida; order Myrtales; family Myrtaceae; genus Eucalyptus; species Eucalyptus decipiens. Next base: position 7,674,799 of record CM024613.1, on the reverse strand, counting down.
TTCAAGAATACATACATTAGGTATGCAAATGCTCATGCATCCACTCAATTTTACTTCGACGTGAACAAAATAAGTAGGTGTCTTCTTCATTCAAACTCGTTGTGGACAATATACTTCAAATAAATCAAACTTCATCCTAGGTTAGAATGATGTTATCCTAAAATCAAGTCCCCGCTGTAGTAAATATAGTAAATATAGTAAACTCCATCCTAAGAGGGTACTCCATATGGTTTTCTCTAGGCAATGAATGCCAAAAAATGTCAAACATCTCGACAAGTTCCTACATATATGTTGACCGGCAAATGCTAAGTTTCCCATCCGACTATAGTAATCCTTCCACTCTCATTTAAAGTTGAGTAATCAATAATGCAGATATATTGATACCGTGGGACAACACAAGCTGCTCCAAAAACACAAAATAAATGAAGAGACCACGATCCATGTTCAGAAAACAAAAGAATCGCACAATATTTGTCATGACAAATCATCCGAACAAACAATTGTATGAAGACCCAAAACCGCTAATGGCGCCAAATGGCAAGATATTGCTATCATACTGAACTCAAAGAGTTGGTTTTTGCATTTTCCCTTGAATAGGCCACTAAGCAAATAGATTGATTTACAGAATTGAGAGCTAATTACAATAATTGCCTCGGGAATCGCGTCTCCATGGATTAGAAAATGAAAAACAATAATGGGGCACCCTCTCTACTCTGCTATTTGTAAGAGAAGCGCGAGGCAGCACCAGAGGAGGAGTAGCTCTGGAGATGATGGATGAGACAAAGAAGCCCTAAATTGCATGACAAAGATGGGAAAAAAGAGCAGCTCTGGAGGGAAGAGAAGAGAGCATGTAAGAAAGAGGGGATAACAAAGAGAGGATGCGAGGGCGACGAGAGCGTGCAAGGACGTGAGGATGAGAAACGACACCAGGGCAAGAGGACGCGAGTCCTAGCCTATCGACCGGAAACTATCTTTTTTTTAACCACTAATTATCCACTCCTCAAACTCCAAAAAATTTGAAAAAAATAAACGGAACTTTAATGGAAAAAAAACAAGTGCAGACGGACGATGCGTAGGATTGCATGTGTTCAGTGTCCGGGTGTGTATTCAGAAGGAGAACGTCCGAGGCTAATAAAAGAGAAATGGAAACAAGAATTTGCATGCATACCCAAGGTTGAAAATTGATTGATATAAATGTACCATAATATGAAGAGAAGTAGTATTCTTATTTTTTACGTGATATAGCTTCCGTCTTTAATTTCAGGCCCTATTTCCACCCCCTAAATAATTATATTCACCCTCATTTACACTAAAGAGACAAAACTACTGTCAATCTTCCAATTGCAATTTGTCTTGGTGGTTCCAAATTTATTTAGTTACATTTTTTCTTTTGTAGTTCGATATCTATATAGGATCTACTTATCATAATTAAGAATTTGATAAATTTGTCTTTTGTTTATTGTAAATTTTCCTTGTATCTTGAAGGAACTATTTTTTTTTAATTATTTGATATAATTTCAATAAGAATTTGTTCATCAAAAAGAGAAATTTCAAGAGATCCAATTCTTTTCTATGTTGGCGATCAAAATTATGGAAAATTTAATTAAATCCAACATTGCATAAGTAAGAATTTTTTTTGAAAATTTTAGTGAAAAATTATTATTTTGGATCGACAAAAATTAATATCATCTATGAATAACTTGCAAAAAATATATAAAGATACCTCATTCTGCACGATATTTTTAGTGTATTCCTAGATATTCCTCTAATGTTTTCGATGCTCTGCTTAAAGTATCTTGCCAATATAATAATCAAAAAAATTATCTTTTTATCCTATAAATAAATAATGAGACTCGATACATATATATAAGACTAATTAAATTAATAAAAATTTCACCAAGAAAATGAGCTCTTGAGATTAGAGGAACAAAAAGGTAGATAATTTGTAGATCATTGATGAAGAAGAGATTTTTCATTCTTATACTATATTAAAAAGTGTCGTTTTTCCTTACTATTAGTGACATGAATCATGTAAAATGTTATAGAAACAACTAAGCATTCACTTTTCTTTAATATGCTAAAAGAAAAGATATATGAAATTCTTAATTATGGTAATTATTCTAAATAGATAGGGAAAAATAAGGAAAAAAAAAAAAGGAGTCCGTCCATAATTTTAAATAGCAATTGAATGATAGGGGGCAATTTTGTCTTTTTAGGAAAAAAAAAAGTGTGGATATAGTTATTTGGAGGGTGAAAAATAGGGCCGCCCTTTCAAAATACCATTCAATTTGTGTTTTAGACATAAAATTTAGTTATGGACACTAATGAAATTTAAAAAAGAAAAATCATGATTTTATATGTCTGCATAGCTATCACAACTTAATATCCTTAATTTAACAAAATGCCCCCCGACCGAGCATTTCGCATGATCGCTCGCCCCGTTGTCCCTGTCTTTCATCCCGTACATCGTCCTTTCTTCTTCATGCCGTTCCTCAGCTAGCGTCCAAGAGAAGGGAAAGGAGGAGGAGGGAGTGGCTGGGCTCAGAAAGAAAAGAGAAGGAATGGGCTGGGCCAGCCCAGGTGGGGAGAAGGAAAGGCTGTCGATGATCTCTCTCTCGTTTCCTTATTGATAAAGAAACGAAAGACGGTTTGAAGAAGAAGAAGAATAAAAAGCAAGAAAAGGCAAGAAGCAAGAAGAAGAAGCAAGAACCAAGAACCAAGAAGCAAGAAGAAGCAAGAAAAAGAAGAAGAAGAAGAATGAGGGAGATCATCGCCAGCATGAATCCGCTAGTTAAGTTTCGCCCAACCGATGAGCACCTTTTCTTTCACTACCTCCAACAGAAAGCAAGGGGCGCGCCGTTGCCTCCCGGTCTTATCGAAGAATGTGACCTCTACAGCCAAGAGCCTTGGAGGATCTTCGACACCACCTTGGAGCAAACGTTCTACGTTTTCACCACGTTGAGAAAGAACAAGTCGAGGGTTTTAAGGACCGCCGGGTCCGGGACATGGAAAGAGCAGCACTCGATGAAAATCCCCGACATTCTTGGTGAGTCGGTTGGCTACAAGAAGTCCTTCAAGTTTCAAGGTGGACGTGGCTCGAGTGCAACGAGCGGGTGCTGGATCATGTACGAGTTCTCAATGTGCGACGAGAGGGTAAGGTTTTAATTCCATGTCGATTGATAATTCTTTGACTCGCGTTGATGGTAGAATGTTGGCATTGATTTTTCATGTAATGATGCTTAATGCCTATTAGCAACGATCCGTTTGTTTCAAGGAAGAATGGTTCTTGTGCGTAGGGCAGTAATGAAAGGTTCTTGGTCCTCCTTCCATAATCTAACTCTCCCGTATCGTCCCTTTTCTTTTGACACTCTATGGGCTGGAAATTGTTAACCGATTGGCTTAACTCGGTGCAGCAGTGCAAGTACGTCCTATGCAAAATCAAATTTTATAGAGACAAGAAGAAATCAAAAGACAAGGAAATTGTAATTTCGGCCGACATACCGGTGCAATTTGAAGATGAGAATCGACGAGCGAAGAGAATGTGCCTACTCAATGACTCCGATGATCGCACAAGCGTCATATGTGACTTTGCCATCGCGTCCTCATCCACAGTGGATGGAGCTCAACCCGCCACTTCCCAAGCCGTTAGCAGCAGCGTCGCATATGCCGAACAACTTCAGATGTCAGCAAGGGCGGCACCCACCTTACATTTAGATAACGATGACCCGGTTTTCCCTAATTTCAGCGATGACGCAATTGCCGATTTACTTGCTCCTATGGCGATGGTGACGGTGCAAGGAAGCACTAATGATTGGATGGAGAGGTGGATGAGCACAGAACTAGACTCGGTGGTCCATTCTGGTTTCAACTCCAAGTCAAGATCTCTTGCTCCATTGGAAGAAGATTCTTTTACAAATCTATCAGTACGTGCATCCTCACCTCCTGCTACAACTATGATGATGACAACGACCCCGGGACCAGATATCTGTGACCCCATGTCTCCAACCTTTGGCAGCAACACAACCCTAAACTGGCTTCTTACGACCGACGAAACTGAAGCTCGCTATGCCAGTTATTCCCCGAGTTTTGGGTGCAACCGAGATGTCAATGTCCTTCCCAAGATTGCAACATCCGCCCTAGTAGATACCGGCGACATCGCTCACCCAGCTTTTGACGTCGGTGCATATGCAGATTTACTTCCTACGACAGCAGAGCAAGTCAATGATGACGATGAATGGATCGATCGCTTGATGGATATGGATATAGATCCGGTGGTCGACGCGGATTACCTCTTTGGTTCAAATCCTTTTGCTAATCCATCAGAAGACGATACAAATGCGATGCTCGCATCCACACTCGGCACACCCGACAACCAGACGTGGGGTCCGACTTCTCTCCATCTACAAAGGAGCGTTGTTGAATCACAAGAGCAAGATGTTCCAGCCACATTGGCATGGGCTGATCCGTTTTTGCTTGTTTAGCATTTTTTGCAGTTCTAGTTTTTAAAAGACTTGAACCATATGCATGCTCTTTTTTTGGCTCATTCAAACGATGTAAATACTTTTGTTCTGCTTTTGCTATATATATAAATGAGATTTTTTTTACATAAATGAGACTTTTTTTTTCAAATAAAATATTTTATACAGCTCGGGATGAAAGACTTTTTAAAAATAATATTCCACCTATCAAAAGCGAGTATATTCGAGAAGTCAAGTCGATAACTCTCCTGCTTGGCCAAAATAAAAAACGAAAAAACAAAAAAGTTGACAGCCAGTTTCATGCAACATTAGTTCATAGGAGAATGTATGTAAGGTACTCCGCCGATATAACATATTTTTCGCACAAATAATCATGAAACAGAAACTTTCCACGGCTAATTGATAGTATTTATATCAAAATTTAAAATAAAATAAAATAAAAAAGGTTTATATATAACCACCTAAACCCTACTAGTGTGATGAATCTTTGACACTATAGTATTTTTAATTGACTAATCGATGGGATATGTACATTTGTCAAAATTAAGAAAAATCAACATATTTTGAGGTGCATTTTTTTTATGCAAAACTAAAGATTTGGAAAACATTTTTCTAAAAATAATTGTTTGTATCGCCTACAAGAATTAACAAATGAAAAAAATATTTTTATCAACTACCAAAATAGTTAGGTATAAATTATCATCAATGATGAAACTATTTTCCGTTGACTAATTTTTCTAAGCGACATATTTAATCATTATTCAAAAAATAATTTTCCGAGTCTTTACTTTTTCGTAAAATGAATGCCAAATCTCTCTTTTATTGTATCGGCAACTTGAGCAATTGAAAAGAGTTTGAATGTTTCGAGGGCGTGATACCTTTGGTTAATTCATTAGCAAGAATTTCAAATAGAATACGTTGCATAGGTTTAGATCAACTAGATTGGTTGGCCATCTCACCCATCGCTATAATTAAGCAAGAACTTAAATAGCTGCGCAAGAAAACATATAATAAATAGGACTAGTGCCAATTTTCAAAGATGATTATTACTAAAGGAATAAAAACCACATGTTCTAAATGAAACGCTCAAAAGAAACAAAAAGAAAAATATTGGCTTCTTCTAACCTCTTAGTAGCTAATCCACATCGTGTGCACAATCCTACCCCTTTTTTATATCCATATCTTATTTTCCTCCTTTTCCTCTCTTTGAGAAAGTTGGATTCTTGGATTTTTTCTTTAAGATTCCATCTGTCTATTCATCTCTTCCATAATAGTCATTGGGCTGTAATAAAATTTTGAATGATACAACAAGCTAAGACAATATCGACTTGTGTTCTAAATGACCAAAAATATTCAATCGAAAATGCTTCTTTAAGACTCCAAATGCTCTTTCGATAGTAGTTCTCAGAGATGAAAGGCACAGATTGAATAGTTCCTTCTTATTTTCAGGTGGGCAATCACTAAAATCCTTCAAATGATATCTAACACCACAATAGAGAGAGACGATGCCATTTTGCATTCCACCAGCATCGGCAAGATAATATTTTCCAACAAGTTATAAAAAAAAATTATTCTTAAGATACTAAGCTCAATCCAAAAATTGAGTATAAATTTCATTTTCTTACCTCTAGGAGTATTCAATCCATTCGGCTTTGAAATTACATTAAAAAAAAAAAAAGCACATGAATCATGTGGAGTGCCTTCTCAACCAGATAACACATAACAAAATCTCATGTCAAATGTAACAGCAACCAATACATTTTGTGTTCCTTTTGACCACAAAATCTTCCTTGAATTTCAAGAGGAATTGATGCATGCACATGAGTTCCATCTATTGCTCTGAAATATAGTTATCAACCAAATACTAATGAAACTTCTCAAGCAATGTACAAAGACTCTTTTTTTTCTAAATTCTATATCTTAAAATATGGATAAAACCTTCAACCATTAAAACCTTCGATCATTACTTATCTCAAGAGAAATGGAATCGGTCGATTCTTTTACCACATGTTTGTATGATTTCAAAATCACTTGAAAGACAATTTTGAAATATCTATGCACGGATTGTATTGACCTATAAAATCTTCCCCTAATGATTCTAAACCTGACATTACATCCAATGATATGGCTGTGGAACACAAGTTACTTGCACTGAGCACCTTGCAAAGCTCTAAAAAAGCATTCAACGGTATCCATATTTGATTCATGCAATAAGTATCATTACTATATAACACACGATTCTTATACAACTCTCTCTCATAATCTTGATTCACATGAGCCTCTCTCAATATGTGGTTCTCAAATGATTATAATCATTCGTAACTAGTGTGATAACTGTCATAAATGCTGCCACCACAACCATTACCGCCACTTAGATTTCGTCACGATCCATCTATATTGGAGCACATTGATCATGAAACACGAAATGCATGCAATCCTAGAAGGGCAATACTAGAGAGCCAGAACCACATGACACAGCACAAGTTGCTATTCAAGAATACATACATTAGGTATGCAAATGCTCATGCATCCACTCAATTTTACTTCTACGTGAACAAAATAAGTAGGTGTCTTCTTCATTCAAACATGTTGTAGACAATGTACTTTAAATAAATCAAACTTCATCCTAGGATAGAATGATGTTATCCTAAAATCAAGTCCCCACTGTAGTAAATATAGTAAATATTATGAAGCTCATTGATGATCACTAACAGGGTACTCCATATGGTTTTCTCTAGGCAATGAAGGCCAAAAAATGTCAAACATCTCGATAAGTTCCTATATATATGTTGACCAGCAGATGCTAAGGGCGCGCATAACAACGTTTCTATTTCTCTATTTCTGTGTTTCTTTATTCCCCGGAATAAGTTTGGAATAGAAATCTGTTTGGTATCGCAATTTCATTTTTCTAATTCTAGAACAAATTTCTATTCCAAAAGTAGATTTAGAGTAGAAATCATAAGTTAAAATTTTTCACTTTTTTATTTCTGGATAAGAAATGAGAAATCAAAACTTTCTTCATTGTTCACTCTCATCATTGCCCATCGCCCACCTGCTGCTCGTGGGATGCTGAACACCCGCCGTCGGTCGCCGACCATCAGCCGCCTACCATCGACCGCCAGCCACTGAACGCCAGTTAGGGGTGAGCGGTTCCCGATTCCGATTCGGTTCCGTCTGGAACCTGGAATCTACCCTTGGGTACAGGTTCCTCAATTTTTGGAACCTGGAACCTACCCGTCAAAACCGAGAACCTGGAACCTACCCTGTCACAGGTTCCGGGGTCGGTTCCAGGTTCCAACAGGTTTTTTTTTTTTTTTTTTTTTCATTTTCGTAGTGGGCGCGAATATCCGAAAGCCGAAATAATTCAATAGTTGGCCCTCCATTTTCAGTACCTGCCAATACACAGCAATGTGAATCTTTTACATCCAAATAGACAACTAATTTCATAGTTTTCTAGAGAAAACATTGTCTAATGTATAATTTGGTGATTCCTTATCGTTAATGTGTTTCATAATAATAACTACATGCATATTGTATGAGCATAGGCTCTTGGCACTTTGCTCTTGACCAGTGAGCTGTCTTCGCAATTTACAATATTACTCGGGGAAGAGAACGTGAGCCCTTAACTGCTCCTTTCTTTTTTGAATCTGACACAGGAAAGCAGAGAAGCAAAGGAAATTGAGAACAAGCGCGTTAACAAAATCACAAACACAAAGAACTAATTACACAAAAATGCTTTGAAGGGCTTTTCAATTCGCATTCGAGTGTACTCATTTGTCGGTGGCCACGATGACCATGCTGAAAAACTAAGCAAAGAATTAGTTCACGAGATTGAGACCAATTCATAGCACCATCAATCATTCGTACAGAGTCGCATATTGGTCTCAAGCAACATACCATATGGAAGCATCTCCAGCTAGTTCTGCCTATATGGTATATTGTGGGAGAAGCAATTGCATGGACTCTTGTAAATCCACTTCATTTTGCAGTTAGCACATCACAAATAATTGCATCCTGAGAATATCAAAACATGATACTTTATATCTTCAAGTTATCTTGTATGCTACTCAAGATGAACCATAGCTCTATTTCATCAAATCAAAATCGAACATGAGCGAAGATAACAGGGGAAAATAATATTTCTTCATTCTCTGGTATAGTAGCCAAACAAGCGATAAAAGTTCACCGTTATCGCTATCACCTTGCAGCCTTTGATCCAGTTAATAGAATGATCCAGCACAGTATCACGTTAGCTCACAGATCCGAAAATAGAGAGCTTCTCTTTTACCTCATTTAGCTCGTCTCTTAATTCCTCTATGCGAATCTGGCAATCCACGACGAATCCGTTAGTAGCTTCCTTAAAATCCTTCATTTCGCCGGTCTGCGCTCGGTAGAATCCGTCCTTCTCCTTCTCCGCCTCCTCAAGCTCCTCCACCTCGCACTTCAACTCCCTAAAATCAAGCATAAATAAGCCATAACATGCAACCAAAATCTTATGATGACAAGTCTATGCTTCACCTCAGTCGCTGGACATTGTTGTCGTACTCGGCATCGAGAGCGGCAATCTTAGATTCAAGAGCCGAGATCTTCAAGCTCGCGGCCGGGCTCCACTCGAGCCTCAAGCACCTCTCTTCCATCGACCTGATGGCCGCGCGCTTCGACTCCAGGACCAGCGATTTGGCGGCTTGCAGCTCTCTCTCTTCGCCTGGAAAAATTTCCAGCACCTCTCATCCGCTACCGATCCAAACCAATCGCCTCGCGAAGAAAAGTTCGAGAGATCGCGTCGCGGTGGAGTAGACTTGGAGAGAGAGGCGCTGGTTCTGGTCCGGTCCAGTTTGTTCCAGCCACTCGCCGAACGCCGCGGAGAGCGACATTTCAATACGGACCGGAAGCTAATCTCAGGCGGCGGCGGCAAGAGGTGGTGACGGTGGCTTGGGGACGGCAGCGGTGGCTCACGGCGGCGAGGGGCGGCGCGACAGCTCGTCGGACTCAACGGCGAGACGGCTTGTCGAACGAGCGGTGGGTGGTGGTGGTTCGGTGGCCAAGAGGTGGTGGTGAGTAGGGGGTGGGGCGGCGGTGTGGTGGTGGGTGAAGCGGCAGCCAGCAAGAGGAGGAGGAAGAAGAAAAAGAAGAAGAAGAAGAAGGGGTAGGGTTTCGGCCGAGAGAGGAGGAAAGAGAAGAAAAGAAAAAAAGTTGAGGGGGGGAAGTGACGTGACGAGGGAAAAGGAGAGAAAGAAAGAGAGAGAGAGAGAGAGAAAGAGAGGGAAAGGGGGAAGAATCCGCAGAGGGGGGGAAATCTTGCGGGGGCGACGTTAGGGTTTTTTTTTTCAATTATGACCGGTTCCGGTTTCGGTTCCCGTTTCCCTTTTTCTGGGAACCGGAACCGGTCTCTTTAGAACCGGGAACCGAACCGGACCCTCCTCCAGTTCGGTTCCCGGTTCCCGCTTACCCGGGAACCGTGCTCACCCCTAACGCCAGCCGTTAGCCACTAGACTCCAGCCGCTCATTACCAACCGCTAGCCACCAGATGTTGGACGCCCATCGGTCGTTGGCCACTCATTGCCAACCACTGGACCCTGGAGGCCCACGGCGGACCACCAAACTTCCCCCGCCAACTGCCCGTCGAATGTCGACCGTCAGACTTCGGCCGTTGGCCACCTGCCGCCAACCGTCGATCGCCGAACTTCAGCCTTTGGCCACCCGCTACCAGCCGCTATACTCCAGCCATTGGCCCCTCGCCACTGACCGCCGAACTCCGGCTTGACCACTCGCCGTCAGCCACCAAATTTCAGCCATTGACCACCCGTCGCTAGCCACCAATCGCCAACTTCGGACTTCGGACGCCGGACTCCGATCACTCGCCATCGATTGCCGAACGCCAAACACCAATCATCGGACATCAAAATCCGACCACTGAATGTCGGTCATCGCCACTCCTAAAAATAGAAATTTTATTCTCTTAACAAACGAATTTTTACTCTAGAAATAAAAATTCTAAATTGTTATCAAACGCGTTTCTTTACTGAGAAACTCGTCCATGGAATAGAAATTGAGAAATCAATTTTTGGTTAGAAATTTATTTCTATTCCAGAAATTTTGTCATGTGCACTCTAAGTTTTCGATATGACTATAATAATCCTTCCACTATGATTTAAAGCTGAGTAATCAATAATGCAGATATATTAATACCGTGGGACAACACAAGCTGCTCTAGAAACACAAAATAAACGAAGAGACCACAATTCATGTTCAGAAAAGAAAAGAATCGCACAATATTTGTTAGGACAAATCATCCGAACAAACAATTGTATGAAGACCCAAAATCACTAATGGCGCCAAATGGCAGGATATTGCTATCAAACTAAACTCAAAGAGTTGGTTTTTGCATTTTTCCTTGAATAGGCCATTAAGCAAAGAGATCGATTTATAGAAATGAGAGCTAATTACAATAATTACCTCGGGAATCGCGTCTCCGTGGATTAGAAAAAGAAAGCGAAAACAATAACGGCGCACCCTCTCTACTCTGCTATTTGTAAGAGAAGCACAAGGCAGCACCAGAGGAGTAGCTCTGGAGATGAGGGACGAGCCAAAGAAGCCCTAAATTGCATGACAAAGATGGGAAAGAGGAGCAGCTCTAGAGGGAAGAGAAGAGAACGTGTAAGAAAGAGGGGATAACAAAGAGAGGATGCGAGGGCGACGAGAGGGTGCAAGGACGTGAGGATGAGAAGCTACACAAGGGCAAGAGGACACGAGTCCCAGCCTATCGATCGGAAACAATTTTTTTTTACCACTAATTTTCCACTCCTCAAACACCAAAAAATTTGAAAAAAATAAACGGAACTTTAATGGAAAAAACAAGTGCAGACGGACGATGCGTAGGATTGCATGTGTTCGGTGTCCGGGTGTGTATCCAAAAGGAGAACGTCCGAGGCTAATAAAAGAGAAAAAGAAACAATAAATTGCATGCATACCCTAAGATTGAAAATTGATTGATATAAATATACCTTTATATGAAGAGAAGTAGTAATCTTATTGTTTACGTAATATAGCTTCCGTCTTTAATTTTAGGTGCTATTTCCACCCCCTAAATAATTATATTCACCCTCATTTACACTAAAGAGACAAAACTACCGTCAATCTTCCAATTGCAATTTCTCTTGGTGGTTAAAAATTTATTTACTTACCTTTTTTTTTGGTATTTCGATATCTATATAGGATCTACTTATCATAATTAAGAATTTCATAAATTTATCTTTTTTTATTGTAAATTTTCCTTGTATCTTAAAGGAACTATTTTTTTTTTAATTGTTTGATATAATTTCAATAAGAATTTGTTCGTCAAAATGAGAAATTTCCAAGAAATCTAATTCTTTTCTATGTTGGCGATCAAAATTATGGAAAATTTAATTAAATCCAACATTGCATCAGTAAGAATTTAAAAAAAAAATTACTGAAAAATTATTATTTTGGATTGATAAAAATTAATATCTTCTATGAACGACTTACAAAAAATATATAAAGATACCTCATTGTGCACAATATTTTTAGTGTATTCCTAGATATTCCTTTAATGTTTTCAATGCTCTATTTAAAGTATCTTGCCAATATAATAAGGAAAAAAAGATAATTTTTTTATATAAATAAATAAAGAGACTAGATACGTATATTTAAGACTAATTAAATTAATAAAAATTTCGCCAAGAAAATGAGCTCTTGAGATTAGAGGAACAAAAAAGTAGATAATTTATTATAAGATCATTGAGGAAGAAGAAATTTTTCATTCTTATACTATATTAAAAAATGTCATTTTTCCTTACTTTTAGTGACATGAATCAAGTAAAAAAATGTTATAGAATATCTAAGCATGCACTTTTCTTTAATATGCTAAAAAAAAGATATATGAAATTCTTAATTATGATAATTATCCTAAATAGATAGGGAAAATGTGGCGCCCAAAAATTTCATTAGTAGATTAAGTGTATTTAAGACTTTATATATACATATACATATACATATGTATATATATATATATATGTAAATAATCAAATAAAATAGTAATAACCCAGAAAAATAAATTAAAACTCAAGAAGAAATATTTAGTCAAAAAAAAATGTCAAAAGACTTTTCTCCGTAAAGCAAGAATATACGAAACCCCACCACTTCTCCCCCACGTGAAAGTTAAAAAATAAAAATAAAAATAAAAAAATTAGAAAGGTTTGTTCTGCTCTTCCCCACGTTGCGTCCAGATGTTGTCGAAGAAGGGGGGGAGGCTACACGTATTCCGTTTTCTCTCTCTCTCTCTCTCTCTTTCTTTGCGAAGAACCCATCCTCTTCTGCGTTTCTCTACCGAGACACACCGCTTTCCTCACCTCTTACTTTTGTTCGTCTCCACCGAGCCTAACCCATCTCAGCCCCTCACGACCGGCGCCATCATCCAGTAGCAGAATCGTTGCTGCTCAGTTATGATCAAAGCTTCGACGCCGGCTATGAAGCTTAGCCACCCGACACCTCCTTTCCCTTCCATTGACGAAGGATCCAGGCAAGTGGGCTGTTCTTGTAGTCTCGCGTCCCTGATTTGGCTCGCTTGGTGCTGCATGTGGGTTTAGGGTTTGGGTAGCTGCGATTGGGGGTGCAGGGGATGGCTAGTAAAGCCCTATCCATGGTTGAGATCGATAGATGGGGAAGCTGGTTGCTGTCTGATGGGTAAACCAGAGGGAGCCATTTGTGCGTGCGTTCTCTATTCTTGTTTTTGTCACATGATTTCTTCAACTCCGTTTTCTGGGTTCGACCTTCCTCGAGCGGCGGGTCGCTATATCCAGAGAGTTATGATGTTTCTAGGGCTGTTATTTTGTTATCGTTGAGGAGTTTTGGGTAGTTGAACTCAAAACTAACTAATGTAACGCTGTTCTTGATTAGAGTTCGTTCAAATGGATTCTGGTTTTTGTGTTCAGCCATTGCCGGTGGGTTATGGTGTTGGGTTCTAACCAGGTCGGCAACCCACAAACCCCAAGCGCCGTGAGTGGCTCCTTTGGGCTAAGTTTTGATCATGAATATTGAGGATGGGGGTGATTGAGGAGTAGTAGTATCGAAAGGGAAATTGCTAAGTGTTAAATTATTTCATTTTTCTTTTGGGCGCGGAGGAGGGCTGGTTTAGTTCCATCAAATTTAATTGAAAACGTACTATGACTACTCCTAGATGCTGTGGTAAGGAGTATTGTGTGTATGGACAAAGAGTATAATGACGGGAGGTCGAAATCTAATATATAGGAGGAGTTTTGTGAACTAGTGAACTGTTTTTGTGAAAATCAGTGTGACCTCAAGCGACATTTTAAATTTTCTGTAATTATTTGACCACAATTTGATTTCGAACCCTTGATGAAAGTTTTAGAGCACATCTTCATGAATAACATATCCAAAATTCAGAGAAAACGAACAAAGTATGACCCTCGATATAATTTTTCCTACAAAAATGTGAAATCTGAAATTTTACAGAATGTTGGGTAGGAAGAAAATCGAAGTTTTACCCTCGGTGCCTATGGAATCTGACTTAGTGTTCTTCTTGGGATTTGTTCCTTTAGGTCTTATCAATAACGTGTCAAAATTTCGTAATATTCTGATAAGGATTGATGTACTTTTTTTATGTCTGCGAACAAAACTGCTCCTTTTGTTCATAAATTGCTTGATCCGAGTATATGTATTAGTTGTTGTCTCTTGTATTGGATTCTTAATTGGCTAGGAGTGTTGGTGCTGCAACAAGGTGGAACTATGAATATATGATTGGTTAATGAGCCAATGTGAGACCCCGGGTGTCGGGATGCCTTGAGAGGGATGAAAAGAAGTAATGGTATTCTCTCCAGAGGTCTGAGAAGGGTTGAACAGCTTCTCAGGGGACCTCGTGATGCCAGGTTGGGTGCGAGGGGGGTTCAGGGTGGAGTGTCGTCTCCCCCTAGGTGATTGTTGCAGCTAGGTTTCTGTGAATTCAATAACTTGATGATTCTGTTTACTTATTTGCCTTGTTTTTTTTTTTTTGCCAATCCAAGTTAGGACTAACAGCCCACTTGCTAAGTTTTTATTTTAAAAACTCACACTTGTTATTATGTTGTTTCTTCAGAGTAGAAGATGTGTACCGCGCCGCCTACCCCGCTTGCTGCCACGACGACCATCCTTATGGCTCCCCCGCCGACTTTGTTTGGCAGCAAGAGGACTTCCAAGACCGCCATTTCTCGGAAGTCGTATTTGTCAAATGCACCTCTTGTTTGACAATAGATACGGGGACGCCTACGGGACCGGCTTATACAGTCTTCGTTGCCCTTTACGCTCGGGTAGATGGACGGCTGGTGGGACCCTTGACGCTATATGATGATGGACCGGGGCAGGGTGGTAGTCCTGCGGAGTAGGAGGTGCAGAGAGGTGCTAGACGTGTGGGAGTACTTTTTGTTTTTGGTTGTTTAACAACATGTATATAACCAATGAGAGGCGGGATAGTTAGTGTTCATGGTTTATAGTGTTTTTTGTAGAAATTCCCCTCTCAATCTCGTCTTCCCCACGTGTAAAGAAACCAAGTTTATGATAATAGAGCCAAGTAACTCAGTTTTCTTATGACTCAGTTTATCTGAATTTTTTTTTTTTTTTTTACAATTCTTGAAATATAAACAAGTTGAGAGAAATCAATGTATATGAGATCCAAGGATGTCACAGAAAAATAAGGAAAAAAAAGGAGTCCGTCCATAATTTTAAATAGCAATCAAAAGATTGGGGGCAATTTTGTCTTTTTAGGAAAAAGGTGTGGATATAGTTATTTAGAGGGTGAAAAATAGGGCCACCTTTCAAAATACCATTCAATTTATATTTGACATAAAATTTATTTATGGACACTAATGAAATTAAAAAAAAAATCATGGTTTTATATATCTGCAAAGCTATCACAACTATTTTCTCGTTTATATGTGCAAATTTTACAATCTAAATGATTCTCCTAATTAGTGAACAAGTAATCAAACTTCACGTGGTGTGCACAATGTAGACATGTAGTCCACATGGCATCAAGTCTAGTGTGTTGGATGAAACTTATAGCTATAGGTAATGGTTTTGAAAATAAGAAGTATCGAAACGATTAGTAGCTATTTATTAATTTCATTGGAGTTCAAAGACCATGACAGTAAAGAAAATTCCCTATCATGGTCAGATTGCTTCTAGAAACTATGACTCGGGACCTTCTATTCTAATGACGAGCCGAGCTCCAACAGCATCTTCTATGGCTCCGAGCTAAGGTGTTCACACTTTGCCAGATTGCAACATGCATCGAGAGCTGAGGTGTCCATACTCTGTCGAGATTCAATGCACGTGCACCGTCGGATCGTATGAATTTCTCGTAGGGACTCGTGGCGGCACACTTGTGCTGGGCCCGCTAGACATTATCAAGAATTTACCGCGTGTCGGTGCAACACGCGGACAGAAGATTAAATTGGATTGACTTCCAACCTCCAAGGGACTCCGACCAAAAATAAAAATAAAAATAAAAACTTCCAAGGGACAGGAGGCAGACCCGCCACCTCCTCCTGACGTTGACTCCTGATGAGAGGAAAGGTGCATCGGATCATAATCCAGCCACGCCACACAACCAACGGACGCAAAGACATAAATTAACGGACACGAGATTAGTTGAACAGGACGAGACCAAAAAACGAAAATATTAAATAAAGGATACCTACGTTATATTGATTTGTACCCGGCACAGGCACGATTGGCCATTTATAGCCTCTGTCAGGCCGTCGCCGGGTCAATTTGTAAATGGATTGGTTCAAATTTTCTAAAATCTCGAATTGTTTAAGTGTGTATTAACTTCAAATCAAATTGCACCTCAAATCTAATATAACCCTAATCAAAGACACAGTTCAATTTCTTGGTTTTTTGTTTTTTAAGTATTTGATGGTTTTATTTGTATGTTGATGGGTCTAAGTCCGAGACGCCTTACAAGGAAATGATGGCCTAAAAGCCCGGTAAGATAAGAGCCCATGGAGGAGTCGATGTGAAAGGTTGCGTTATTTAGATACGAGGGTTGTATCAAACGTAAAATGAGATAAGAGAAACATCTTTTAGAAGACGTAAATTAGAAAAAGAAAAAGGGAAATTTTGGGGTACATAGGCGTTGTTTAAGTCTCTGAGGCCCTCCAAATAGCGTAAGATGATGGGAATTTTCTCCTCCTAACGCCGGATTGGTTTGTAAATGGATTGGTTCAAATTTTCTAAAATCTTGAATTGTTTAAGTGTGTATTAACTTTAAATTAAATTGCACCTCAAATCTAATATAACCCTAATCAAAGACTCAGTTCGATTTCTTGGTTTTTTGTTTTTTAAATATTAAAAAGAAGTCTAGTGAAAAATGAGAGATTGTGTAGGAATTATAGACAATATATTTCTAATAACTTAAACTTCATCCTACGCTAGAAACTTTGAAAAATGTTTTTCAAGAAAACTTTTTCATGAAATAAATAGAATTTGAATAGAACAATGAGTGAAGATGGACAATGCATAGAATTGCATGTTGTTAGTGTCCGGTTGTGTTCCTAGTATAAGAACGTCTCACGCTAATAAAAGAGAAAAATAAACAGGAATTTGCATGCATGCCCCAAGTTTGAAAATCGATTGATATAAATATACTATCATATGGAGAGAATTAGTATTCTTATTTTTCACGGTACATAGTTTTCGTCTTTAATTTCAAAAATACCGTTTGATTTATGTTTTAAACATAAAATTTATTTAGGACGCTGATGAAATTTAAAAAAAAAAATATATCATGATTTTATATGTCTGCATAGCTACAACAATTTAATATCCTTAATTTAACATTTCTTTTTCTTTTCTTTATCCACTCTATCTTCTTGTTTATATGTGCAAATTTTACATGGTCTAATGACTCTTCAAGTTAGTGATCAAGTAATCAAACTTCACGTGATCGGCATAATGTAGACACGTAGTCCATGTGGCATCAAATCCGGCGTTGGATGCCAACTGATAGTGATAGACAATGGCTCTGAAAATGAGAAGTACCGAAAGTAGCTTTTAATTGAATTCAGACTGCAATCGTGATCAAATTGCTTGGAGAAAGTATGATTCGGGACCTACTATCCCAATGACAAGTGCACACAAACAGTAGCTTTTGTGGGTCGGAGCTCAAGTGTTCACACTTTTTCATATGGCAATGCGCGTCAAGAGATGAGGCGTTCATACTCTGTCGGGGTCCAATGCACATGTGCCATTGAATCGTATCAATTTCACGTGGGAACTCGCCTCATCCGACGGGACACCTAAGCTGGGTCCGCTAGACATTATTGGGAATTTACCGCTTGTCGATACAACACGTGGACAAGAAAATTAAATTGGATTGACTTGGAAGCGACCGTTGCAACCAATCATGCCAGCAAAAAGCAAATCCGCCACCTCCCCGTGACGTTGACTCCTGATGAGAGGGAAGTTACGTCGGATAACAATCCAGCCATACCGCGCAGCGACGGGCGGAAGACGTAAATTAACGGAGACAAGATAAGCCGAGAAGGACGAGACGAAAAGGAAGAAATTAAATGATGAATTTCTACATTATACGGATCAACCTCTCTACCCGTCTAGCGGCACAGGCGTGACGGGCCATCTGTAGCTTCTCTCGAGTCCGCTGCCACCAAGGTTTGTAAATGATTCGGTTCGAATTTTCTGAATCCCGAATCATTTGAGTGTACATTAACTTTGAATCGAACCGCACCTCAAATCTAATATAACCCGAGTTGAAGACTCAGTCTAATTTCTTGATTTTTTTTTTAAATATTAAAAAAAGTTTAGTGAAAAATGAGAGATTGTGTGAATTGTGATCAAGGTACGGTTGGGATGACGCCCGGGCACGCAAAATTGGAAAACGAAGACGCAAGGGTTGGTTGGCGTTCGTTTTCGTGGAGTCGCGCACGCGAAAGCTCCGCGCCTCCTGCTCCCTTGCCTTCAATCCCAACTAACCCCAACCACGTCTCTCACCCACCCGCATTCTACCGTCACCTGCCCGTGACCGTTCCGCCCTCACCCCTTACCCACTTCCAAAGACACTTTCTGATCATGATTTTCACCATTCTTTTTCCCGTACTATATGTGCTTATGGAATTTTATAATTGGATCTTCGATCAAATGGTTGGTAGGGTAGCACGGGCTTAATCGACTCGTCAACCATGAAGGTTCGCTCGTCTTCTACAAAAGCATATGAGGCACACGAAATTTTCTTCGATGTTTGGATGGAAGAAATTTGCATGCATCGTAAATTATAAAAATTCCGAGTCTTGGAAGTATATGACGCATCTAAATTCTAATAAAAATGTGACGGAAATAAAACAATTAATCATTGCAAAGCGGGTCAATGAAAGTGACAACTGGTCGATTAGTGAGAAACGTCGTTATTAGCGACACCAAAGAAAATGCCTAAAAAATTCATCGGAAGAGTCCTTCTTTGTCTATGTTTTCAACGGAGCAAGTAAAGACGAGGATTACGGACAACTCTTCAGCTCGTTTGCCAATAACTTCAATGAAAAGGCATGACAATTAAGTTGACTCGGTTCCTAATTAAGACACGATTAAGAAAGAGTGGCTTGACTTGGTTTAGCGTGAAAACCGTTGTGTCCAAAACCCATGTGTCCAAAGGAACAAGTCCTTGACTCCTTGCTAATGCTCAGCTGTCCTGCCTCTCTCCCATGGGAGGACAAGAACTGTCAACTGAAGTTGTTGGAAGGATATTCTCAATCTCAGCTTTCAAAGTACATAGGAACAAGCAAAGATGCTAACTAATCCTTCTTCTTTTTTTCAGAAAATTAAGGTCGATATTTGGAATTTTTTATAATGTTTGTAGATCTTTTCTCGTTAAATTAAAACCGCTTTGATTAAGAGAAAAGTATGTAAATCGGGGCCTCATAATGGTTTAGAGAGATACTAAAATGCATTAGAAACATTTGCTAGATAATTAATTTATCGGTGGCAATGATAGGTGTTTATAAAAACGACGATACTATTTCCGTGAAAAATGGCACAAGTCTTCTTCTTCTTTTTTAAATATCTTATTTACTCTAGATATGTTAGTTGATAAGTAATGTTTTTGGCAAAAGTTTTGGAACTTCTCTTAAATGGAAATTGAAATGATTGACCTCAAGCTTTTTAATCATGTGATCACAGAATGTGGAACATCCTCATTCCATGCCATGATTTATGGACCCATCTTGTTTCAAATTCAAACCGGTCAACGTTGAATGCACCATCCCTAATGCTCTAATGACAAACTTTTAAGTATGAAATTATGACCAGCATTACGCACGGAATTATGCGTCTTAAAGTTTGTGAACCTTAACAGAGCAGTGATTTCATAAGGTGGTCCATGTGGCTATGGGCATGCACTAGTGACTGGTCCAAGCTACCACTAGATGTCATCATTAAAAGGGCAAAAGTAAAAAAAGCAGAGAAAAGAAGATGATGATAATAATGATAACAATAATGAGTAGAGAAAGGAGAGATCCGTTGGATAGGAATAAAAATACTAATTTAATTTGTTAAATTTACCCTTTTCGACCTCATCCGTTATGGGGGATTTAAACGAATTGCCATAAAAGAGAATACTCCTGGAACCCATTATAATTGTTCCAAATTATGACGTTCCCTAATTATAGCGCTAATATCACAAAAAAGTTCACAAATTACTCTTATTACGACACCAATACCTCAAAATTTCATCACATTTGTACAAATTTTAGATATCAATAACACAAAAAAAAAAAAAAAAGATTGGTAATGGTGCCCCGACGATCAAAATTCAGGATCGGTTTTCTTTTTTGTGATACATAGAGTACTTTTGTCTTATCGTTACAAGCTCGGTAGTCTTAATAATACACACAAAAAGAAATTGAGGCAGAGGCATCACGGAGGTCATATTCGAGAATTTTTGGTGTATATGCCGACTTTCTTTTTGTCCCTTTTTCTCATCATGGTGTGAAACTTAGGTGAACTAAAAATTCGGTGGGAATCTGACGATTCATGTGAAACACCGCGTGAGAATCTCCCCCAGCATCGAATCCCCTCCCTCCAAATGGAAGCAAATCCCACGTTTAATCTTTTAATTAACAAGAAAATAATCGTGCCAGCTGGACTATCCCCGGCCGACGCTGTCCCGTCGGAAACGCGCAAAAAAAAGAAGGAAAACGACAAGGACGAGAATCCCGCGTGTCCCCGAGCGAGGGGCGTCACGGTAAATTCAGCCCCGACCGCGACCGCGTCCGCGTCCGTTACCGTACCGCGGCTGCCTATAAAAATCCCCCGCGTCACCGACGGTGATTCTAGCAAACCCTCCGTCTCCGCCGCCTCTCCTCCTCGTCCCCAGCAAGCAATTAAAAAGCGCAGAGTTTTAACGGCTAAAAAAACCGTGAAGAAGGAAGAAACCGAAGGAGACAGAAAAGCCGCCGCAGATCCTCCTCCTCCCTTCGCATTCTCGCAACGTCCCCCGTCCGATCGCTCCCTCGTTCCTCGATCCTCCTCCTGCGGTCCGCGCTCGCCGATCGATCCCCCCCTCGCCGTCCTTCGAACCGGGTCTTCGGGTTCGGGTCGGGTCTTTGGTTTGTTTCCGGGGTTCGGATTCGAGGCATGTCGGGCCGGGATCTCGAGCGCGGCGCCGCGAAGGGCCCCCGCGGCGGGGGATACAACCAGGCGGCGGCGTACTACGCGGGCGGCGGCCGCGACTCCGAGAGCCAGTGGACGTCGTGGCTGGTCCCGGTGATCGTCGTCGCCAACGTGGCGGTGTTCATCGTGGCGATGTACGTGAACAACTGCCCGAAGAACAACCTCAGATTCGAAGGCGGCTGCGTCGCCGGGTTCCTCGGGAGGCTCTCGTTCCAGCCGCTCAAGGAGAACCCGCTCTTCGGCCCTTCTTCCACTACGTGAGTGATTCCGCTGCGTTTTCCTCGTGTGATTTGATGATGCCTGTCACCTGCTGTGCAACTTCTAGCGGTTCGGCAGCTCGTATTCAGCTAGAAATTTAGAAAAATCCTCGCATTGCACTTGTTGCTTGATGAACAGCCTGTCCTCCGATGCAATGATGTGTGCTCCGGTGTGTATTGCACTTGATTTGTGAAATTCGACAAGCTGGTCCAATGGAACTGAGAACAAGGTTATCTATTGATAACTATGGCTTCTTTTTTCTTTTCTTTTTTGATTTGTTGGTTTCGGTTTGATTAGCCATTGAGGGATCATAAGTTTGGCTAAGTCCTCTTGTGCTTGTTGAATTTGAGTTCCAGATCACGAATTTTTTTGATTTTGAGTGTCTTGAAGCTTGCTCATATGAAAACTTGCTTGCTTCCCCCCTTTGAAGGAGATGACATATCTTAATCACAGAGAACTTGGGGTTCGATCTCGGTGAACACAGTAAATTATGCTATTGGATATCACTATCGTCTGTATATGTAAATAAATAAGTAGATGAATGCAGATATTGGCCAACGAAAAAGAGATGGATACAGCTGCATCTTGATCTGCATTGGCTTTTTGATTCCTCCAGCTCTTTTGTTTGCGTATTCTATAAGTTTAGCTTTGAGTTCTGCAAAGTTTCTCATATTGCGATTTGTCGAGGCAAACTTTGGAGCATGCCTTATGCAAGGTGTTGTCTTTATGTTTGTCCCATATCTTGTGTTTGAGCTGGGAGGTTTTGTAATGTTGTGAGGCGTCATTTTCTAACAGCTAATTTGTAGTTTTCTCTTGCCTAAAATTGACAGGAATAAAGCAAATCAATTGGTTGGACAGTCTTGTTTTATTTGATATGACTTGTTCCTTGTTTGATCATAAATGTCTATTTGCATATATAATGTTTATGTTCTCTGTTCTTTTTATGCTCTGATATTTCACAAAGTTGGCCCCTTAAATTTTTCTAAGGTCTTCTCTTTTGGTTTCTTCCATTCACAAAATGTTCATATGGAGTTTTGTCCGGACATAAGATGTACTGGTTTTTTTTTCTTTTTTACGTCTATCATTGTGCCAAAAAATTTTCCAGGTTAACATCCAATTTTATGTTTGACCCTGTCATCTGTCGAAAAACTTTGACTTAATGCATGATTAAATATGAGAAGTTCCATTCACAAAATCTCAGATGGAGTACCGCTATTGCTTGTTGAAATTTTTTTGTACATTCAATTAGGCTTTACTGAGCTGATGGAGGACGACAAGTCCCACAGTATTTTTCGACTTTAGTTTAAATAGCTAGAAGTAATTGAGTGACATCCTGATCAGAAACTTAGCATCATAACTGTCCATCATAAACTAAGCTAACAGATATAGACATCTTTGTAATTTACTGGAGAATCTTTGTGGCGATTTGGAATCATGGTTGTTGAACTTCATGCTTTGTTTTTATATAGATTGCTGAAGATGGGAGGTTTAAAGTGGGACAATGTTGTAAATGGAAACAAGGTTGGAGACTCATCACATGTATGTGGTTGCATGCTGGTGTCATTCATCTGCTTGCAAACATGTTGAGCTTGGTCTTCATTGGGATTCGCCTTGAACAGCAATTTGGCTTCGGTATGTCTACTGTCCGTATCACATAATAATGTCTTAAAGCTGCTTTATAGCAATGTTCTGTATAACTTCATTCCATTGCCTGTTGATTTGGGAAGTCTTCTACTAGATGAGTCTCATCCCTGTGGACTCCAATTGACATTGCTCTTCTGTGGTTACTCTTGCAGTGAGAGTTGGAGCAATCTATCTAATATCAGGATTTGGTGGTAGCGTTCTGTCCTCCCTTTTTATTCAGAACAGTATCTCCGTTGGTGCCTCTGGTGCTGTCTTTGGGCTTTTGGGAGCGATGTTGTCAGAGCTTCTCACTAACTGGACCATCTATACCAATAAGGTCTGATGCCCTCCATGTCACTGTTTATTCCCTCGAACCAAATACCTCAACCCAATTAGAGATAAAGAAGAACAAAATAGATGTTCACATTTCATGCATCATGATTCTGGCCTGCTAATGTAGGTTAAAGCGCCTCATATTAAGATCTTTATTTTGATTCTTTAAAATTGTTCCTTAGCCATTCCAATAATGACTAGAGAATGGCAAAATCCAAGGGCCAACTAAGCTTTCTGAGGTTGAAATTGAAGACTTTTCAGGCAGCATTCATTAGCCTATGACTGCTAATGTAGGTTAAAGCGCCTCATATTAATGACTAATGAGACACACCTGTAGATCTTTATTTTTATTCTTTAAAATTGTTCCTTAGCCATTCCAATAACATGACTAGAGAATGGCAAAATCCGAGCGCCAAATAAGTTTTCTGAGGTTGAAATTGAAGATTTCTCGGGCAGCACTCATTAGCCTATGACTGCTAACTTTTTAAGTTCCACTGAATTGGATGAAGTAGATTATTTGACCATGGTGCTTATATTGTGCTCAAAAACTTCTTTATGTCGTGCAGGCTGCAGCTCTTTTCACATTGTTGTTCATCGTAGCCATTAATCTAGCAGTTGGGATTCTCCCTCATGTGGACAACTTTGCCCATATCGGAGGATTCTTGACGGGATTCCTCCTCGGTTTTATTTTGCTCATCCGGCCCCAGTTTGGATGGGTAGAGCGTCGTGTCAAATCAAGGCACATGGGCTACCAATATGTCCTCTTGTTGATTGCCTTAGTCTTGTTGATAGTTGGGTAAGCTCTTTAACTTGGTCAATGGCAATGCCAATGCATGCATCGATGGTCCAAAGATCTTTCTGTTGTCAATTGCACGAATTGGACATTTTGCCTTATCTCGCTAGTTTGATTTCTCTCCTTTTGTTTCTTCTCTCTTTAACCCTTGACGTTGCCTAGAACGGTATCTCAAATGCTTTGCTTGCTAATGGATTTATGACCTATGGACTCACAGTGAGCCGGAAAGATTTACTCGAGCTTTTCCTAAATGCTGCAGATTTGTGGTGGGGTTGATCATGCTTTTCAGAGGAGAGAACGCCAATGATCACTGCAGCTGGTGCCACTACCTCAGCTGCGTCCCGACTTCGAGATGGAAGTGTACTAACTGAAAAAAAAAAATCCCGAGTGCTCTGTATCTCATATGCTCTGTCTTCAGGGCACATTTGTTTTTTTCCGTCATAACTCGTTCTTTCATTTGTTTATTGTGTGACGTCCCTTGCTGCTTTGTAAAAATCTGTAGCTTCAGACACCACCCCGTTATTTTGTCCTTCCACTTATAGAAATACAGTATACCAAACTCGCTCCGTGTCTCTCTCTCTCTCTAAAACAGATTTGAGTGAATTGCTTTTCACTTCGATTTTGCAAGAAGGGATGGGTGAAAACAGCATTTCCACGGCGGGCGGTTGGTTTGTTCGTGAATCTGTCGTAGAGATTCCATGAATAAATGGGGAGGGCACTGTTGAAGGAATGCACTCTTGTCCAGCGAAATAAAGTTGCGTAAATCCTATAACATTGATACCTTCCTTGACAATCCTAGTGGACTCCTAATACTAGGGAGAACAAAAGTAGCAGAGTCACGGAAGTTTGGATTGAAATAAGGTGCAAACTAAAACTAGAAGCTCTACAACACGGCTTCTGTTAGATATGAACGCCAACCCTAATGGTGACTACTTCAATTCTAATATAGTTGATACATACCATTTACGAAGAGAAGACGGTTGGCCGAAGCATCAGTTAGGCAATCGATTTTAATCAGAAGAGACCGACAATAGTATGCTCCTGTACCTTCCTCTAGTATGTATACCCGTACCCATCACCTCTAACAGGCATCCCGAGCTTGTCCAAGCGACCCGACCCCGGATATGCTTTGCTTGAGAAATTGGCATGCAAGGACAGGACCTTTTGTGAGATGGACCTCGATTCGCCGAACCCATGTATAGAGTACCTCTTCGTGGAACTAGATTTCTCAAAGTGAGGCCGCTGTTTAGGGGCGCTCATCGACCTGGCCTTGGCCTTTGAAGATTCGGTATAAGCCATGTAGTTGGGGTGGTCCGAGTAGCCGCTTAAGTAGCTTCTCGAGCCATCGCTCTTGGTGGGGGTGAATGGGCTTCTCCTAGAACTAGCGCCCCGGGAAGATGCAGAATAGAATTGGGGGCTGTTGTCGGCAGTGCGGAACACGCCTTCCTCCACATCGTGAGAGAAATCCAGCGGACTTAGAGATTGCACCTCACATGAAGAGGGGCTAGGAACTGTTTGGTGCGCCGTCGAGTCTTTCGAAGTGGTGTAGCTATGACTCGCTTGGTCTGAAGGCAACGAGTACCGCAACGACTGTACAAGACTTCGGCGCTTGGGCGTAAAGGAGGGCTTCCCTGGATCGATTTCTAGGATCTTATCACTTCTCTCATCATCCACATGCCCACTGTTTGCCAAAGGTCCACGTTGATCCCCCAGCCTGTCATCGACACGACGCTCCGACCAATTGCGGCCCAAGGGTGCTCTTTCTTGAAGTCCAACGATCCTGCCACTTGGTCTGGAACCATTCCTCTGCATTCATCGGGATTGAATTGATAAAGGCGTCAAAGATAAGCAAGCACTAAAAGAGTATTTCAAATTAATAATGGGGGTTCTGCAATTGAAGGTTCCTTCTGGACAAACCAGTCCTCAAGCTATCCTGGGATTTCAAGTAATTCATTTGCCTAAGGAACATGATAAACGTAATGCAGCGTAACACCAAGTCAAGGGTCGAAGCGTGTACCCTGAGAACCGGCGAATGATCCTGTCTAGAACTCTTGCTTCGAACCACATATTCTGATTTTTCGGGAGTAGCGGGGCCCTGTAACAATGTTGTTGTCATGAACAGTTTAAAATGCAGCTCTCGAAGGTCCACTTGTTCTCGTACGTAAAGAATTTGTCAAATGTTATGTGCGTAAAAGATCATCAACACAAGCGATGCGAGCATATAAAAACCGCTGGCCCACACAGGAGGACGCAAAAAAGAAAACGTATGAGAAAAAGGGAGAATTGGAGGTATTACCGGTTGGTGAAAGTGAGACGACTTGCTGCTTGATTGCGAAGATTCAGAGACCTGGGCCCTCTCCGCACGTGCCCGAGCCTGGGCACGCAACAGGGCTTGCATTTTGCGCACCAGTTCAGCAGTTCGCTTCCTCTCGATATGCCCTCTCACCAGCGCTTGAATCTTGACCAATCCCTTCAGTGCGCGCAGCGCTCGCCTTGCCTGCCGGACCCAAGAAGCAGCAGAAGCAAGATTCAAGGTACGATCTTTAGTAAATTACAGAGAGTCCCATCTCGATTAGGAAAGAGAATTGTGAGTTTTCACAGCTATAGGCAAAGCCAAACAAATGTAGATAACAAAGGCAATAATTCGTCCAGCTCGCTTCAAAGTACGCATGACTACAACAAGGGAAAGCACTGTCAAAAGACGATTTGGAACTGCAATTACGCGTGCAGTAAGTAGAGAAGATTTGGTCCGTACGGAAAGATTTAGTGATATGGTACTAACATATTTGGGACTATAATGATCCACTAAAATGAGCCGAGCGCCTCGTTGGACATGTACGAAGGATTTGGACGAGAGAAGCAAGGGGGGGTTTCCAAAGAGGGGCCGAAGCAGCACCGCCCCCGAGACAAAAATCAGTCTTTGCGGGACCAAAAAAAAATATATTCCTAAGTACAATAATCCGTGCACAAATCGGTGTCTTACTACAAATGGGGACAAAATAGACACGGCCACCGGCCAAAAGTGGGTCATACAGAATAGTGTCTAAGTACATGAGCCAGGGATAAAGCATACGCCAGGTGATTATTCACTCACGAGAGGTAAATTTATAGTGATTTTCCGGTTATTGTAAAAAAATAAAATGGATTTGTTGACTCATGACATAACCAAACGAAAGGGATCTTATAATTTTCAATGCACTAATTTTTTTTCTCGTGCAATCAAGTCATGTGGATTCAACATTTGAAAGAGCAATACATGACGTGATACCGAGGAAACACAAACCAGTCAACAGTCCGATATAAACATATAAATACGTAAACATGATGGCTACTTTTCCACCATGCACGAGAACTGCATTTACTATTTTCCTAGATTAGATGGGCTTTCGAAAATGGCGCCAAGGGGGAAGCCAGAGCACACGTTGACATGCGAAAATGAAAGGGGAACAGGCGCCATAAAGAGACGAGTTTTCACCCACTCCACACCCGCACCTGCTCGAAAAGAAAAAGGGGGAAGCCTGACATTGCATCGAGAAGACAAAGACGTTTCGCTAGCCGCCCTACAAAAGGGAAAAAAGAGACTGCTCGGTTTCACGAGTCCGTGACCATGAATTCCACAACAACAACAACGAAAAAGGTCTCAAAAGTAAAAACCAGCTAATCCCACTTTCATCACCAAAAAGTAGACTAAACCCACTTAAGGAAACTAGCCACCAAGACCCACCACCGCCACCTCCAAGAATCTGTGGGGTCGAGGACCACCACCCACCCCCATATAATCCTGGAGCAAAGATCAAAGCACACCAGACCAAGTGTTGACCTAACTTCCCAAGTCTATCCGACCAGCCATCTACCTCGATTTGAAAATCGTAGGCCGAACTTTAACTCATGTTGTCAACGACACGGAAAGAAATTGCGAGAGCCATTCACCGTCCAGATTCATTTACTCAACAAGTAATTCAGCACAGAAATCGCAAAGACCAATTACCCATCTCCCACGTACAGTTGGCAACCGCACAGACCGAAGTGTAAAACTAGACCTCTCACCAAATGAATGTGGAAAGGTCAAGCAACGAGCCTCCCCCCCCAACCACCGAACCCACCCAGCAGAAGTAGACAAATTCTCATAATGGGAACACGATACAGATGAACCCCAGAAGGGGAAAAAGGGGCAGAGGACGCCACCGCAAGCGGACAAGAGCAGAGCAGATTAGAGTAGAGTGGGGAGGGAGAATGTGGTATGACCAGCAAAGAAACGCAGAGCACCTAATCCTATTCTGGGATTAAAATAATGAAAACGCCATCTCGCCTCGGCGATGGCAAATTGGACGTTGATAGGAGCTCGTTCCTAGAACGTGTAGGACGTGACAGGAATTTTTTGTCCAGGCCCACACGGCTTCTCCATCTTCTTCTCCTCTATCTTAATTGCACATACACGTCATATTCTATTTCCGTCGAATCTCGGAGTTGAAGAAATGGAAACAGCAGTAAAGAGTTTCGGCATTTCTGTTGCCTAGCGAGCTTTTTCCGAGTGAAACGACGGGGAAGAAGAGAACAACTGGGACGAAACCAATGGGCGAGAGAGAGAGAGAGAGAGAGAGAGAGAGGGACAAAACGACAGCGTCCTGATAACGAATAGTTCTCACAAGGAAAGGGAGATGGAAAAAGGAACATCACGAGTCGCCCAAACTGTAGATGGACGAAGGAACGCGCCTCCTTCGTGGGGAGATTCGTTCAATGCATTTGCCTCCATGAACTTTCGCTGGAATTCGATTTTTTCTCATCTCGTGATGGATTCTGCGAATGGTTGATTCGTAAGTTCGCCGCACGAAAGAAACGAGAGAACACGAAGGGCCTGATTTAGCTTAGAATCTGCAGAACAAGAACAGCAGCGAAGGAACACATGCAACACACAAAAAGAAAAAAAAAGGCGGGAGGAATCTTCGATTTGACAGATGGAAAGACAAGTTCCTGCTGAGAAACGATTCACGGGATTGAAGCGGCCATTAGAATCAATCTCTAAGCTCGCGATTGCAGAGAAATGCAGAGCAATGGAAGCGACAGCTCATGGAGGAATCTAATTGCAGGTAGTTTTCAAGACGACGGATCGAGGAAGACGAAGACAAATGCGGACACGTGGCGTCGCTCAGATGGCCGCTCGCTCGCTCCATCTCGAAGCAGGCTAATCCCCGTAACCATCTCACCAAAATCGATACCGAAACGTCGTGCAGGATGAGAATAAACGGCGTCAGATACGATGGGAGAACTCACCAGATAGCCTCGGAATGCCGACTGAATCTTGAGCGCCGCTTCCACTTCCCCGGCCGACGCGCAGCCCCCGCCGCCGTACGCCGCGGCGCTGCCGGCGCCGGCGCACCGACCGCTGTTCGTCAGCCGCACCACCTCCGCCGCGGCGTGCGCGGCCACGACCGCCGCCTCCGCGGCCGCCGCGCTGGCCGCCGCGACGGCGATGGCGTGCTTGTTCGGGTCCGCAGCGAGGTCCCCCGAGCGGGCGGCGGCGGGGGTGGGGCACGAGCTGCTGCAGCGCCGGTGGCGGCCGCCGCCGCCGCCGTCCCTGTCCCGGTGCGACCTGACGAAGCTCCACCGCCGCTTCTCCCTGTTGGAAGGCGGCGGCGCCGGTGGGGCGGAAGGCGAGTCGGCCTTCTTGAGGCCGAGGAGGTTGCGGAACCACTTGGAGGCTTTGCCCATGGCGGCGGTCGGCGGCGGCCGGCGGCGGTTCAGCTGAGCGAGAGGGAAGCGGTGTGTCGGTGGTGGTGCGTGCGGGAGTGATGGAGACTCGAGCTTTGGCTATGGAGTTGCATTTGCAGTTCTCCACTTAGAGAGAGAGAGAGAGAGAGAGAGAGAGTGGGAGTGTGAATTTTATACGGCGGAGAGAGACGGTCGACGACGAGAGAAGAAGAAATGGTGGACGGCGGGTGGGATCGCGCGTGGAGTCGACTCGCCCCGCCAAAGCATGACGTGTGATTCTTAGCGAAAAGGGCTCGAAAGCATGCTCGTTTTCTCATAAAAAGAAGGCCAAAAGCAAATTTTAATTTAAATAAAAGATTCGAAATTGCTAGATTAATCTAAAATATGGGCTCAAACTTGCCGGTCCGCAAATGCTTGAGTTCTTATCCAAAACAAAATATGAATAAAGATTAAAAAATAGAAAAAATTTAAAAAATCTAGTCTGAAATACCAATCTTTCTTAAAATAGGATCCCGACCACCGTGTTGAAAATCCAATAGCTTCAACTCGCTCCAACCATTCTCCATCGTGACATTTTCGCTCCCTCGTCAATCATTTGCTCGTCTTGATTGCTGTCATTTGGCCGTGTTCGTGATGCCAAGAGGCGACACCTATCTGGTGGGTGCTGCCAAGGAGTAGAGCTGCACCATCAAATTTGGCGAGGGGCGATGGTCTGGAGGACGATGGCACGTAAAGGCTCCGCATCGAGCGCCACCAAACCAAACCAACAGTCGAATTGCATCACGCCGTCAAAGCGTCGGCCAATCCCAACAGGGGTCGATGGCACTTGGATAATGCTGGAACAGCAGCAACGCACAACCCCGACCATGTTAAAGATAAGCTGTTTAGTCGCATCCCATCAAACCAAATGAGAACTGAGGTGGTTCAAGCGATTTTTTTTTGTCTAGTTTTCTTTAATCTTTATTCAGATTTTGCTCTAAACAAAAATGCCCTATTTTGACTGTTAAAATTCAAATACTTGTATGGCTAATTAGCTTAAATCTTTATTTGAAATTGATATGGCCATTTTACGTTTTCATTTGAAACAATATTCACATTAAATTTTATTTTAAAAAAAAAAATGGCCCATCTCCAAACCTTTATTTGAATTTTTTTCTTAATTTGTATATGAAAATAGATTAGGACTCCAACTTGATAATTAGTAAGTAGAATGAAAAAGGTATTTCTAAAAGTACTAAATCCACACCCAAAAACTTCATAAGCAAATACAGGCATAAAAACAAAATTCAAAACTCCAGATTGAAGCAAAAAAAGCCTTTTCGATAACTCATCACGTGTTCGATATTTCTAAACCGTTGCCAGACTCGTAGCCCTTTGTTGATCTCTATTTGTCACTATCATGTTCTTAGCTAACTAGACATTTTGCGGTCGTGTATGGATTTATATGTAGTTATTTTTAAATCCATATTTAATGGACTGGATTATTATATAAGTTGATTATATTCAGTAAATTAGTCACAAATAGGTTCATAATAGTAAAATCTAAAATAATATAATTGTTAAATTGGTTCGCAATTTACTTTAACCCAACTAACTCCTATAATTCTCTCTTGGTCTCACTCAATTTTATGTTTGTTCATCAACTTTGTTCTCTCACCTTGGTTTGGGAATTAGGTTAAATATTTAATTGCTTTGGTAATATGAATCGGGCCAAATTGGATATGAGCCATCATATTTACATTGAAGCAAATCATCATTGATTCAAACTAAATCCGTTCCAACCGGCGCTCGTCTGATTGGTCTACTTGTATACAAATATTGGCGTGCGGGTGGTCAATTTATCTACGATGTGTACGGCCTTTATTGATTAAGGGGTTGATTAATCATTTGGTATGAAGATAGGACGGATCACGTGCAGTGAAAAAAGGGGGTTGGGATTGGATGACCCGACGACCCGGTTCCTACGGTCGGTGGCAACGGATTAGTTGGGTGGATTAGCGACAACGTAATCGACGCATTCAATTAGTCAATTTAGAAAGTCACGATTTCAATTTATGCCGGGCCTAATACGCTCTGCCCCGCCATTGACCTTTTCTGTTGACTGCCCTTCCATTTTTTGTTTATTTTATTCATTAATTTACACTTTCTGCTCTTTCGTTTTCTTTTAAATGTCATATACTGCCGGCAGCAATTGGATTGTCGTCGCTAGATTACTATAATTTTTTTAATGTCGTGATAGAAAAGGGCAATTTCGAGAATTTTGTCTTCATTGACGACGACGGCATGCAATAATGCATGGTAAAAAAAAAATGCTTAAAAGGACGATCATATCTAATCTTCGGATAAAACATGCGTTGCTCCTCGATTAATTTACTTTCATTTTCAATCAAGCTTTTTGGTGTCATATTTTATCGACTAAAGTTATTTTGATAACGACGTTGGATTGGGAGATTTTGGACGAATTTACCAATCAAAATCGACACTTACCAACTCTCTTAATTATTGTACGAACTCGCGCATAACTTGAAACAAAATCGAAAGTCGAAAGTCGGATTTGAGATATTTGCCTCGCCGCTAATGCGACGTCACCGTCGACGCGGGTCATCGACCGGAGGAGCGATTGCAGCTCGAAAATGAAGTGCCCCGTTGGTCCAAATTGCACAATTAAGAGGGGCGGGTCACCACATCGATCCGGGACGGGATAATCCGATGGACAGCGATGGCTCACCATCCGACCGATGCGTTCCGTTGCACGGGGATTAATTTTGACCGTTCGATGTTCGTGGTTCCGCTCCACGACATTCGATCCATTGAATGCTGCATGGGCTAGCTAGGAGTCTATAGGAGCTCTTTTCATTTATTTAATTTGAATTTTGCACGATGAAATAAAGACATCGAGTGCTGGAAATTTGAAATATCGAATTTTAAATGCCCGTAACCCTAAGATTTGAAAATAAAACCAAGAGATCGTCGTTGATAGCGGAATATTTTTAATTCTTTGAATGAAGATAAGGGCAATGTTCGTCAATGGTAGGTTTTATCGATGTATTTCGCGATATTCAAGTTGCCATAGATTGTTTTTATTATTAAATTAAATAAGTAATCCAACTCTTGCTTACCACGTTCAGTGGATTTTGACTTAGTGGAGCCTATCTAGTTGATTTAAATTGAGGTTATTAAACAAATCTAATTATTGGGTGCTGAATTTTTACTCTTCGACGCTTGATTGGTTATCAGACAAACCTAATTTAATGCACTATACTTGCCTAAAAAATACTTAGATCATGTAACTAGTTCGGGAAAAGTTGTACCGTTGGACCTAGACATTTTGTCCTATATGCAATCAAATCATCCCAACAAGCCAATCGACCGATTTTCCTGATATGGCACGCTAGATATTCCATGAGACATTTTGCAATATTTTCTAATTTTTGAGCTGATATGATATTGCTTGGGAAAGAAAGTGAGAGTGATCAACAAACATAACAAAACAGTCAAAATAGATTTGAAAAACAAATTAGGTTGAGAGAGATAGCGATTTGTTTATAGATTAGGATGGTATACATATTTCTTTTTTTACTTGACAAGCTACATCGAACATAATTAATTGAGAGATAGCCAAGAGGCTTTAATTGTGTTAGGCTCAAAACACCTTGGTTTAGATTACACTTTTTCTATAAATTTAAATTTCCATTGCATGTTGAACATAACATTTTATATTGTTTGCTCGAATTTATTTTTTCAGTAAAGGCATGATATATTTGATTCAACGATGTCACTACCCAACACGTATTTCTTGATCACAAACAACTTCTGTATCCGAACGTTAAAAAATGATTAACATGTGATTGGCTTGCTATATGTCTTTAGGGTAGTGGACAAAATGTCTTCTCTATGAATCGTAGGGTAGTGGAATGATGAACACGCTTTTGGTTATAGCGTAGAGGGTGTGACTAAAAAATGTGACACCGTAAAATAAGAAATTTATTCGAACTGTTATCACGAGTCCTTTGATTTTTCATCTAAATGCATATATTAAAAAGGAAGAATTTACACAAGATGCAATCAAATAATAACATACTGTCGCATTATGAGATCATTGCCAACTAAGGATCAAACTATTAAATTAATATGTAGTTTAAAATTAAAATATTACGGTATCCGTTGTATTTGATATCAAATTAAACTGTGAAAAATATATAACCTAAAGGTAGATAAGGACTCTGAAAAAGATTTAAATTTTTTTTTTTTTAGATATGGGGTGAAATTTTGTGAGAAAATCGTTATTTATGTTAAAAATTCAAGTTAATATATCGACACGAAATTCGACAATTGAATGTGGTAACACAGGCGTTATTCGTTGTTAGGTAACTGGGCTGAAACTAGAAATTGACTTTCAACGAAAAGAAAAAGAAAAAAGGAGCAAAGATAAAGACGAAAACAGCTTATTGGGAATCGATGTGCATGTTTCCCAATGATTATTCTATGAGGCTGTCATCTACAAGAAAGAGAAGCATAGGTTGCCTATGTCATGTCATGTCCCACAACTACTTAAGAAGCTATACCTCTACGATCTCCCCCATGGATGTACGGGTGGAGCCAATAAATATTCACGACATCACGGTGTAACAAATTCTCTTTTTCAAAAATAAAATGATTAATACTCTGAAAAACTCTAAATTAGTACATTTGTAATAAATTTACCAAAAACTATTTTTTTGATCATAAAAAATCCAAAATTGGTACACCTTTGTGACAAATTTACCCCGATTAACCATAAAAAGCCATAAACTTGTACATTTATGACAAATTTATCCCAAACTAATTTATTCGATCATAAAAAAACCCCAAATTAGTAAATTTGTGACAATTATACCCTTCGCTAAATTGGATTAATACCACAAAAAAATCACAAAAATTGTAAACTATGATAAACAAAGTATAAAATCTCAAATTAGTATACAAATCAATTGTTATGTGTCATTTAACTTAATTAAAATTTAATGAAAATTAACAAATAGTAAATTTGTCACAAGTGTACTAGTTTTGAGTAAATTTGTCAAAAGTATACTAGTTTGGGGTTTTTGTGGTCAAAAAAATAATTTTGAGTAAATTTGTCACAAGTGTACCAATTTATGATTTTTTAGGGTAATAATCCAAAAAAAAAAAAGTACTTTTAAGATACTTGTTAATTCTAATTAATCATTATCAAAGACATAAAAACTTCTATGCCTCATTTCTATTTTGAATGCGCCTAGTTAATGTCTTCGACACACTTATTAACCGACCAAATGTTTTCAGGATTCAATAGGGCGAATTGGGTGTTCCATTGTAATCATCAATAACCCAATTTTTTCCCATACATTTCCAAAAAGTCAAGTTTGTGCCCGTGATCTCGAATTAAAACTTAAAAATAAAAAAGAGGGTGAAAGGGGCGAGTAAAATAATTGCATGATAGACGAAGCGAGGTAAAAAATGCTCGCTCACGAGAAAGCTGGAAAAGCCTCTCTCGTGATTTTTTCTTTACCGTACAATGGTTAAGAAATGAACCCCCCCCCCGCCCCGGATCCGACCGGGCTACACTCTAGAGCGAGACGCTAGGCTAGGCTAGGCTAGGTTAGGTATCCGAACCGGGCAGAGCAGATGGGGACCGTCGGATTGTCAGGCTACGAGAGACGACGGGAAGATCGGACGGCGCGCTTCCGTGCCCTGTCCGCTGCACCCGGCCATGTGATGGGGCCAGCGAAATCCCACGGTCGAGACAAAACCCGAACCGGGGCTGACAGCAGATCTTTCGATCGGACGGCTCCGAAGCGACGGGACGTCCGCGTCGTCGCTTTTTCCATGCCCGGACAGGGTAGAATCTACAGCGATATCTTTTCCCCCCTTTTTTTTTTTTTTTCTTTTCCTGGGAAAATAAATATAATTGGAGTGATGGAACGATAATATCTTCGCGAAGATACCGTTGCCAGCACCTTCTTGGCGACACGTAATTTAATTTGCAACGTTGGTTTCCAGTGGATCCAGGCGCCGATATTCCATACAATTTTTTGTGCCAAATTAATAAAAGTAATGTACTCATAAATATTAGACATGAAAATAGTCTTGCAGGGAAAAAATGAAAAGGAGAAGATAAATGTGGAACACCTCCGACGTCTAATGCTTGGCTTCGACATTGTGTTAGGAAGTCGAAATCAGAAACCTAAAACTTATCGATTGAGGAAGATTATGTCAATATAAATAGCATGTAAATTTTTATCTATAAATAAATTTGTTATAATGGGTTTATGGCCAATTCCTTAAACAATATTTGATAGATTAAGTTATTATATGAATAAGTCATATTTAGCAAATGGTCATAAATGGGTTTAAAATGGTAAGATCTAAAATAATACTAATATTAAATGGGTTGATAATTTACTCAAACTTAAATTATTTCAATGACTTTTTCTTGGTCTCTCTCGCTCTCATTGGATCTTGTGCTCATTTATTTCGTATTCTTATCTTAGTTTGAGTGTAAATTTTATTAAATATATAAGTATTTTAATAATATTGGATGGATTAAGTATGCCTTCGGTTGAGCATGTGTAACTTGATTTTGCTCGAAAATGCATCAATTTGAGCCAGATCATTTTACACTCAATCCGAATCTAATCATACTTACTCATTTGACAGGTGTATCAACGAGAGACATGGCATACTGTAAGGAATATATTTCTGCTCCATCGTGATTGCAATGGGAGCAAATGTCGTGCCGCTGTACGATTAGAAGGTCAAGAAGATGCAGCGCATCTCTGCAAAATCACGGCCCACCCCAATGTGAACGGAGGACTCTAGCCTCCTTTCTCTCTCTCTATATATAAATTCAGCGAATTTAATCTTTACGAATCAGTCCTTGAGATTCTCTAGCAGTAATTTTTAGATATTCCGAAAATGGGTTGTCGAGCCTCGCCCGCGGCAACACCGACCCAAATGAAGAAAAAAAGGATCATCGTTACTAGAAGGTGGGGGTTTGACCCGAGGGAGCGGCCCCCACGTTCCGGGTCAAAGAGACGCAACGTCGCCCCACGAGCTCCTCGCCTCGCAATCAGGTCCAGTCCTCCCGAGTCCCCACCTCCATCGCCGATGCGAAAGGACTGCCGCCTGCTCTGTTCTGCTCTCTGGTGTGAAAACTCCTCGCGGCGTTCCGAGTCAAAATTCGCGGCCCACGATCATCATCATCAATGCTCGCTCCTGCTCTGGCCTTTCTATGTTCTCTCCTCTCTCTTTGCTCCTGTCCACCACGCATGGATGCCCATGCCGATTTTTCTCCGCCGTACTTCGCTCGTACTTGGCGGATCCACACGCAAAGATTTCTTGGTCGTCTAAACGGTCAGATGTGCGGATTCCCCGTGAGGTCCATTCGAATTCAACCACTGACTATACGTACTACTCGTCTCGCTCAAAATGATTATATAAATCGGCCAATTAACTGGGTTCCAAGACGCGTTATCCAACCGCAACCGAAAGTGGGTGAGGTCAAGTATTCGAATATTACGGCTTGGTTAATCTCCCAGGATCGCCAAGGCTACATTTAGAAGGTGATTTGGCCGTGTTTCATGGTTTCTATCGGCACGATTATAAGAGGACACGCTAAGTCGTTTGCCTCTCTGAAATTCTGTGTATCATTCTTCATTCCATGGGAGAGGCAATGAACGACCACTTCTCTAGCCAACATCGCTAGAAAGTTACTTAACACGTTGTGCATGCACAACGATGGAAATCTCAACTTAAGACTCCATTTGCTTAGCAAGAAAATGA
Organism: Eucalyptus decipiens; assembly: GCA_014182575.1. NCBI lineage: Eukaryota > Viridiplantae > Streptophyta > Magnoliopsida > Myrtales > Myrtaceae > Eucalyptus > Eucalyptus decipiens. Next base: position 7,637,113 of record CM024613.1, on the reverse strand, counting down.
ATGATTCAAAAAACATTTTCCTAAAAACAATTATTCATATTGTTTAAAATAGTTAGGTAGTGAAAAATATTTTCATTATCAATGATAATTTATATCTACATGTATTTGTCAACGATAAAAATATTTCTTGTTTACTTAATTTTGTAAGTGATATAAACTATCTTTTATAAAAAAAATATTTTTAAATTATTTATTTTCGTGAAATAAGCGGGACCTCCAAGAGAACTTTATATTCCTTCGGGAAAGATAAAGCCCATTGTCTCGATAACCTATGTGAGGACATATATCGAGAGGAACGAGGCTGTCAACTACCAACCGCATCAAAGAACTTCCTCGAATCAGTCTACTCAAAGTCTCTAGCAACAAATACATTGTGATATCCCACCCAAAGGAAAAAATAGGACAACAAATACCTTGTGATTTCTATAGCATTCATCAATCAAGTGCAGTTCTCAATTCTCATAACACGGGGAACGTCTCATCTCATCTTTGGCATAGTTTTGGAAGAGAGTTCCCTTTCAGATCTTATGCACAGGGATTCTTTTACCCTACTTTCGGTTTTTCTTTTTATGAAAGTAAAGAAGATCATGTGATTGATTGGAGCTATTAATCTACAGCTTGGATCACTATATGCACAAAAACAAAACTTTGGTTCCAAATCGAATTACAACCTTAGCTACCTGGGTTCTTTCGGACAGAGGCAGCCGCACAACTGCGGACTAGGCTTCTCATCCTCTGCAGGATCACTTCGAATGAAGGTCGCTTACCCGGGTCACTGCTCATAATATCACGTAATGCCAAAGTCACGACGAGCTTTAATTTAACTGTGCACTGAGGAAATAACGATAGATATGACGACAAAGAAGCTTGAGGATGTTTGTTACCTCTGCCAGCAGTCGTGGATTAAGGATGTTATTACGGGATCGATCCCTTCCGGCATGTCCAATCTTCTATCCATGAAGCCAACCACTCCAACAACCTTCAGTTTTGAGGAGAGCAACTTAAGCAAAAACTAGTAGGCAAAGTGTGAGAGAGAGAGAGAGAGAGAGTGGAGTACCTGAAGGGAATTTAAGTTGCTCCATGGAATGGATTCTGTCATCAGTTCCCATAGTATTACGCCGAAACTGTACACATCAGACCTGCGTGTCATAGGAGATACAATTTTATGCGTGAGTTCTCTTAAATCAGAAAAATATGGCTACATGTGTGGCTGCTAATTTCAATAATTAGAACATATAGGTATAATTTTTATCAAGAACTTTTTGCAGACTAACTTTATTGAAACTCGCATTTTGATTATCCCATGTAGAGAAAAGAGAGGCGGGAGTAAATCAGACATCCCATCACGAATTATATAAGGTGACTCCAGAAATTACTTTTCATCTGATGGTTCATTACGAAGGACTTCAGGAGCCATCCACTGAGGCTGCATCAGAAAAATCGGAGTCAACAGACCCACAGACTATAGCTTGCAAGCAAAATGAGAGAGAGAGAGAAGTAATCAAGTAGCAAATGACTCTGTTTATGCCAAGAATTGCCACATGAAACAAATGACTCAACAAGAGAATATTATTACAGTTCCTCTTCCAGATTTTGCTGTTAACAGCGTGGCATTCTTCAACCTTGACAGACCAAAGTCTCCAACCTAACAACAGTTGTAAACAAATAACATCAAACAATTGGTAAATTCTTGGCTCGATAGATCTGCACATTGTCATGTTAAGGGGGAAAAAAAAGAATTAGAGGTCCTCATTGCACTATATTGAGCATATATTACCTTGACGGTCCAATTTTTATCAACAAGCAGGTTAGAAGATTTAAGGTCTCGATGCACTATTGGTGGATTCCTGTGATGCAAATAATTCATTCCTCTGGCCTGCAATGAGGAATTAATTCAAGTCAACTTATCCGCTAATGAAGAGCGTCTACAGTGTCATTATCATGTTCATGCTTGCATGCTTGTAAGTATGTGCATTGTGTGTCCGCTGCGCGTGTGCGCGCACGAGAGAGAGAGAGACTCACAACATCAAGGGCCATTCTCAAACGGTGCCTTGTGTCTAAGACATGATTGTTTTTGTGTAGTGTCTTGAAGAGACTTCCCCTGATCAATCAAGACAGCAAGAATTGATACATCTAAGTAATAACAAGAAAAGGAAAAGTACCACCCCAACTCACACGTACAGTTATACTCTCAATATCTGACAAACAGTAAGTATTACTCCTGGCATCATTGCAAGACCAGGCATCGGAAACTGCCATAATTTCCTTACCTTGGCATGAATTCTGTTACAATGGCTGGTCGTTCCTTAGAGTAGACTGCTCCCATGAACAGCAGAACATTTGGATGTCTCAGTCTCTTCATTATTTCGATCTGAATAACAGCAAGGGAGAACCAAAAATGATCATTGAGAAGCATGTTCTGAATGTAGTTAAAAGTAACAACTTCAAGTGTACCTCTTTCTTGTAGTCCTGTAAAGTGTTTTCACTATATCCGTTCCCAACATAGACCTTAATAGCAACATCCTGATGGACCAAATCAATTTGCCAAGATCAAGATATTGTTTGTCATTCTTATTATGACATATAAGCATCAATCAAGGTAATTACCGATCCCTTCCACAAGCCACGATAAACCGCTGCATATGAACCTGCAGCATAGGTCAGACAAGCATAATTAATTTGCAATTTGTCGAAATCTGTGTTAGGCTTCACATTCATATGTTTGGACTTCCCAATATCCTTTCTCCTTTACTATCTTACTGATATTGTAGGCTACAATAAAGGATGCCCACTAAGACAAGCTTAAAAACATCCACTCTCATTGGACAGCATGATTAAGCCAGTCTTCCTCAAGCTGAAACCTTTTTATTTTCAATTGAAACGTGTAACTCATAAATCTAGATGTATGAAGTCCAGTGTCAGTCAAAATAATAAAGAGAGACCAAACTGTACCTTGCCCAATCTCTTCACCCAGCTGTAGATCTTCCCAGCGAATCTCACAATCAACCATATAACTCAACTCGCTATCACTTTTGCTTGATGAAGTGTCATGGCTGCCGACGCTTTCTCCAGAACTGTGGAACTGTTTGCCAGGCAGTTTTTGTGCTTCATCCTTTACCAGGAAGGCCTTCAAGTCTCCTGGCTCAGCAGTTTCCTCACTGGCTTGGTTGCGCACTTTCGGCAACAAATTTCCAGGTTTAGGCAATTGAGAGCACTCATTGCATTCCCTTGAGGATGCTAACTCAGAAGTCTCCCTGAAAGTGGGAGGATGTGCATCTCTGTGCAAATCAATGGATTCTCTTTTAGCTAAAGCAGGAGTTTTCCTGCCAGGACTTTTTCCCATAATATTGGGATGAAGAGTTCCCTGGCAGGTACTTGATGCCTTCAAATCTGTTGCAACATTAGGCTCACACATCACCCCATTTCTCACTGGACCATTACTTGCATGTTTGATCTGATCGTAACTTTCATCTTCATTTACTGGGTCCCGATTACCTTTAATGTGCAGCTTTTCCAATAGTTTTGCTGCCTGCGGTTGGTCCAATCATGAAAAAGTAACCAACACAAGACACAATAGTAGAATAAAAGAAATTTTTTAATAGAATGCAACATTATCACAGCACGGGTTCCATTTTATAAATGAATAATGCTATATATGCACAGTTGTGGATAGTCCTCCAGCTCACATTCTTATATTCAAAATGGCAGTGTTTAGGACTGAAGAAAATGCCAAAGAGGAATCCAAAAATCTCATTCTACTAGCTTATCTTGCTAAACCATATTTCACTGCCTGGAAAGTTTAAGTCATTATGTTAAATATTAAATAAGCATATTAACTACTCTGTAGAACTTTAACTATTCAATGTTGAACTTCCCCTTGCAACAGAAGTGCGCACCTTAGAAACTTCCCGTGTGAAACTGCCATCTAGCAAGCTAAAGCTGGATCTAAAGTTAGATATTTCCACACACCAAAACAAATCTTGACAGCCTTCACCTCTAAGTCAAGTCTGATCTTCTCCAACAAACCATCCTGTGATGGTGCACACAACCCAGCAACCGACTATTTGCAAGAATCTTCCTTTGGAAACTCATGCAGATGAACTATTGGCTTTACAGTTCAAGATCTTGTAATGCGAAATTACAAGAAATAGCCCAAGGTTACAGCCATTGGCAGGACATAGCTGGACAAAATTTCAATTAAGCTAATAAGTTTGGCCAAACTAAGTTGCTTATCTACTCTTTACCTTCAAATGTCAACTGCGGGACCTCCTACTCAGACCTCAGACATGCATCCCAAGATAAGAGTGTCCATGCAAACATCATCGCAATATTGACATCAGATGGTAGAAACTACTGAAAGGGCAAAATAGGCATTGCTCATCTATAAAGTTGACACTGTCAAAATTTTAATAAGGTAAAATAAACTCTTGGAAAGGCCGTTGAGACACGCTGATAGACTTTCATAGATTTGGGCAAATAAGCATGCCAATTCACCTTTCAAGGAATCTCTTTGTTCAACCATATCTTCTCAAGGTTAATACTGGGAATACAAGACAATGATTTTCAATCGCTTCTTTAGAGATATGAGAAATTCATCCTGTGGCTATTTATAGGATCAGAGGACAGAGACTTACTAATTTACCAGGTTTCTCTAATATAGCATCATCAGTTTCTATTGCATCATGCTGTCCACCAACACGTGGATTCTGTGTATTGTCCCCATATCTGCGAGGTAGAACTTTGGACGCCTGTGAACAAAATAATGTAGTCTCTGTCAACTATCTCCAAGCTTCAGCAATTTCCAAAATAGTAATGAAGGGGTAGATGATAAAAGGGGAAAAGTGGTGAAGAAAGTGAGAAATACGACATGGAATGTGTAAGCACCAGGTTTGAAACAGAGGAAGCAATTTGTGGTATAGGTGCAATCTGTGGCCGTGGCTGCCACTGAATCATTTTCAAGTTCAAACCCCGTGATTTAGGCAAGCCATTAGCATGCTCCTCATTTGCTCTTGATTTGTCCAGGCTTAAACCATTAAAAAGGGCCGCGTCACTTGAAACAGTGATAACACCAACAAGCTCTCCACCCTCGTATAACGGGCTTTTTGTCACCATAGCCATAAATATTTCACCAGACCTTTTCTTAAGAGGAAACCGACCTGACCATGACTGGCCAAACCTCAGCTTTTCCATGATATTCTGTAGAGAAGGACAATGTTCTTCAGCAACTAGAATTTCATCAACTCTTCGTCCAATGACTTCATAGTCTTTCCATCCATAGAGATTCTCAGCAGAGTGGTTCCTGGAATTTCAAAAGCACAAATAGACTTCAGATACAGATGCGGCTTCACTGAGATATTGCAAACATGAAATTTCTCTATCTCAGCCTCTAATGGAAGATTTCCCTGCTTTAAGAAGTGCAAAGCTAAGGGTAAAATGTGGCAGAAGGATCCAAGTTACACTTTCCTGGAAAAAAGGACTGAATGCTTTCCAAAATAGCCACATTGGTATATGACCAATGTTACTAGCTCCTGCTAGAATGTGTTTGAAAATATTCTTTCAGCATATTCACAAGAGCTTAAAATAGTACATATAGCTCAGTATATCATGTAGTGAAAGGGTTTACTTTTAAAAAGATTTTTGAACCTATTTGAAAGATATTCAATGCAAATACTGGCATCTAGGATTCTTTGCTTGACCTTTTGGTTACAAGATTCAGAAACTATAAGTAACAACAGTAACTTGAAAGGGCAAGGGACCTTTTAATTATTATTTCAATGGACATAGGTAAATGCATCATAATCTGAACTTTCGTCTATGGATCTGGCATTCAAGTTCATTGAGAGAAGAGATTTTTTCTTGGATAATCTCAAAACGGTTCACGTTCTTCTGGATATTACTAGTCTTTAATCAAACAAATTTCAAACCTCTAAATTTGTTGTTATATTAGCGCTATACTTTCTTATCTAACTTTTGGGAAATTTTGTCAAGAAATACAAAATGTTAAAAAATTGCTTAGAGTATGTTCAGCCCCTCAGCAATAAAACTTTGGCTCTACCGTTATCTGCCCTTCCAAAACCAAGACAAATAAAAAATATAACTGTGCATTTTGTTTATAAGACCAGAAGTTCAATGTGAACTTTTGTCAAACACCTTCACTGTTTAGTTCCTATCGCCATGCATCATGAATAGGAACACCATCTTGAAATCATAATAAATAAATAAAAAAGGAGAACAGCCCATCAAGAAATGTTCCTAAATTAAATTCGACAGTTTAAACACAGGATTCACTGTATCATGGTCAAACATCCAACATAATCTTCCATCAGCTGTGACGAACAGCATAAAAAGACAGAATTCTTTTTAGGGTCGGTTAAGCACCAACTGTCAAAACTTTTTAAGGGAAGTCAACAGCACCTTAGCTCAGCACTTCAGCATTGCACCGCAAAAGGTCGGACATCTCTATCCCTATGAACCGATACGGGTTTTAAGATTTCACCGCCAATAATTCCTTCAAATTATCGGTGTTACTTCAACAAACGCTGCACACATGTTCAACGAGATTTTTTAGTTTCTCGTGTTCTTCTTATTTCTGGAGCAAAATCTCTATATCCACAACAATAACAGAAATTCCTTGGCACTCTCAAACCGGTTTAAAAATCATAGACGCTCCTCAACTTCCAATACAAACTCGAAGAGTGAACAGGCAATCGAAATCAAAATTCCCCCCAAGTAACTCGACATCCATAGTTCTCCGCTATTCATACACGCAAAACAAGCACACGAACAATCGCAAGCGCAACTTCCAATGACTTCGTATGAACAAGCGCGGAGCATATCAGATGATCTCCTCTGAAGAAGAAGCTCTAGCTGCTCCATACACTCCCGACTTCAACGCCCAAACAATCTTCATCTTCCAATACGAGAATCAAGAGCCAATCGGCCACCGCGATCGCGAGCCGAGATTCTCACAGAAATTTCAAAACGGAGAAAACGAGAACGCACCAGTACACGATCTTCCGCGAAGAAGCTCCGCAGACGTGAACCGCGTGTCCAATCGACTCCAGGATCCTCCGATACGGGCTTCCTCCGCGGAAGGCCCCCGGAAACCGCCCGAGCGGATCCGGCCCGGCGCCCGGCGCCCGCGGCGGTCGCGACGCCACGTCGTCGCCGGGGTTGGAGCTCCCCCCGGGCTCGGCGAGCTCGGTGAGCTGCTCCGTGAGCTCGGCCTGGCTGGCCTCGAGCCGCCGGCACCGATCGGCCACGGCCCGGTACCGGCCGGGCCCCGCCTCCGGCTCCGGCTCCGGCTCCGGCACGGCGTCTCCGGCCATATCGCCGCGCATGGAGGGGTCAGATCAGAGGGAGGGGAGGGAGCAGGCAATGGCGTCCGCTTATAGTTTATTATTATTACAAAGGTGGTCACCAGGAAGTCACTACAAAGTACAGACTGGTAAAAAAGAAAAGAAAAAACGCGAATTAAAAAAATATATAAGAATTATATCTTTGTTTATTGGGGGGCTAATGGGGGCGCGCCACGTGCTGGGTCCGCGCGGGGGAGCAATCGGGTGACGACATGCGTAGCGGTGGGAGGCGAGGGGGCCCAATCGGAGAAGAGAGATTTTTTTCTGTAGTGGTGGGGGCCGGCGCATGTCAGCGAAGGGGGAGTTCGCTATTGGTCGAAGGAGCGGCCACACGGACACAAGGTCCTCTGTGTTTGGGTTCGATGCTCCGAAGACCGCCCTTGACTTTTTGGGTTATTTACGTCATGGCCCGTGCCGCCCCCATTCGTTCGAAACGGATGAGGAATCGGGTGGGAAATAAAAAATCTGGATTTTTGAATTTTTTATATCTAACTACTAATATTGTGAACATGAAACCATATCTATATTAAAGAAGGAATATCGATTTTAGGTTGGATTGGTTTCAGCTAGTTCTTATCTCGAAATCGAAAATTAAACCAAAATAATCTATTCTCAGTTTATAAAATCGGAAACTATCATAACTAAAACCGAATCGATATCCGTGCCCATCCTAGTAGTTAAACTCATTATTGACCAATTGATTAGAGTCCAATAATTGGTCGTATGTACTTTCCTTTTTTTCCTTTTTTGCCATGAGATTGCAAGTATTGTTTTATGTCTAAACTATTACACAAGTGATGGTTTTATAAAACAAGCTAAAGATAAGCTAAACACAATTGTTTTTACGGATAAAACTATAATGGACATCAGGAACCAAGTCTACAAGTTTGCTATAAAGTTACCACAAGAGTTTGCTACAAAGTTCACAAATTTTACTTCAAATGCATCTAAAGTCTACATTAAACATCAATTTTGAGTGAGAAATTAATAAGTATTAGAGTTTTGGAAATTTGGAATAATAAGAAGTTAAAAGAAAAATTGATCAATGAATTTACACTTGGAACCAAGAGTAGGACCAATATTCATTTATTCTAAATTTTAGGAATCAAGAATCATAAAAAAACTAGTATATTCGATCCAGTTTTTTTTACTCTCCTCTATTGAATACAGAAAAACCCAATCATTTCATCTTTCGCTTGCAAAATAATAAATTGGTAGATCATCGAATTAGCAACTTCTGTAATTAATATTCTTTTTGAAGACGCTTGGCAAAAGAATTTCTGGGGGCAAAGACAGAAATTCCGGCGCATAAAAATTCGAGAGGAATTAAAATTGTGGCGCGCATTTCGATCAATGAGCACCGCAACCGTTTGAAGCGTTGGCGGTCAAAAAGTCAAAATCATCATCATCATCCTCATCATCAAACCAGAGAGAAACTGCACTCTCGCAGGAGCCTCCGACCTCCTTCGAATCCATGAAATTCTAGCTCGATTCGTTCTCCTCTGCTTCTTCTTCTTCCTCCATTGCAGTTCGAGTGCTCTCCGAATCGAAGCTGCGCGGCTCGCGAAGAAGGGACGGTTTCGCGCGGTTTCCGTAAGAATTCCGCTTTCAGTGTTTTTCGCACTCGCCGTCGCGCGTCGTCGCTCGTGTTTCCGACGCAGAAACGGCGGCGGGTGGCGAGCGTTAGCTTGTGCAGGAGCGAGCTAGGCGGTAGTAGTTTGATCGGAGCGTGCTCGTCGAGTGATGACTGTGGACTGCCTGAAGTGGCAATTGACCGATGGCGTTTTGTGTTTTGACGTTGAAGCAACAGCTTCTCGAGGTGAGCTGTGTGAATGATTCGGTTGTTTCGATGCTGTGAATCGATTGCGATTCTCGGCGATCCGGCGTGTCCTGCTCGGAAGTTTCCAGTGCGAAGGAGATATGTGCCTGAGACGACATTGATCTTTAAGCAATTTCAGATTTCGTCCGTGGCGCCAGTAGATAAGTTAAATGCTTTCTTCGTAAGCAGCAAAGAGATTACCGGAGTCGCAGTCTCAGTGGTGTTTCCGTTGGGTTTTTCACCAGAACGTGATTCTTCCGATCTTTTTCTTCCCAGAAACAAGATTCTAAGCCGAACCGTAAAGACGATTGGAAAATTGTCGATGAAATTGAAAATGCTTGTCGGCTTACTCTCGCAATACAGTCGCTGGTGCTACGGGGAAATTGATTGTTGCAGAATTGATAAGAAAAGATGCAGTCATAGTACTCATGACCATAGATGTGGGCGGGATCCACATTGCATTAGCGAGGGACGACATATCTCAGGAGAGCGCTGTAATTGTCTTCTTATATCTTGTTCGAGTCTACAGGCGATGTGTCTCCTCTAAATTCGACTAGATGTTCTGTTTCGTCGTTTCTTTTGTCGACTCTTCTTTCGGGCAGGGCGAGAACGTTGGAAGAAAGGCAGACAAGGTGCAAACTCTAATATTTAGCGATGGAGATGTGTTGTCTTGACCAAAAGATTGACAGAGGTGATCTGTTTTGCTAGAAAGATTTTCAATTAACAAGTCTGCTTGGTCATTGAAGTTATATGTTCATCCTATTCTCCTGAGCAAGATGAAAGTAAAAAAATGTAGCGTCTGAATTATCAATTGATCTTCGTTAAAAAGACTCTGATAGCTTCTTGCTTCAGTGTGATTTGCCATCTTCTTGCTGCGCTTTACTATTCAGCGGCTCTTCAAAGCAATCCGATTGGAGGATGCCATTAGGATTCCCTCAGTTTACACCCGCTTGATGCTCAAACGACAATGACATGCATCTGAAGTGTTGGTTTTTGCTATTCTGGAGCTTTATGCATCTTCCAGATTCAATCCATCTTTCTTCATGAGCTGAATGTGCAAGCCATCTGGAAATTGTAGACCAGGGGTTCGAACAATGTTGCCTCCCTTGATTATTTGCCACCTGAAAGTTCAAAGAAAAGGTCAGCTCTCTTTCTCTCTCTCCTCTTCTCTCTCTCTGTCGCTGTACACGAAAACTCGCTCACCGTGCATATTCAGAATCACTCATCCACAATAAACTTTCATAACCTGTTTACCTGTACTTGGTAACCAAGCAATGAAGAAAGACGGCCATCTGGACTTTCGTGAAGTCCGTTCCAACACAAAATCTCATACCACCGCCAAAAGCCATGAAATGTTTAGATGCACCATTCACTTCAGTTCCCTATATTTGACCACCAATTTATATAAGCACATTAAATGGGTTAGTAAGTTATTCATACAAATTCTTTCGCACCAAATTGCTGGCTGGTGCACCAAAAGTGGAAATCCACAGATGCAGGACCCACCTCCCATCTTTCTGGATCAAATGAAAGAGGATCTTCATATTTCATGGGGTTCAGGTGTACAGCCGGTGGACATGCCACAACTGCCCATCCTGCTGGTATGGTGTATCCTGCATTTACATGGGGCTTTATGCTTCATCAAGGCGGGCATGAATTTATCATCTTAGTTACAATAGAAAGCCTAGTGCTTCTGTTGTACATACCTTTGAAATGGATGTCTCTTAGTGCTCTTCGGAAGATCCCTGGAACTATATTTGCTAGTCTTACAGTCTCATTTATGAACTGAAGGATGAATTTTATTAGAGCTATACAGATGCACGTATAATCTCTACCTGATATTTTGAATGGTTCTAACCCACCTGAAATGTATATGTCATTAATTTGTACTCCTTCCATGAAAGTCCGGAACTAGCATCATCCCTTTTCCTGAGAATGGCCTCATGCTCTTCCTGCCATTACCATAAAGATTTAGGGAAAATTCGCCGGCACTTAAGATCTATTGGTAAACTTACACAGTGGAACCAAAAAGGTAGAATTTTATGGACCGTGAGTTGCTTCAGCACCCTAGGATGATCTGAAAGAAACTTGATGGCTAGTGTAAGAGCCAAGGATGTGGTCTCAAAGCTGGCAAAAAGTAGCACAAACATTAAATCCAGAGCGATTGCCTCCGTGAGTATTGTTCCCTCTTTTTGAAGTTCTTCCAGGACATAATCAAAAAAATCACTTCGGTGCTTCTTGGGCATTGCTTGTCTTTCTTGCATTAGGTTCTTCAGCATTCTCATTGCATTTTTCCTGCCCTGATTCAAGATCACAAAGGGACAAGGTCGATACCATAATATGGTTCATCAGTGTATCAAAATCAGTCATTTCCATCTCTTCTTTCCCCTGAATTAAGAAAGAGGAGGAAAATTACATCATTTAATGTTCTCGAATTAACTCAGTTTACCTGTAGACATTTGTGATAGGCTGTTCCAGGCATATTTAGAGGAAAGGAAATCAATCCCTTTATAAAGGCATCAAAATTTGCTCTCAGATTCTCTGACGAGCTCTCTGAGTCATGACTTATCAACTTCTTTGCCGTCAAATGAAATATCATCTGCAGAGACCACAAGTTCATGCATATGCTCGAATTAGGATCCCTTTCAGAGGAATATCTGAGTCAGAGAGCAGAGTTTAGGTTGCATTACACTTGCAGTTGCATCTTTCACTTCGACCTTGTCCTCATTCGACCACTGATTTAACCTTTGAATTGCAACTTCCTCAATTTCAGGGAGCATCTTCTTGAGGCTTTCTGGGCCAAAGAGATAGAGCACCATGTTCTTGAGGTACCTGTACATAATACCATGCAAAGAACCCACATTCTGCCGCCCAAAGATCTCTGTGAAGGTGTCTGGATACCAGCTCTCGAACGAGTGCCCTTCTTGTTGGAAGATGAGATAACTGAAATCGGGGTCTGTCGATACTACAACTGGACGACCGACCAAACTGGTACAAAATATTGGCCCATACCTGAAAAATTTTCCAGAACATTAGCAATTTATTAGAAAAGGCAAGAGCAGTGGCGTCCTAACTTTAGATTTTAGTCACCTCTCCATTCTCTCTTTGATGAATGGAGCGATGTCATGAGTTGTGTTTGGAGTGAAGAACTCGAGGGTCTCGCCCAGAAGCGGCCACCCCATTGAACCTGGCGGGAGCTTTCCATCGCATCTGGGATTTCTCCATCTGTAGACCCAGTGTGTGATGCTTATAATGATTAGAGCTCCAATGCACAATGCCAGCATTCTCGGTTCTGCTAATATCTTCAATGTGAGAAGTTCTCTAGTAGCAGATACTAGCTTCAGTGAAAATCATATGTAGGCAGCTTTCAGGTTTAAGAAAATGTTAGAACAGGAGGAGAGAGTTTGAGGAGGAAGAGAGATGAGATGAAGGCATAGTTCTTGACCTTATCTCGGAAACCCATTAGAAGCATCTTATATAGGGTTATGGTGATTCACATCTACCTGGGAAATGACTAATAACTTGGCGCCCTTTGTTTTAGGGAAGCTGTTGGCTTCAAAAAGAAATTAATACAAGTAGTTGGAGATAAAATAAAATAATCAGGAATCATTCTGCCCGAGAGACCACTGATTATCCTTCGTCAACGGCCTATGTGAAATTGTGCAACAGACTTGCATTACATGATAAAGAAACTTATTCGATCTTTTTTCTCTCTCTCTCTCTCTCCCCATCTAAATATAAATATAAATATAAATAGATATAAAATTATATCTCTGAATGCTTATTTGTGGGGGCAGTTATCTAGATTAGATTCCACTAAATTTGGAAAAGAAATATGAGGTCGAAAGGATTTGTCTGATGGAAAATATGTATCAGAAAGCAATGCCAATCTTCAGTGCATCATTTAATGGAACACATGAATAGAATAAGGTCTCACCAACTCATTGAGATCTTAAAAGCAACTGTTCTGTATGCAACAGTATCTAAGTGACACTGATGCCTCATCATATGCTCTTCTTGTTTGCCTCTTCTCCCCCCTTAAACATTTCGTTTTTCGTCCAAGGTACAGATATGTCACAGATATGTTCCTAGATATTCTCTAGCTGGAATCTTGTTCTTATATTCGTATCTATTGCTCGAAATCTCTGTACCTGCGTCATCAGAGATTGCAAAATGGATACGGAAGAGATAAGGAGAGAGAGAGAGAGAGAGAGAGAGAGAGAGATTAGGCTAATGAATGAGGTTATACTCATTTCGAAGCATAGAGCAGTGTCCCTCCGTCCCATTGAGCCACGGACTTTACCTCATGCAGTGAGTAGATTGGCAGGTCACTGTTTTTGTGACCCTCCATTATTTGCATCTTTGAGGTTTTATCATAATTGTTTGTGGGTTTATCCCTGATTCATTGGAGAAAAAAGTCTTCTATGTGAACATTGCACGATATAGAATAAACTGTTTGAATGTATCACGCGATCAATAAAAATTTGTGTCAAAAACTTCTTGACCAACCGTGGATTCAAACATCTTTATAGTATACCTATCGACTTGGTAAAACCCTTTGCATTCCTAGCCTTGTTCGTGCATTTTTTATAGGAGTCATGCCGCCTAACGGATTTAATTTACATCTTCGCAATTTGCTGTCAACAACTTTAGGCATCTCACTGATGCTGACCTTTGGACATGCAGGCCACAGACTGTCTTTATCATTTATGTTTTGAGACCACTATATACATGTATGTCACACCTCACGCGTTTATAGCATAAAAGTGCTTTTGTTGTCTTGTTTCTTAGTTTATGAAGAAGTTAAGAAATGGAATATTTTCGTGACAGAATCTGATGACGAAGACAGCTGAACTCCCTTGTGGAAAGGTAGTGGGTTCACAACTATGACAGCTGACAGCTTGAGTAAGCTCTTTTCTTTTTTGGGCCAGAAAGGAATTAAGATCCTTCTTTTCCCCTCAAATTATTAAGGGGTATCCTCCGAAGTCCGAATGGTTGTCGTATCATGTATGGAAGCTTATTTCAAGTAGAGCCATCGGGACCCACATGCCCGATTTGTCCTTCACACAAAATCTCTTCAGTGGCAACCCTCACGCAGTGGATCCTCGTAAGTAAGATCTCCCTCATGTTTGGTTTAATCAAAATACTATTATGGTCCATGGCCCGCTTGCTCATTTCTTATTTCCCAGAAGCTCCTTAAAGAATTGCATCTACTATGTATTTCATGTGCTCTAAAATTTTATACTCAAGTTGCAAGAGCATGGTTCTTGTGGGTTTTATAGCGATTTCATGTGGGTGCCCCATGTAAAACTTCGCTAAAACCTGAACTAGTAATTTCTGTTTGTCGTGTGAAGATAACGTAAATTGCATTTGATCTGATTGCTATGGGAATGTTTCGCATAAGGATGAAGTTATCGGTATTGTCTGCAGAGAGGAGTCGCTCTGATGGCTTTTTCTGTGGTTTCATGACAAATGCCTTCCATGGATGGTAATTTCTCTCTTTTAGCTATCATTCTTCTAATACGAATAAGCGTGAAGAATCCTGATGACTTTGTTTACATGTTAGTGTGGGAACACATACAGACGTCGTTGATAATTGCTTGCGATTCTTTTAATAAAGAGTAAAGATAAATTAAAATACACCATTGAGCAACCCCGCTTATATTGACCAGAAGTATTGTGACGGTAAAGCACAAAAAATGTTCTGAATGAAACTAGTCCACATCTCAAGTTGCCTTTTCATTGTCCATCGTTCATCCATCAATAATTGTCTCAAATTGCATATTTATATTGTACAAGCTTCCATGATTGAAAGTGAAGATGCTTTGAACTGTGTAGTAATCACTAATCAGAGAACAGGAAGGAGTAGGGAACCAGGAAACCACATTACTTCAGATTGTGGTCAAGCAAGTGCGGCCACTTGCATTAAAATCCCATTTGACCGGAGCAGGAAAGACCAAACATCCAGGAAAGCAAAACCTCTTTTGACCATATTCATGATATTTGATTGAACTGGACGCAAATTTTTAGGGTTTGACACTATGTATAGCTTAGAATCTTGGGTTGTCAGAGGCTTTACCACATGCTTTCTTGTCGGGAAAACATCTCTGTATTCCTTGCTCGGGAGGCTTCAAGCAATATCATAACCACTTCAAGGACATTATATGCAGTAGATTGTCGGTTGCTGTGTTCATATGAGGTAAGGCTCTGTAGCTTCTTGAAATTTGGAATAGGAATATTATATGATGGAGAATCATTAGGAACAAGGGTTTCACACAAGAAAATAAAATTCCTACACCTTTAAGTTTTGAATTTGAATGTCAAAATTTCATTTACTTATTTTATTTATAATCCGGGCCGGCGGAAAAACTTGCATGGGCCAGTTTCCAATTTTTTCTGAAATATGAGCACTTTTAATGTACTTTGCTCTTGTAAATACACACTACAAATTACTAACTTTAGAATGGAGACAAAGCGGAGGGTCATGTGATTCATGTGCTTCTCTCATTCCTAGAAATGATTTGTTCTTGGATATTTATCATTTAACTGATTTTTGCAAATTTGAGGCATTCCTTTTTATTTATTGGGGTTACTATAAGGTTCATATTGAACCCGTCAAGAATTGTCCCATGAAGCTAAAGAACTATCATAATGATATCTTATTATTGTTACGAATTTTGAAGGTCCTCCTTTTAACAATCAATGCAAGAGCATTAATGTGATAGTCAATTAATCATAATTGGGAAAATGAAATATCGTGTCAACACCACTACATCATGACAGAATGCTAGAGAAAGAAAAAAGAATCACATGCTCATTTTTCATCGTCAAATCTCGGTCATCTATAAAAGGCCATATCACATGCATCAAAAGTGAATATTTCAAATGATGAAAAAGTAGGAGTGGGAAATTAAAAAAAAAAAAACATTAGCGGGGAAAAGAAGTTAACAAAAGACTAAAAAACTCATCTTTCAAAAGACAACGGAGAGCAATAAAGAAAGAAGTGCTTGTTCGAAAGGAATCTTTTATGGATTTTATGGATTGAAAGATACAGTTCCGGCATAGAAAGCTAGTAAAGCTAGTCACTATTTGTTCAATTATAAGAGTAAACAAAATTAAAATACTCACGTTCCTGCCATCTAAGGGAAAACGAGAATCATGCCTCACATCCCTTTATCTTTGTTTGACTACTCTGCAATAATATGTTTAATAATGAAAAATATGAACTAGAAGATTTGGTGAATGATCAAATGGACACTAAAAAAAAAAAAAAAAAAAAAAAAGAAGAAGAAGAAGAAGTTAAAAATTGAATGAGGGGATAATTAACTCAATCAATTCTAAACATATTGTATAGATACAAATATATTTTAATTTTATCAATGTAGTTCTAAATTTTTGCTTGAAATTTCAATGTAGTTATTTTGTCCAATTATCGCTAGAAATTATTGATCTGGTGTTCCGTTATTGTTATCTTACGTGACACGTTGATGCGGACTGTTTGTGAATATTCATGTTAGCACGATGGCCAAAAAAGATTGCGCAAAGATTTAGGATTACGTCAACAAAATTGAAAAGTTCATAACTAAATTGATATGCACATAAAAAGCTTAAGATTGAATTGCTAAGTCATCCCATGTCAACTAAATTAAATGAATTCTTTGTGTGTTATGGAAGGAATAAGATCTGCATAACACACAACATCGCTCAAATTGAATAATTATATGTTTCATAAGTAAGCAATGGGGGGCAATCGATGGACCTCGGAAGTCACGAAATCTGGGGGTGGCGTTGCTTCGCGGACGCGGGAGCTGGCTGCTCTGTCTGAACGAAGTAACCAGAACCTCTCGGAATCGTGCATGAATTCCGTTCTGGCGATGAAGTCGGCCTGAAGCTTAGGGCACATGACAATGCGTATTATCAGCGTATCATCATCACCACCATCATCATCTGAAACATTATTAATTCCAGAACAGTTGTCTGAACTGAAAGAGGAAAAGACGGAACGTTGAAAACCAGGGCACGTTCTTGAGGGCATCACATCGCCAGGGCAAATAATAGAATCGAAGGAGAAAACCAGGGAAGGAGGTTCCATCACGCATCTCGATCCTGCAATTGTCGGGGATTCTGAGAGTGTCGCCCAAGGCTAGAGGGTTTCCAGTTGTACACGTGCGACCAAAATTCCAGGAAATTGTCCTAATACCATTAGTAAGTGCTTTTTAATTAGGCAGCGTACAGTATAACTCAATAAAATTATTTAAGAAGTCATAAATTTATTATATAACGGCCAATTCAGTTCTAAATAATTTAATTGTACAAATTTTATTGTGAATTTTTGATGATTTGTCAATTTTGTTATAAACATTTTTAACAATTTGTCAATATAGTTATTCCGATCAATTAAAATGTTTATGACTAAATCGATTATTGTACAATAGGTTAATCGAGCAAAAATATGAGCCCCTTTTGTCTCTCCCTAGAGGCATACATTAAGCTATGACTCCGGCTTCCCGAGTTGGACTTTTCATTTGTTAAACATGAGTGTCGACTAATCATCTTGCGTTCAATGTACAATGGACGAGAATATTTTGGAGTGAGTTACAGTTTTCACAACGACAGACCACCATAATATAAATCTCAAATTGCATAATCTTTTTTGATGGGGTCAACCCCATGAATCCCGTTTTCAATTAAGTATTTGCAGGATTTAGCGTCAGCAGTGACGACCAGACTATCCACAGTAACTGAGCATGATCAAAAGAAAAAGAGAAGTTCGGGACATGATAAATTATGCCGAAATGAAGAACTTTCATATTTTTTATACCGGCATTTTCCACTCGACAAGCAGACCGTGTCTGCTATAGATGATGATGTCCTGAAGTTAGACATAAGAAGATGATATAAAATTGGTGCAATGTCGTAACCAACATCCACCCAAAACTCATCATCACAGAATGAACTATAATTTTTGGAAGAGGATCAAGACTAAAAGCCCTAAACATCAAGCCGGGGGGAGAGAAAGAAGGTGCCCGAACATCTGGGATTGATCTGTGCAGAAACCTTTGCAGCTTCTCTGCTCCTGAGAATCTTTAAGCATTGATGGATGTTCAACGTCGAAAAACGGCTGCCACCGGTCACAACAAGGGCCTAAGATTTGCCATCAGCTAGCGGCGCTGTAGTTAATTTTCTTAACTTTCTGTCATGGTTGAGCATGGCGCTGACACTCTCCACCACCAAAATAATCTGCAGAATCGGCCATGTAAAGGGACAAATAGAATGCAGTGACATCAGTTGGTTACTGATCCTTTCTTTTTCTGTTCTCTTTTCTATCAATTATGAGAGAAAGAGGTTCGATGAGATGGACATCTATAGAAGTTTCATCCCAAAGTCTAAATTTAAAAAATTCAAGAGAACCAAAAAAAACGGACTGGTTACTGGCGCCAACAATTACAGGCAATGACTAAATATTCAAGAAATATTCCTCTAGAACTATCATGTTACAGACTAATGCCCACAAAGAAACAATATTTGTCTGCAAATGATGTTTCATTTCAGCTATGTACTGCTCATAGTCATGCTTGCTGAAAATGGGCTACAAACTTAAATCATACCTGCAAGCAAGCATATGCCATAGCAGTGGCAAAATAGAAGTTTGCATTGCCAGTGCCCTACAAATTATGCCACATGAATTATGATCTGAAGAAAAACAACAAAGCTCAAGCAGACATCTAAGAAACTTCCAAGAGTACCATACCCTCCAAATCCATAAGTTGTGCATGACAGGGCTAAGGAGAGACACTCCAACATATCCACAGAAGAGGAAGAAAGAGAACTTCATCTCTGCAAAACATGATATCTAAAAGGTCTTTAAGTCTTTAAAGATACAAAACACAATCAGAACAAAAGTTTTGCTTCACTTGCCTGCCAATTCATTCACGAACAAGGCCAATACACCCAAGTAAAGAGCCGAATCTCCAATCTAAACAAAGTTAAGCAAAAGAATGTGCTGGACTGAGAAAACGGAACACAAAAGAATGCAAAGACCAGCGAAAGAAAATATACATAATTGGAAGAGAAGCTGCAAATGCATTTAGGGCCCTGGATCATATCATACAGCCATGTTGTTCATATTCTTTGGCTGGACAATCACACTTTTAAGGAACACTAAACCAGAGGTCATATACCTAAATCCCAAGCCAGGTAGGTGAAAAATGCAATATTATTGGGAGGCACTAAACAGGCATCAGTGACTTGATTACACATGATTCAATCGATCCTCTCCACTCTGATACATGAGGTATATAACTGTTAGTGGGGGTGTGTGGTAATGAAACATCTTTTTACCACTAATTAAGGCATCTCACATCGCTTATCTATGGGGTTTCAATGGGCTTTACATTCATATAGTCTTCCTCCATCTATTAGCTTAAACTTTTTTTGTTCAACTTTCTAATACAATATCAAAGCCACATTCATCCCAAATTAATTTCGAGTTTGAGGCTCCCTATTAATCAATTTCATATGTCACTCTCAATCTAATTTGTACGTGAGAAGGAGTGTTGAAATATCTCACGTCACTTTCGATAAGCCTTATATTCATCCAATGTTCCTCCATCTATCAATTTAAACTTTTGGATAAAACTTGCTAACGGGAACAATTACAACGTTAGGAAATGATAGATCAGCTCCAGCACCCAAAAAAAAAATCAGCTCTCGATATTCTACACTAGGCGACAGTGGTGTAACTTGATGACCTCAAACTTCTCAAAATGGCTGGAGGTCTCCAACTTCTCAAACTCCAGCATGTGGAATTAGACTATCACCATATAAAGTCCTCAGTGATAGAATTAGTCTTCAAAAGCCTACTTTTACTTGAGTATGAAACTTATAAAGGAGAAGCAATATTGAATTATTGGTGAAGATATAAGATTTGCCATGCAAGTACTTACTGAAGGATAGGATTTGAACATTGAAGAGATTGCAAGATACACGAAAGCCAGAAAGCCAGGTCGGTGTTTCAGCCGTATGGCAAGTGGTAGCATCATAAACAAGATATTCACATGGAAAACTATAAGAAAAAAATCTCTGAAGAAGTCAAAGACTTCAGCAAAGAAGTACCTGCATACAACAAACAACAAATTGTGTCAAAAAATTAAAACCTGCCATTAACTTGACTTGCTCCCATTTAGGAATGCCTATAATAGTTGTCAGTCATACGCACCATAAGACACCTATATTTGGAGACAAGTCCTTCACAGTAAGAATGAAACCGTATGTTCTGCAGAAACCAGCGAAAATATCAGAGAATCTCAACAAAAAAGATTTAAAAGCTGAACATTTAGAGCAGAAACTATTGAAGAAGATGATGGATGCTCATCAAAGAAAAACCAATTCATCATCACAAATCACTGAAGGCAACTGAGGACCACTCGACCACAGTATAACTAGTTAAAAAATAAAAATGTGTGCACTTCGACTCAATACAAGGGGAAACAAAAAAAGATGGTAATTCAACTAATGTTCACCGCGTAAGATTCAACAACCACCACCTCAAAATCAATACTAAGCAGGCATAAGGATAATCAGAATGGCTAGCTTCCATCAAGAACACACTTGGCAAGTTAAACCAATCTTCAGACTCAGGATATTTTGAACATCGAGCTCTTTATAAACTGCTGCCATCAGATTGTGGGCTAGGCAGAAAGGATTGATTGATTCTGAACCCAAACCTTGTCTAGCATTAGAGAGGAAATGACAGCAAAGTGCCTTAACAGAACATTCTAATGCAAATGCTTCTATCTCATGCAGATCCAAAGCACATTGGTATTGGAATTGACAATTCATATAGCACAGCAAGTACAACAGATCATTAAACAGATCATTCAGATCTTTAAATTTTCGCCTTCAATACTGAGTGAGTATACCATCAGAAAATCAGCAAAGATACTTAGGTTCTCGTCCCGATTATCTCCCTTTCCTGTTGGTTAGAAGTATCAGAAACTAATCTACTCATATAATAGTGAAAAATTAGAGGAGTTATGAAACAGATCAGCCAACGAATATAATGATAAGTCTCACAAAGTCACAATGTGATGAGAAGCTAGGATCACATAGTATGCAGTTGTCACCTTTTAAACATCTCTGAAAGACCACCATACTGCTTGACGGAAATATCACAAAGAAACAAAAAATAGATTCCCCAGATAAATGTCCAGAGTAGGAATTGCGTGACTCGTCTCCATGAGAAGAGAATTCGGAGTTCCAACAGGTCTGTCACATCCTCTGTTTTATGATACTGATCGCTGGAAGGACTACTTCCACATGTCCTGTAGCTCCTTTGCGGCAACAATTTTCTAGGAGGACCATCTGGACCATACCCCAAGAAGAGAATAATCTAAAATCAAAAGCAAGGGTAAATATTGATTGACACCATCATACATACAAATAAATAGACTTGAGGAGCCAAACAATACAGGAAAAAAAGGGAAATGCATACTGGAATTATAAGTATTGCAGGATAAAGAGACATGTGAGTAGCCAAGACCCATCCAAAAGCTGCCAAGGGAACCAGTCCTGCAGTCCAATTCCAATATAGTGACATATTAAATTAACAAGTACAGTCCAAGAAAATCAAACAGAATACAAGACGAGCTTAGGACCTAATAGGCACTCTGCAATCATATTTCGAATCATCTGTTTACTCTCAGTTCCACTCAATTTGAGACAATCTTATAATGTCATTCTAGATGCACAACTTCAAAGAAAGCTTTATTCTTGACTGATCGATTTTGGGCAAATACCCCTCCTTCCCATGTGTTTATTATGCAGCCAATCAACAGATGTTGAATGATCCAAACCATGAGGACAGATAAATTATGCACAATAAGTATCAACTCATCTAGCTTGGCCTATGGTGAACACAAGATAAATTTAGAGAAGTCTGTCTGTGCCGTGAATAACTTAAAAACTGCTTAAAATTCAAATCTGATGTCTCACACCTTGAACATCAGCCTCAAGTCCTTAACCAAAATATGCTTTATTTCCAAAAGTAGGAGGAATGACAAATATTTGATTAAGCAAAATATTGGACTGATAAATTCAGCAAATACATATTCAATGCAGTCCTCATGCAGTCCCCATATCTCAGTGAAGGCAGAAATATACCTTTACAAGCACCATAAAGGGCTAATAGGATTGCCAAATTTTCGATAGGAGATGTCGATAGACCCACACATGCAACTATTGTGAAAGGGTTCCACAGATAGACCAGGGCTGCAATGTCTCCTGATGGTAACATCCCTGAAACAAAATAAGACCTAAACTTAAGCAGCATAGTGTTGCAGCTTCACTAGCTCTTTTCTCAAAGTAGCATATCATCTATAAAGCTTCATACAATGGAAATTAGAAAAATAAGAATTAGTGAATACATTAAGTTCCCAGAAAGAAATGGCCAAAGAAGTTCCACGATAGAAAAAGAAGCCTCCAGGAAGAGATTGTAACTATACCCAAACCAAACCGATATTAAATATATCAAGAGGTTAGACTATATATATCTTTAGAATCCCTTATCTCACTTAAATGGACCTGCCAAGCCAGCATGCCTTGTTTAGGATAATGAACTATGAAATAATCTTCAGTAACTCCAAATATGCATGACATACTCAATTTAGACCAATTTTAGACCAATGCAACCTCAATGCAGCCAGCTCACCATAGTTCTAAGCCTAGGAGATACTAGCTTGTGTAACTTAATGTATTGCAATAATAGTCTTACAAAAGGGAGAGAAGTAGAAGTATATAACACTAGTTGTTAGAATCTAGAGAAACAAGTTTACCTGATTCTTCTGACAACTTGAAAAGATCCAGAGCTTCCAGATGCTGGGCATATGCCTTCTGCAGACTCTGACCAATTGCATGAATAAGCATTGCATTGAGAATATCTGCAATCACAAGAAGTAGACTACAACCAAAAGAGCTGTTCTCATGGACTGAGCAACTTATCAATATAGAAGATAATTACATAAAGAATGCAGGGGAAAATCTTAGATTGCTCTGGAGAAGATCTGACAGATTATACCGACTTATGAAAGACAAAATTCACAAGATAAGATACAACAGACGTTTATAAAAATTTGCGACATTGTAACAATCATATATTGTGCTCAATGTAATCCATCGAAAGCAAAACAATGAAACAATGGCAAATTTCCAAGTTCAGAAGTTTTCCGCGGTCATGTTCAACTCAGAGAATCAAAGATAGGACCAGAAGCATTGTAATCTGTACTTAGATTAGATCCTTCCAGGTACTTGACAACACATTGAATTACTCATGCTTTGAACAAGAGACCAGTACAATAAAGATCACCACACATCACACTGCATGAAAATAGTAAAACACGAACTACCTACGCAAGCGAAACACAAGAGAAGTAGATACCTGCATAGAAGATGCTCCGGTTGCCCTTCAATTCTGCATAGCAAGAAAGCTACAGAACATAATTAACTTCACAACACGCATGAAACTAAAACTCCCCTAAAAAATATTCAATTTCCAGAATCGAAAACAACTTTTCGCACAAGCCACAGTCTCCGCTTCGATAACGCCAGATAAATCTAGTTCAGTTCTAGCAGATAACCAGCAAAGCTCACAATCAACCTAGCATTCAAAATGCATCGGCGATTATACTCCGGTAGTTACCTTTTGACAGCGAGAGGTCCGAGAACGAGCAACAGCAAAGGAGAACCGTGATACATGGAACCTGTGGAAGGGATCAAAGCATCAAACGGCGACACGCCAGTAAAGCAAACAAGCAGCTTCCTTCTTCCTACAGAGATCGAACAGAGCCGAACCTGCGTAGGGAGACATCGCCGACTGCTTCAACCAGTAGCCTTCGGCAACTGCAGGCGGCACAAACAAGAATAAACCAGAAACCGAATCAGAAAATGGACCTCATAAGATTTCAAGGGAGGAGGAGGGCGGAGGATCGGGGATCGGGAATCGATCGACGGAGCGAAGAGAGGCGGCGTTACGGCGGCGAATGCTGGTGAGAGGGGTGGCGACCTCGGGGCGGGTGGACAGGCGGAGGTTCCTGGGGAGGTAGACGAGGGCGAGCCGGAACGCGACCGACGCGACAAGCCATCTCCAGAACCCCGAGCGTGCGCGCTTCTGCTTCGTCGTCCCCGTCTTCGGCTTCGTCGTCCCCGTCTTCGGCTTCGTCGCCATCGTCGTCGCCGGCGCCGTCGAGCTCGTCGTTTGTCTCTCCTCCATTTTCGCCGTCGTGGTCGGAACGGATGCCGGAAGCTCGAGCTCTGCTCCCCGGAGGTTCCGACGAATCGGCGATCTGCTCCCCGACCTTTTCGACGCTGGCCTCGGGTTGCAGAGGAAGGGCGGAACGACGTCGTGAGCGGTGGTGGTGTCTACTGTTTTGAGATTTTGCAACGAGCCTTAAGCGAAGCATCGATAAAAGGTTTAATACCTTATAATCGCGACACATTACTCCAAACTAAATTTTATGTTTCTGAGAACTTCCCCGGATTTACCCAAAACTGGAACCTTGCCACATTTTCTTGTCTTAAAAATCTCTTTCTGCACATTTGTTAATATTTATTCCAAATAGGTATTTTCGTGTCACGTTTATCTTAAAAAATATCAGATATTTTGGATTTATCATAATTCTTTTATAAATGTGACATAAATATACCGATATAGGATAAATGTTGCACAAATGCAACCGTTTAAGGTTTAGTTTTTTAGATATATATGGTATGAGTGTAACAATTCATGGTTTTGTGAAGATAAAATTAATTTGGAGTAAATATAACAAGAATATACTAGTTTATGATATTTTATGAATTTAACCCTTAATAAAAATCATACATTTTCTTTTCTTTTTCATTTTTTATTTTTTCTTCCATGTGTTATATACCATCGTTACTTCAAAGCTTTAGTATTTATAAACCTCAAATTGATGTGCATGTAATAAATTTACCTTAAATTATTTTTTTGACAATAAAAAATTTTAAACCGATACATCTGTGATAAAATTAGTAAAAACTCCTAAATAATATATTTGTGACAAATCTACCCTCCGTTAGTTTCCGTTAAATTAGATAAATATCACGAAAAACAATAAAATTGAATACTTATGACAAACAAAGTGTAAAACCCTAAATCGGTACATTCGTCAACTACCATATGTCATATAACGTAATAATTTAATAGTAAAATTTATCAATTTTAGGTTCTTCATGATATTAAAACTTATAATTAAACAAGCTTAACGATTATCTTTGAGACACTGGTTAACAAATTCTCTTTTAACAAAAAAACTTGATCGGAAAAAATGAATCGACTTTTATATATAACACAACTCAATAGTTTATACATAACATGAGAGGACATATCTCGGTGCAAAATTTTGGCCAACTCAAAAATCGACCTCGTAATATATATTTATTGACAATCATGAGAATTTTTGGGACAATTATGCTTGGCGGGTGGGAAAAGAGCTAGGGTTGAGAATGGAAATATTTTATTGATTAATTATTTCAAATAATAGAAATAATCATTTTTTAGAAAATAATTTTCAATTTATTTATTTTTGCGAAACAAACGAACGTTTAGACACTTTTAACGTAGCCTTTGAATGTCTCATGAGAAGCACGACTTTTTATGCATGAGATAATTTTGACATCTGTTAAATTTTTGTATAGAATACTCTTTAAAAATCTTACATGGTCATGAGTAATGATATGGATGACAAGTGAATACACGTTATTATTAGGATTTTGTTCTGGATTTTGATTGAAAATTGATTTCCCGATGATTGCTTGATCTATCTCGCTCTCAATCGACTTTTGATACCAAGGAATCTTAATGGTGGTGAAAATTAAACGTAAAGATTGAAATTTCAAATTTATTTCTCCAAAAATTTCGAATATGATCCGCAGGCACATGCCATCTTTGCATTTGTAAGCACTAGGCTAGGTAGCTAGTTTGATTAGGGCTGTTTTTATATTCTTACTTGACTTTTCATACGTAGAAAAGGTAGATGTTTAGCACATCAATTAATGACTAGTGTCTTTTTAGGTGATTCATAAGTCCTTTTTTATTTTATTTTATTGGTTCTACTCTATTTTTATTCTAACTCTCGCTCTCATATTTTTGTCCTACCTCATTTGTGGGAGTCGAAATCCACGCTTGAAACTAAATCGTCCAAATCCCAACCTCCGTGAGAATATAGAGATTCGAATCCCTTACCTTCCCCTTTCATGTTAGAAGAATAGCTATCAGGTTAAACCCCAATGGTTAGGTGATTCGTAAGTATCGATGAGCAAAAAACAACTTCTTTCCTATATGAAATTAGTTAATTCTAGGCATTGTTTAGTCACTTTCACAATAAATGATGAATTTCACAATAAGTGCAACACTCACATTTTTATTGTGATTAGTGATTTTGTCTACCATAAAAGTATGTGCCTATACATGTTTAGGGATGAATTCAACCTAGGTCGTAAAACTTATTGCAAAAATATAATTAAGTGCTGAATCTTTTAATTTGTGCAATTCGCGCAATCGAATACCTCCTTTAGATTTGTCCAATTTGAATGAGAGAAAATGTTGACGTGATTATTTGTTGATTTAGTACTATTAAAAATCCTAAACCGATGTTTTATTGATATGTTTTTCTCGAACATCTTAAAATCTAAATTTGATATTTTTTTGACATAATTACTTGAACTAATTATCGTTTTACAAAAAATCATAGTTTAAGATTTTTTGTGGTATTAGCCCTTAATAAAAGTGATACCCTTTTTTTTTTTCAATGTATTAATTTTTTTCATGTGTTATACATGATCATTGCTTCAAAACTTAAGTATTTATAATTAGGATTAATACTACGAAAAACTTCAAATTAGTACGCATGTAACAAACTTACCTCAAACTAATTTTTTTACAACAAAAAAACCTAAAAGTTATACATTTGCGACAAGTTTACCAAAAATAAAAAAAACTAGTATATTTGTAACAAATTTACCCTCCGTTAGTTTCTATTAAATTATATTAATATCACGGAAAATCACAAACTAGTGTATCTTTAACAAACGGAGGGTAAAATTCTAAATTGATATACTCCTCAACTACTATGTGTCATTTAACTCAGCTATTTGATAGTAAATTTAACAGAAATTAATGAAAGATAAATTTATCATAGGTATACCGGTTTAAAGTTTTTTTTATTCAAAAATTTAATTTAAGATAAATACCAATTTGGAATTTTTTTTTAATTTATGATTTAACCCTTATGATTAAATGAGCTTAACAATTGTCTTCATGACACTGGTCTTTCAACTCGTAAACGCAATGGTTTATATAACACGATTTAATGGTTAATATAACATGAGAGGACCATGTCCTTGTGCAAAATTCTGGCCAACTCAAAAGTTGACCTTGTAAAAATATATATATAGACAATCATAAGAATTTTTGGCATAATTATGCTTAGCGGGTGAAAATGAAAATACTTTCATTAATTATTTTGAACAGTATAAAGATCATTTTTTTTATAAAGGGTTAATGTCCTAAAAAAACCAAAAACTAGTATATATGTGACAAATTTACCCAAAAACTAATTTTTTTACCACAAAAAATCAAAAAGTGGTACATTATTGACAAATTTATCATTTGTTAGTTTCCATTAAATTTTACCGTCAAATTACTAAGTTAAAATATACGTGACAATTGACTAGTGTAGCGGTTTGGGATTTTACTCTCCATTTATTACAGTTATACAATTTTTATAATTTTTTGTGGTATTAATCCAATTTAATGGAAGGTAGATTTGTTACAAATGTACCAGTTTAGGATTTTTGGTAGTTGAATAAATTAATTTGGAGTAAATTTGTCACAAGTATACTAGTTTGGGATTTTTTTATGGTTGATTGAGATAAATTTATTATAGGTGTACTTGTTTGGGATTTTTCATAGTCAAAAAATTAATTTAAGATAAATTTGTCATATACTAGTTTAGGATTTTTCAGGATATTGGCCATTTTATAAAAATATTTTTCAAATTATTTTTATTTTTATGTAAAACAAACGGAAGCTTCGATACTTTCAACACGGCCTTTGAACTTTCTATAAAGAGA
Organism: Eucalyptus decipiens; assembly: GCA_014182575.1. NCBI lineage: Eukaryota > Viridiplantae > Streptophyta > Magnoliopsida > Myrtales > Myrtaceae > Eucalyptus > Eucalyptus decipiens. The sequence continues at coordinate 7,608,790 of CM024613.1, read as the reverse complement.
AGCACAACTTTTTATTTGTGAGACAATTTTGACATCCGTTAGATTTTTGCGTAGAAATCTTCATTAGAAATCTTACATGATCGCTAGCAATGGCATGGATGACAGGTGAATGCAAATTGTTGCTAAAAGTTTGTTCTGGATTTTGATCAAAAATGGATTTCCCCATGACCACTTGATCTCTCTCGCTCTCAATTGACCTTTGGCACCATAGAATCTTAACGATGGTGAAAATTAAATGCAGATTGAAATTTCAATTTATTTCTCCAAAAATCTCGAATGTGATGCACATGCACATGCTATCTTTACATGTGTAAGCACTAGGCTAGGTAGCTAGTTTTTTTTTTGGTCGAAAGGTAGCTAGTTTGATGAGTACTGGTCTTATATTCTTACTTAACTTTTCGTACATAGAAAAGGTAGATGTTTAGCTCATTAATTAAAAACTAGTAACTTTTTAGGTGATTCGCAAGTCTCGATGAGCAAAAATAACTTCCCTCCTATATGAATTTAGTGAACCCTGCCTATTGTTTAGTCACTTTCGCAATAAATGATGAATTTCACAATAAGTGCAGTGCTAACTTTTTTTTTTTGTTGCAGTTAGTGATTTTGTATACCATAAAAGTATGTGCCTATACATGTTTAGGGATGAGTTTGGTCTAGGTCGTAAAACTTGTAAAAATATAACTAAGTGCTGAATTTTTTAATTCATGCCATTCGTACAATCGAATTTATTCTTTAGATTCGTCTAATTTGAGTGAGAGAAAATGCTGATACGATTTTTTTTTTGGTAAATACCATTAAAACTCCTAGACCGACATCTTAATGACATTTTACCCTAAACATCTTAAATTCCAAAAGTGGTACTCACATGACATTTATTTCGAACTAATTTTTGTTTTATGAAAATCCCCAAACTGGTTATACTCCAAGTTTGATCCCAACACTACTAACAAATGATAGCTTAGAGGTACCTATTTGTAAAGATTTTTATTAATTTGAGATTTTTCATCAAATAAAATTAGTTTAGAACAAATGTGTCATAAAAATATCAATTTTGTTATGTTTTGCGAAAGGAGAATTAAATTGGGATAAATCTGTCATGGGATACAAGTTTGAGATTTTTATTGCTATTAACTCATTCTTTAAGTACTTATTGATGTCACGTGACGTTGATTTAGTGCCAAGTGGGTGCCACAAATATACCCCAAAAAAAAAACCAATAGAAAAGCGCCTCACCTTCTTGGGCTGGTGAGAGACCAGGCCCTTTGCCAATGCCACTGCAGCCCTCACCTGACGGCGATGACCCTTGCCAAAACTGTGGCAATTGATTTCTCTCCCATGTATCCTCTTTATTATTTTTTTATATGTTCACTAAAAATCCTAAAATTTATTATGAAAGTACAATTTAATCCTAAAACTTGTTAAATTAGCGTAATTGATACTTTTATCAATTTTGTCCAAGTTAGCTGATGGAAAATGCTTATGTGGCCTTTTTTAAAAAATATTTTCTTTCTTTTACATGGCGATAATGTGACTAAAATGACGTTGTTTTTGTCCAAATATGATTTTAGTACTATTTTTATTTAAATTAAAAATAATAATAAGTCAAAAAAAAAAAAAAAGGAGAAGGAGAAGGAGAAGCAGGCGCCTCTCTTGCCACCACACCACCGTCACTAGGAAGGGCTGATGATGGTGGGAATCGGGGGGTGGTCTGTAGGTCGACCAGGGCTCGGGGACCTTCACGGACTACAAGCAAGGGCCTACACATCCTACCCAAATTAGGCAAGGGTTGTCGAACCTTGCCCAATTTTGGCTAAGGGTTGCCATTTTGGGGGGGGGGGGGATTGGCTTAGGCCAAGCAACAATTGCCAACCATTCGCCCACCATCACCAACCACCCATCACCAACCCCCTAGTGATGGTGGGGGCAACGACACCAGCAAGGGTTGCAAAGCCCTCATCGCCTGATTGCACTTTTTGCAAATTTTAAAACTCAATTACATTTTTATGATAAGTTTTACGACTTTAAGTGCACTTTAATTTTTTTAATTTTAAATTTTAATGTTTTGTAATTCTTTCTAAAGCGGCATGCTCCTTCCACAAAAGTAGCGCCTCGTGCCTCAAAATTATTTTAGAAAAATGACATTAACATTTCTAGTCACTTAAACCAACAAAGCTAACAGAGGTACTAGATTGTATGAATTGGAGAAATTTAATGACTTGACTGCATAAATAAAAAATTTTAAGACTTAATTACACTTTATCAAAAAAATATTAATAGATTTTTCTTAATTTCTCTGTATATGCAACTTATTATTGCCAAAATCACACGGCGCCTTCCATTCTTGATTTGTCTGTGGCATTAATTCCACTTGCGCTGGGCATATTGATGACCCCGCTTTACTCCAATAAACATGTCGATGATACAACGGCGATGAATTTGCTCAAAATATGACTTACATTGAATATTATAATCTAAGGCAAGATACTATAATAAAAGTGGTGTTTGTACATTAAATGCCTTAGATTTTAATGAAGCGAGTATTTTTCTTTTCCAAATGAAGACTTAAGACTTGAGAAAATGTGATAGTTTAGAGGAAGATCTCTCGGCAAGAAGCAACAAAATTGAATTATGAGAATGAGAAAATATTCATAAAACATATTTACATAGTTATAAAATTAATTCTAGTGGAACGAGAGGGTGATTATATTTATAATTTCACGTAAATTAATTTTAGCATACACGCTATACTATTCAATCTATCTACAAAAAAATCTACTTATACATCTATATTATAGCAAGGAGAGAGATTGATTTTGTGGCTTGCAATATAATTCACCATACACAATAGAATTACTTCGATTTCTTTTGATACAACATGTAGTAAAATACAATATTGGAGTTAACATTACTTAAAAAGATAATAATTATTGAAAAAGAAATGATTAGACGATTGGATCGAACTAAATAGATATAAATATATAAATTTAATATTTTGTGAAAAGATGTGATGCCGGAGGTGTCCAATATGTCTAAAGTAAACTTATATACGGGCCAAACGAACCCACAAAATTCAACTATTCTCCAAATGATATATAATATTTTCAAGTGATATCTCTTCTCTAATTTCGCGATTAAATTACTGCTATCACTTTAAAGAAGGCACATTTTTTTTTTGTTGGAGAAAACTTCATTGTAAAGAAAATAAATAAAAAAATTATTTAAAAAAATTAATAATTTTGTTTGTTTGGTATGATTTCAATTTCATGACTTTATTTCACGTAAAAGAAAATTAAAATTCTTAATAATTTTTTTTTCTTTTCATTGTTACTTTGCCGATCGCCAAGCCTTGACGATGGCCAATGACAAACCACAAGTGAGGCCGGTGAGGTCAAGCCTTGCTTGTGGCTTGTTGTTGGCCTTGGTCAAGACTCGAGCTTGAGCTTGACCTTGCAAGCCGTTGCTAAGGCTCGATGACCAGCGGAGGGAGAAGAAAAATAACAAAAAATAGAAAACACTAAAAAATTCGATGGAAGTAATTTCAAAAAGTGTTTTTACCTTTTTAGATTTAAGATTTCAATTTCCTAGTTTTATGCATGAAAATTTTTGTTGATGTTTTCGGTTGACTAGTCATTCGAATGAACCAAATAGTTGAAAATATTAAAAATTAAATTTTAGAAAACACTTTCACTCAAACAAACATACCATAAATGTACAATTCATCCATAAAAGTTGAAGGTGGTAGAGTAGAGAAGTAGTAAAAAGCCTAATTTTTTTTTAATATTAGGGCTAATTCTTTAAAAACCAAAATTTTTGGTCTAATCTCTAATTTGCCCTCAACCATTTTTTGTCTGAAAAATTTATAACTTTTGTTCTAGTTTCAAATTTGCCATCATTAACCCTTCAAAAAAAAAAAACCTCAAAATCCTTGAAAATTATCAAAATTGGGATTACTTAGAGGTTGGCTATCATAACCCGCTTTTTCCAACAACATCCTCACTTGTCATAATCTCTTGATATTGATAATTTTGAGGAAACCAACAAAGATTTTTGAACCGAGGACTAATAAGGGTAGACTTGGGATTAGAGTAAAAAGTCTGATTTACTTTGAAACAAAAAAGAGTGTGGGGGTAGAATTGTGATTAGACCTAAAATTAGGTTTTTTTTTTTTTTCAGGGGAGGCAAAAAAAGAATTATGAATTCGCTACTATTAATTCTCTCTAATTATCTAGAGAGAGAGACGAAGAGGAGGAGGAGAAGAAGCTGAGAAGACTGGAGAAGCCGGGCGCGGATTCCCCAGAATGCCCCCGAGAGAGTCCCCAATTCTCTCTCCCTGCCCTCGACCGCTCATATATATATCATAGCACGCCAGCTCTCCTTCATCATCAGTTTTCGATATACATATAATCTCTGCCTTCAGCCAAAAGAAAAGAGGAAGAGGACGCGCGCACACGCCAGTCCAGGAGGCGGAGCTCCGATTCCCTCCCATCCCCCGACCATGGCGCGGCCCGATCAAGAGGCAATCGAGACCTTCATGAGCATCACCGGCGAGCCCGAAGCCGTCGCCGCCCGGAAGCTCGAGGTGAGATTTTGTCCGGAAACTGCCGATCGGGTTTGTTTTTCTTTTTTTCTTTTTTCTCGCGGGAATTTCGTGTTTCGTTTCGGTTTCGCGGTGCGCGGCCGCGGCGGCGGGGGTGAAATTGATCGGCGAATCGACTTAGTTGCGGGCGTGCGGGTGGAAATTGCGGAGCTTTCGTTTTTTTTTTTCTCACTCGAGTGGCGTGATCGGCGTGGATTGCTTGAATTGGGTGCAGTTGATTGTAGTTAGGTGGCGTCCGCGCGATTGTTCGATTTAGCTGATTTGTTCTCTGGCTCGTTGATTGCGAGTGCTCCTAGGTTTTGGCTTGTTGGGTCAGTGAGTGCTGGTTGGGTTTTCTGCTTAATGGGAGTCGTGTTCGACCTAGAGGTTGTTTAGGGGCTCTATTTTTGGGGGGTGAATTACGTGCTTAGTCGAAATTAGGGACAATGGAAGTACGAATAGGCGAGATAAATAAGGCGGGGAACTTTGTAATGCGTAGGGCAAATTAGAACTTGCTTGTTGGCGTAAGACTGTGAGGTACATAAGTCGTTTGCTCACTGATGAATAATAGCGAAAGGAGGTTACTCCGAATTGGTAAACAAGGTAGTCCTCGTCAAATGTAAGGCCACTTTTAGGCATGAATTCCAGTCTTCTGAAAGGCTAAAGCTTTTGCAATTTGCTTAGCATGGGTAACGGAAATCATGGGACAATGCATTGTGATTGGGGATTTCTGTTCAATGTCATTTTCAAGCAAGAGCTTGGGCTACTTTTGGTGTCTTATTCTTGCGGTTTTCTGTTCATGTTCAACCAAAATAAGAACTTGCTTGTCGGTATAAGGCTGTGAGGTACATATAAGGTAAGCTTACTGATGAATAATACCAAAAGGAGGTTTCTTCAAATTGGTGAACAAGGTGGTCCTCGTCAAATGTAAGGCCACTTTTAGGCATGAATTCCTGGCCTCTGAATATTGGAGAAGGCTAAAAGCTTTTGCAATTTGCTTAGCATGGGTAACGGAAATCATGGGACAATGCATTGTGATTGGGTTTTTCTGTTTAATGTCATTTTCAAGCGAGAGCTTGGGCTTCTTGTGGTCTCTAATTCCTGTTTGGGACAACTTTTTGGCTACTCCTTTCTTTAACTTACAATTTTCCCTTCAATATATGAATATAGAATTATTTAAGCTTTGAAACTATGGGAAAACCTACATATTTCTTCACATGTCAATATTTAAAAGTCTTGATTTCAAGTGTTTTCTTTTTAAAAAAAGTCAAAATGTGAGTACCACACAATTTGTAAGAGAAAAAAAGTCAAAAGTCAAAAGTAGAACTCACCCAAACTGGCAGAACCTGGAAATAGATATCAGATTGTTAGAAGTTGGAGACTTTCAAAGTTTGAAGATGGGGTGCCTATGAGTTAATTACAGTGTGGTTGTAATTCATAGGGAAATCCAGCATTAGAATGTTAACAATGTTTTGCATGGGCTTGTCAGTGAAGAAAGCTGAGTATGTTTGTGTTTGCACCATAGGCAGACCAGGCATAGTGGTGTTTGTTTCATGTATTTATTTGAGCGTTAATAGTCAATGCCCCTCCTCGTCTGTTCAACTTATTTACATTATTCTTTTTGGCTTTGGACTTTAGTTTCTATTCACAGGCTCATGAACTGTTAGTCAAATTGTTCAGTTGATACTTTTAATTAGTTCTTTTTATTTATTTCAACCAGGAGCACGGTGGCAACCTAAATGAAGCTGTCAATGCACACTTCAGTGAAGGAGATAGAAACATGTCGGTGAATTGTCATATAATTCCATATAGTACCTATATATGTACATAAAATTTTTTCTGTGTTACCGTGTTTTCATATTCTGCTTTATCTTGTTTCTTTCTCACTATTGTGTTGTTGGTATTCTCTTAACCAGTGTGAATGCAACATCCATTGCACCTCAAGAAGATCCCATGGATATTGATAATCCTGTTCAAGAACATCCAGAACCACCCCTCTCACTCCTCTCAGCTGCTAGAGAAAATTTCAATCGTTACTCTCTTCTCAATGAAAGACTCACAAGGAGTTTGCTTGATGCCAGTTCTGATTTTGAGCAACGCCCGCCATTTGTCACACATCCAAGGAATGTCAGGCAAATCCCCATAGAAGTTAAGGATGGCGATGGGTCATCTGATCATTCTGGCAGGGGTCCCACCATTGAGGATGTAACTGGTACTGAACATGATCATGGTCCAGAAGTTCGCGGACCTGTTATAGTTGAAGAAGGAGATGATGTTCCAGCTGAATCGACTGCACGTGCGACACGAGAAAACGAGGATACTGAGGATTCTCCAGGTGTCAGTTCCCAGAATAGAAACGTGGGGCCAAGTCCATCCGGGTTTGACAGCTTGCCAGATTACAATGACATTGAAGAAGAAATGATTCGAGCTGCCATCGAGGCATCAAAACGGGATATCGAGGGAAGTGACCTTTTCCAAAATGTATGTTGTCCTAACTATTCCAACCTTTGTCATATTGTAGTATATGGATATCATTGATATTCTATACTGAATGCTTTCCCGAACTTTCTGTGTTTTTCATTATTGACTTAGGAATCAAGTGAACGTGGTCCTCCTCCACAAAGGCAATCTCAGCTGGAGGATCCTGAACTTGCCCATGCGGTTTCATTGTCCTTGAAGGTAGTTGCTTTCCCATATTGTGAATCTAGTACTTTTCCACTACTGCATAAATGTTATGTCAGTGTTCCCGTCTCACATGAAGAGCAAATTGTAAACAGCAAGAACAAGCATTGCATGAGCGAAGGGATGACCCTGGAGACTCAAAAGCAGTGGATCACAATAGTTCAGAGGTAGAACTGAGCAATTTAGCTTCATCAAATGGGAGGTAAGTGATTTGGAGCAGCATCAAAATTTTGACATTTGTCATATTTCATTATTAGTTGCTGCTTCTTTTAATCGCCCCTATAGGCTGGATGCAGGAGGACCATCGAACCAAGATGAAGTTGAAGAAGTGGAGCAACCTCTCATTAGGCAAAGGCCCAGGCGCCGCTCTGCCCGTGCTGCTGTTGTTGTCCAAGAAATTGAGGATGATCCACCCCCTTTGGAACAGAATATTCATAATCAACATCAGCATGATGGAAGTGCATTCCCTTCTGATGCGGTGCCATGATATTGCCCTTTTGGTTCTCTCTTTATTGCAATTACCTTCTCTCTTTTCCAGCTAATGTGTTTTTTCCTCCTTTTCTCCCCCTTTTGTCATATTAAAGTGGGGTGGTATCTCCTCTGAGGAACATGATGAAGCAGTTATGCTTGAAGCTGCAATGTTCGGTGGAATCCCTGAAGGGACTGGATATGATTATGCTTATGGACCTCATCAATTCATGCAAGGTGATAGTCATTATCCCCGGCGACCACCTCGACCTCTATCCCCCTCTCTTGAAGCTCAGCGCTTAATAAGGGAACAACAGGTTTGGTTTTGTGCTTCTGGCATAGATTGTTCTCTTTAGCAGGTCCATTGTTTGTTTTACAAATTTTATTTGTGCAGGATGATGAGTATCTCGCCTCACTGCAAGCTGACCAAGAGAAGGAAATGAGGGCCAAGGCAGAAGCTGAAACTCGTCGTTTGGAAGAGGAAGCGGCCAGAGAAGCTGCTCTTGAAGAAGAAAGAAGAAAAGAGGAAGAATCTCGCAGGAAGTTGGAGGAGGAGCAGGTAGACTCGTCAGATTTCTTTTTCTGTCCTGTTGTGCTTTTAAGTTACCGACAGCTGATCATAATTAACACTTGCATAGAATGGACAATTGTAAAGTCCTCTACGAGACATGATGCATGGTCTAGTCGATCTTAGGTCATGTTTGAGTGGAGTTGAATGGCAGAAATGGATTGCCATTCTACTTCCAATATCCTTTCCCCTTCCTTATTGGGGAACTAGGAAGCTAGAATGTCCTCTTCAGCAGACTGAGTATTACGAAAGAATTTGTCAATCAAGGGCTAATGCCTGCTTTATTGGGTGAGCAATCTGCCTATGAAGGGCGTTGTCGTTCCTCTAGAGCCATGAAATAGCAATTTCATTTAATCTTCCATTAATTTTAAGAACAGTCCCGAAGATACTAAAATTGGTTTACGAAATGCTGCTGCGGAGTCCTAATGGATTTTGAGCATGATTCACTTGTTCAAATATCCAGTTGCAGTTTTCAAAATCACTCAGTAATTCAATTTTGTGAAACATTCATGGTATTGCTAGCATTGGTCTTACTCCGAATGTAGTGCATACTTTCAAGTTGTCTAATTAATAAATTAGAGAGGATTATTTGTTTCACTAATTCGTGCGACCATAAGTTATAGAAATAGAGGTGTTTATTCCGCTCTATTTCTCAGTTAATCATTTTGTTTAATTAATTTGATTCCAACTTAGTTCCACTCACGGTACATGACATAACATCAATCATCTTATGTTGATTTTACCTGTGCGGTGCTTTTATCTCCCACTCTTGCTTGCAAGGTTCAGCTGAAGAGGCAGTGTATTGCTTTTCCTACCATTACTTTAGCTTCGTGTTTGCATCTTTAGCATTTATGGTTTCTATGGCAGGAATTTGAGAGACAACTAGCTGCAAAGGAGGCTTCTCTTCCTCAGGAACCCATGCCAGATGATGAAAATGCGATAACCCTCCTAGTGAGAATGCCAGATGGCAGCAGGCGAGGTCGACGGTTCCTCAAATCTGATAAGTTGCAGGTGAATCAAGTTGAATAGGAGTTCTATTATTTTGTTTCTTAAATAAAGAATTTGCTCATTGTACTTACCTTATCCATGCTTATTCTGGTTTCTGTTTTTCTCTGCAGTGTCTTTTTGACTTCATAGACATTGGTAGGGCGGTCAAGCCTGGTACATATAGGCTGGTAAGACTTCAGATCCTTGCTGGATTTTGCTGTTTACTACGTACACTTCACTTGAGGGAGTGTTAGGGCGCGTTTGGTTACGATTCTATTCCCGGGAGTTGATTCTGACTAGAAATGATTATTTTTGATTATGTTCCCGGAACTGATTCTGAGTAAAAGAACGCGTTTGATAACTGTCCAAAATTTTTTATTCTGGAATAAAATCGTTTGATACCGTCTTAATTGATTCTGTTCTAAATTAATTTCTTTTAATTTTTAAATACTTTTAAATACTTTTTTTCTTACTTTTTTCCTTTTTTTTTCTTTTTTCCCTTTTCTCCTATTCTTCTTCTTCTTCTTCTTCATTTGGCCGGTCACCGGACCGGCGATGCTCACCGGAGCGTCGCCGACCCTCGGCGAGGTCGGCCCTTGTTAGCCGAGCCTCGCAGGCAGCTGGGCTCGGCTCGGCTAGGCCCGCCGAGGCTCAGCCTCACCAGATCTGGCGAGGTCGAGCCTCGCCGGTGGCCAGGCGGGGCTAGGTGAGGCCGGCCTGGCCACCGGTAAGGCTTGGCCTCGCTTGATTTGGCGAGGCTGAGCCTCGCTTGATCTAGCAAGGCCAAGCCTCGGTGGGGCTAGGCCAGCCTCGCCTAGCTGCTGGCGAGGCTCGCCTGGCCACTGGCGATGCTCGGCCTCGCCAGATCTTGCGAGGCCGAGCCTCGCCGGTGGCTGGGCTTGCCTCCGGCGAGCTCGCCGGACTGGCAACCGGCGGCGGACGGCAGCGAGCGGTGGTGGACGACAATCGCGGGATGTCGGAAGGAAAGAAGAAGACTTTTACTCTTTTGATTCTTTTTTTGATTCTCAGACGGAGAATCATATTTTTTTTATTCTCAATTCTCTTCCCAATCTATTCCCTGGAATAAATTTGTTCCCGGGCACAAAAATTTTACTAAACGCGATTCTCGTCCCAAACTGATTCTGGGAACAAAAAATCAGAATCAGGCACTGTTGCCAAACAGGCCCTTAGTTTATTGTTCAAACTTCCAAAGGCATAATCGTGAATAGACGAAATGAAATATGAGATATGACAACAGGGAAGATACCTTTGGTTTTACCTGCAAAGTGCTTATGTGGTTTTTTGAACAGGTGAGGCCTTACCCGCGGCGTGCTTTTACCGATGGTGAGAGCACATTGACTCTAAACGAGCTTGGGCTTACAAGCAAACAAGAAGCGCTGTTCCTTGAGGTGATTTAGTGCGATGTCCATGATACTGTAGCTTCATGAATTATGAAACGCTGGTTTTTATCTGGGTTTGAGCTGTTGGATCGATCAATAGGAACTTTGAAGTGGCAAGAATATTTGTTGACCGAAACGCAGATGGTTACAAAATTTGTTGATGTACTGATCGCATCGCATTGTCGAGCACAGTTTCCTCTTGTACTTTGGGAGGGTTCTTGCTTGAGGTTAGGCGTGCTGTTATTGATGGCATGCTTGAGCCAATTAGAAACCGAAGCTTGCAAAACTCTCTCTCTCTCTCTCTCTCTGTGATTGTGATATTTAGTCTATTGCAAGCCTGAGCGCAAGCGACATGGAGAGGCAGAGGTCTGCTTGTGGTCAAGACAGTGCAGCTTTTCAATGTTTGGAGTGAAAGTTGACGTGCTGAGCGTGCCGAATGAGTGCTGACCCGAGAGGTTTGGCTTGAGTTATCCGAAATTGCCCGCGCGGTCACGATCCCAATCGATCGGCCCGTGACACATGTATCATGGTGTCATAGACTTGTGCGACTTGCGTTTGGGTGATGAAGTGTTGTTTCCTACGATATCCTCGATCTGGCCCATATGGCATGTCTACAAGAAAATCGCTCTCTTTAGGGTTTTAATTGTAGTAGGATTGTGATGAAACTTGAGTACATTTCCGGACTGGGAATCGGATGGACCGAAGTGAAGTCACGGCCTCGGTCCATGTACGGGTTCAGCCTTGGATTCGGCCCTCTCTATTTGCCCCTCTTCTCATCAAATTGTCACCCAGCGTTCGTTTGTCTGATCAAGTGGACCCTTCACTTGTCATATCAAGGCACGATCTTCCGACTTCTTTTATCCGTCTAGACATCAAGCTTGGGGTACGAGGATTAGACATATGAGGCGACGTTAGCATCAGCATCTTACAGATGCTTTAATCTCCTAAAGTGGGGTCAGCAAATGGACGACGCAAGTAGTCCGCACGATTGTCTCTAGGATGAATCATCATGTTTCTCCTGTTGGTGCTCATATCATTTGCGTGCATGAAAAGTCGACAAGCGATTGCGTTCGAGACGATAATGGATAATACCGCGCGGGGCAAGGGGGATCTTGACGCGGTCGAAACGGGCGGTAATCAGCGCAAAGAAAGATGATGAGGAGGGAATGCTAAGTAAGGAATAAAGAAATAATAACTCCAGCATAATGTAAGGAAGAAAAAGACGCTAAAATTCTTATGCCGGAAATTGAATTTATAAATCTTTTCCCTCTAATGAAAGGTAAGGTCAAGGTTTTTTCTCTCAAACTTTCACTTGATAATCTATAAAAAGCAATGATATTCGCTCCAGCGCACCTAACAATTTCTTCCTGATTACATGGACATCACTAGTCGGGCAAAACCTGGAATGATGCCTAACATATCAATCCTAATAGCCGCTTGACCTTCGGTTCTTTCTAACGGGAGGAGATTGTTCAAATTGTTGTAATTTAATTGCACATTTACTTATTGAATCCTAATCTTCTTAATTTTGTTGATCGAGTTCTAAATATTTTTATGTTTTGCCAAATAAGTCAATTCACCAAATTTTAATTGGAAATCGCTGACATAAATACTAATAATACTCATAGGATGGCTAGCGCTCATGTGAATAATTTTTTTAATAATTTCTTTTCTTTTCTTTTTTTAAACAAATTGAGTGAGGGTCATCGGTCGACCCTTGCCGACCACAAGTGAGTCAGCCACTGGGCAAGGGTTGGTCGGCGACCTCGTCGGGCTTGGAAGAAATAAAAGGAAAAGAAAGAAAAAAGAAGAAGAAAAGAACAAAAAAAAGATTTAAAAAAATTAAAATTTGTCAGCATTAGTGTCTGCTATATTATATTAAACAGCTGTCATCCACATTAGCAATTTTGATTGAAATTGACTGGGTAGACTCAATTGATAAAACGTGAAAAGATTTAGGATTTCAATTAACAAAATCGAAAGGTTTATTACTGAATTGACAAAAGTATTATAGATTTATAACTTTTCGAACCGTTTTTCCTTACTTAATGCCAAAATAGAAGAAAAACGGAAAAAATTACTCAATCACCTTGAAATCCATTTTATGTAAAATTTAAAGCTTTAAGATTGAATAGACATATACACGGTAGATTTAAATACTTTGAAGAATTTTTTTCCCTCCCCACTAGGCGTGATGGGGGCTGAGTGAAGGGATAATCGATTATGAACGACGTCAACGTCCGAGGGGAAATCAATTACATCGACGTGACAGTACTATGTTTAGCATTTTGGAAGCGTTAGATGACATGGACCGTCCACCGTACGGAAAAATATTGAGGGCCAAAATGAACGGCCCAGACTCGCCACCCCGTTTTCCCAGCTGGAACGCTCGACACGGAGTGAAGGACAAAGCCCCCCCATCTTGCAAGTTGCGGCAGCACATGATGTGCCGCGGATGTCCGCCACAAGTTCGATCGCTCATCCTCATCATTTCCCCAATGTTTTTTGTTTTTTTTTAGCTTTTCTACTGTCCTCGTTTTTGTTCCAGGGACGTCGACATGCTTGTTTTTTTTTTTTTTTTTTTGGGCGACTCTCGAGATCATGAGTATTGTCAAAGTGTTGTCCCACGTCGCTTAACAATCGATCCTATACACTCTTTACATTCACGTAGCCTTCTCCATTTATCTGCTCGAGCATTTGGGTTAAACGTTTCTGACGAGCCATCATTGATTGGTGGTAAAGCAAGTTGGATTCCAGATATTTTCCTGAATTCTAGTCGCCCTCTTGATTGAGTGCCAGATATTTCTTCAGATATCATCGTCAATCATCGTGGTGCTTGGCTGCTTTCTTTTGATTATGTTGGGGGGAATGTGTCGACCGACGTTGCTGGATTTTGAAAACGACCCCTCCCCGTCGATGGTAGGATCGCAAAGATTTTTAAGGAAGGCAGGTGCCACTCGCTTGTCGTTGTGCGCTCTCTCTCTCTCTCTTACCTGTCGAGGTCCGTCCGCAATCGCACGTCCGAAAAATAAAATAAAATACAGCACTAATATCTTGAGTGCAGTCAAAACTTCCTTATCATGAGTCGATAAATAATGGTGTTTTTGTCTTGAAACAATTTCTATTTGAAAATAATTTTTTTGATTTTGTTTTTTTGACGAGTTTATGAGCATTTGAAGTGTACGGAATTTTTATTCTTGAAATAAAAAAGCATTTAGTACAACCTTCATCTTTTTTTATCATTTAATTTTTTTTAATTTTAAATAATTTTATTACATTCTTTTTCTTTTTACCTTTTCTTCTTCTTCTTCTTTCTCTATGCAGTCATTGGCGAAGGCCATGGTTGGCAATTAGCCAAACGAGAGTTAGCAACCTCGAGGCGAGGCTCAACCTTATCCAGATCTAGCAAGATCGAGCTTGCTTAGCCACCGATGAGTCATTGGACCTCGTTTGGTTGATCGCCGGCCATTATCGTGGCTAAAGAAATTGGGGTAGAAGGAAGAAGAAAGGAAGAAAAGAAAAAAAAGGAGAAAAAAAAAAAAAGTTTGGGCTTGTTTCTTGAATTATTACCAGGAATGAAAAAGAAATTTTATTCTACTTGATTGTTTCAAATCTATTCTCAACAATAAAATATTATCAAATTGATTTATGTTATTTTTTGGTTTCAAGAAATAAAAGAATAGAAATAATCATTACTTAATTAGTTACTAAACAGATCCTAAGTGTTTGTGCAATTAATAACTTTTCAAACAAGTTATGATAAAAAGGGAGAAAAAGTTTCCCCGCCTGTTATCGGCCCGTTCAGCCCCTTACCCATGGCCAAATGATAAAGGTTTTAGCTCAGCACCTAGAGTATGTGGTGCACCATTGATTAATTGGGTTTCTTCTAGTGATGCGAGACAATAACTTCAACGTCTTTTCTCACTTGTGAATCGGGTTAAGAACGACTTATAGGTTTATTAGAGAATAACGAAGTTGAGTCGTGTTAAAAATGGGCAAACTTATTGGACTCGGATGTTGAGTGGAAAGAGAAGAGCATTGCACGACTTGAATTTTGCCCAAATTATAATATGATAGATTGTAGAGATATGATAAGTAGAGATGATTATACATAGGAGAAGGGCCTAGGTATTGAAAGATCTTGCTAATAGCCTAAGACAGCTGTCTACATTATTTGTTCCGAAAATGGAAAAAGCATGTGTTGATGATAAGTTCGGATGTCGCTTGAATTTAATATTAGAGATAAATTATTAGGGACCTTGATATTTCACACGTAAAGATGCAAATAAAGGGAAAACTATTCAATGAAATCTGAAATGATATGAATGCCAATCTAGTCTTAAAATTTCCGATTTTACTAATTTAATCCCAATCTTTTGCACAAAATTTATTGTAGTTATTTTGGTCAGTTTGTGCCACACATATATTGAGATTTGAAAATTGAATTGACAAAATTAAAAAATTTATTATTGAATTGTTGTCTATACAATAATTTTAGAATTAATTGGATAATTTCCCTTATAAACAGAACGAGTTGCAAGACAAGTCCCGACTTGATCCAACATTCCTTTTTCTTAAAAATTATGCATAATTGAAACCTCAAAAGGTCTATTCTACTTAAATGCTAAAAGAATAATAATGCGGGTATGATAATATTTTTTTCTTTATTAGAGGAGCGATTTTAAAATGAAAGAAGGAAGAAACGTGCGAGGAGCTTTTTGAAGGAGTGGTTTCTCATCGACAGTCAAAATCTGCCACCACTTAACAAGACAAAAAAACTTAAAGAAAAAAAAAAAACACGACAAAAAAAATTAAAACTTCCGGAAATTAAATTAACATATCTTCATCCGATTTCTAATCAAAGTGGTCAAGCCACCGTACCGATATTTCTTAAAAAGCATCATTGATATCGTGATTACACGTGTAAATCTAGGCGGGGCCAATTCATATTCGCCATTAGCATCAGGTGGGTCCCATGCCGGGCCTGCCTCATCTGGAGGTGCAATGCGAATCGGTCTTGCGTGCGCCGGGGTGTAGCCGATTCAGATTCCCGTCCGAAGGCTCATTCCTTCCTTAATTATATGCCTAGATAAAGGTTCGACTTTAATGAGTTTGGCTCGTTTTATTTTTTCTAGGTCGGTGCCATCAAGATCATTTTCAAAGATGATGGGGACATGAATTATAATATAATACAACAATTTGGTATCGGGTACTATTGCATCACTGTCAGTGTAGGTTGTTCCCATTAATTAAGGTACCACTTGTAAGAATCGTATTAATTCTACATTCGGAAGTAAGACCTTGATGGGGTGGGGATGATTTGTCGTTCAAGATTGAGATCGTTGGTATGGATATAGATAGTGACATGGCTTCCTTTTTCCTCTAGATTGGGTTGGGGGAATAAGCATCAATTGATTTAATTACAATGGCCTGAATTTGAAGTTAATAATTCGAGTCAGGTGGGCGGACATACGTGTGTCTAACATTTGATATCATCACGCATTATTACCTAACGGTTAATAGGTGTTGAATTCGAGTTACTTGCTTCTTGTGCCAATTTCGAATTTCTACGATGAGTTTGTAATATTAATCAAGAAAATGTTACTCACCTAAACTTGCCGGGAGCTCGGTTGGCCGGAGCAAGTCTGATATGCACTGCCGAATTCACGGTCGGATCTATTTTTACCGACCGAATTCTATCCGTGGGAGATTATCATGGGGTTTGGTAACCTCAGGGCCTCGCTCCTGAGATAAGTCCCGATAGGCAAAATGGGTAAAATCTGAATAAACATCCCTTCTCAATTTCCACAATATCCTAGAATGGCATGCCGTAAATTTTTCCTCAATGCCCTTTTCGCAACCACCGCAAAGAAAATTATGCCCTTTTCGTAACTACCGGGAGAAAGTTACGCTCAATTATCTAGCCACCGGCAGAGTTAAGCACACACGCCAGAATCATTTTTCAATATTCTCTTTCCATCTTCGTGGAAGAGATTTCCCCTGTTCATCTGCTAGGACAGCTCAATGCGCCCGCGCCACACCAATGAAGAAAAATCTCTTCCACAAAACCAATGGTGACCACAGAAAAACTACCGTCGAAAAATCCAGTTTTCCTATCTCAGAAAGAGAAAGAGAAAAAGAAGGTCAAGGTCTCAAACCATCACCACCACGACCGCCCACGGAAAATTTCAAGAAAAGAGCTCGGCCGGGTATCGTCACTCGAGATCGATGCAATGTCAGCAGCAGGAATTTTTTAATCGATTCACAGTCATCGCCACCATCATCGCCCCTCCGCCAATTGTCGAGATCGCCCAACCTTTTCCTCCCCCTGCTCCACTTTCTCTCTCTTGGACAAACGGACAAACGGACAAACGACCAGACAAGCGAGCGCAACAGAGCAAGAACGGACGAGGGCGACCCAGGAGATAAAATCGCATTAAATAACGAAACTGAAGCCAACCCAAGACGCCTACGCGTCCGTTTACAAAACCCATCTCCCCATCTCCTCCTCCCAGCTCCGCGTCCGACCCCGCCTGCTGAGATTCTTCAAGAAAGTTCGGGTTTTTATTCTTTTTTTCCGTCTCTCATCGTCTGTTCGTCCGTTCGGTTGTTGTCCGGGAGAGCTTTTGGGAGATGGGTTTGATCTTCTCGAGCGAGTCCCTGCGGTCCGCGCCCCCCGCGCCGGCGGCGACGGGCCTGGGGGACCTGCCGGAGAGCTGCGCGGCGTCGATCTTGGCCTACTTGGAGCCGACGGATATTTGCCGGCTGGGGAGGCTGAATCGCGCGTTTCGAGGGGCATCGTGGGCCGATTTCGTCTGGGAATCGAAGCTGCCCGAGAACTACGGGGTCCTCGTCGAGAAGGTGCTCGGCGGTGGCCGGGTCGTTGGGACTGGCTTGAGCAAGAGGGAGATGTACACGAGGCTTTGTCGAGCTAACGTTTTCGATGGAGGCACAAAGGTAAAAGGTTTTCTTAGCGGAATTATTGTTGAGGGTCGATGAATTTCTTGATAGAGAAATGAATTTCTGATGGTCGTTGAGCGAGGAAATTTTTTGTGTTTGAATTTATCGTCTATTTGGATGATTATGAGGCTTTCATTTGTAAGGATTATTGATTTCTTCTTTTGGCTGATAGCTGATAATTTGATAAAAGTCTCCAGTTTCAGATTCACTAAGGTACTTTTGATCGGAAAAAGATGTGGAGAAAAGCTGGGATTATGTTTAGAGTTGGTGGAAAATTTGTTGATTGGGGATCTGAGAAATTGGAATATGTCTACAGTAGTCGAAATTGAGCTTTTGTGGTGAGAGCACTGGCATTAGGAAGTGTTATTTTTTCTTTTGTTGGTTTAATTTCAGCTAACAAGTTGACCTACCTTGATTTCTTTGGATATCTTTTACTTGTTTCGAAAACTGGGTTCTTCTCTTTGATATATGGATTACGTGTAAAGTTCCACGCCAAATTATATCAGCATAGGGTTTAATTCGCTAGTCTATACAAGTTAGTCGAGTTAAGATTTATGAATCAAATCGCCAATTTTACAGTTGAGCAAGCTTTACATGGCATAGCTGATGGGTTATTGTTGTTTATCCGTTTTGCCAGAGAGTTTGGCTGGATAAATGTACCAGCCGTGTTTGTATATCCATTGCTTCAAAAGGCTTAGCTATTACCGGGATTGATGATAGGAGATATTGGAGTCACATCCCAACAGAGGAATCTAGGTGAGTTTCATGTTAATTCCTTGTCAGATTCATTAACGAAATTATATGTGTCTTTTGGAACTTATTGTTTAAGTAAATTTCCCGATAAGGCCCCAAGTGTTCAGATTTGGGGATTCCTCATTGTAATCGTCCTAAAGAGGTCCTTTAATTATCTCAACATTCAATTTCTTTTTGCAAATTCCATGGATTTAACGTCTTGATGTTTGGCCTGTTTGGCCTGTTTGCCATTAGTTTCTGCACAGGACTTTTGGCATTATTTGTGCAAAGCTCTTCATCATGAAGTTTCTTCTTTGGATGTGATCATGCTCTCTCTTTGGATGCTTTTGCTAGATGGCCTTAAGAACTGGAGCTTACTTTTCTTAATCTCATGCTGAAGGACCTATCAGTTTAGTTTCCTTGGTGGACTATCTATTTGATTCTTCTTTATTGTATAAAGTTATAACCATGATACTTTTGGAAGAAGAACGGACTCCGTTCTGAGCTTTTATTCCTACCTCTAGTTGTTATATCTCTTGGGTTATATATGCAGGCCATATCAGAAATTGAAGGACTATTCAGTTAGATCTTTATCCCTTTTTTTGAAACATCAAACTCTTTTGAAGCATGGTGCCACAATCAGAATTTGATGCAATTAGATGGTTCCAGCCTTTCTTTGAATATTAAACTCTTGGACTATGACATGATTTGTCGCCTTCACAGCTGAACTTTCCTGCTGTTATTGACGGTTGACATGGCGTCCATCAAGAAGTCGGGGCAACTGTCTCGCAAACTTTATTACCTTGTAAATTTCGTCATCCTTATTTTCTCTCCTTGTTGGAAAGCAAATAAAAGAAGCTTGGCGATTTGTAGTGTAGTCATTTGGGTTACAGAATATGTCATTTGGTACTGAATCTGAAATGCTACTCTTTTTTCTTTAAGTACCATAGTCTTAGGCCTGTCATCTACATGTACAGTTGATGCTTGACATCTATTCTGCTATTTAGCAATCTACGGGAAATGGCCAACTATGGTTGGAGAAATATAAGGGTTTTTTGGGTCTGTGTCTTGAAAACACATCAGTGCTCCTTTGTACTTTTCTTAGCCTTTTTTGTTTCTTAAGCCTTGTTGACTTATAATTGCTGAGGTTTGTTCTGGGAATTAGGCATGCCATGTGAAAACCTGACAGTGGCATTGCTGGTGAATTTTGTTATATTACAAGTTATTACAGTTAAATAAAGCTACCAAACCATGCCTCAGGTGGTGTGCTCATGGGTTAGTCCAACTGAATAAAACCTCCTTTGGGCCACTCTCGGGTTTGCCCTGCCTTGGTAATTACTTAGTTGCCATGCGATGCGCGACTACCTTAACAGATTAGTAGGGTGCTTAAAGAGGCACTGACACTTAAACATTAGAAAATGGAACGAAAAGCCAGCACTTTTTTCCTTTTTGCTCAATTCAAATTGGATTACAAAAGAACTTAAGCATGTTTTATAATTTATTCTTCTTTTGATTCATTTGGCATTTCCATATCTATCTGTATGGCGTGACAATGAGCTTTGGAGCTAATTTAAAATCCCACTCACATGCAGGTTCGGGACTGTTGCATATCTCCAGCAAACATGGTGGTTCCAGGTCGAGGGCGAGATGGAATTCCCGTTCCCCGCGGGTTCCTATAGTGTCTTCTTCAGGATCCAGCTGGGACGGGCACAGAGGAAGTTCGGACGCAGGATTTGCAATTCTGAGCATGTACACGGTTGGGACAAAAAGCCGGTGCGATTCCAGCTATGGACTTCCGACGGCCAGTCTGCTTCATCCCAGTGTTTCCTTGGCGAGCCTGGGAAATGGATGAACTACCATGTCGGGGACTTTGCTGTTGGCAGTCAACACGCTTCCACGAAGGTGAAGTTCTCCATGACGCAAATCGATTGTACACATACTAAAGGAGGTCTGTGTGTGGACTCTGTAATTATATACCCTAGCGAGTCCAAGGAGAGGTTGATGCGGTTTTGAGGTGCATCTAACCTTCTTAGGTAGGAAGTAGTTTAGTCCATAAATACCAATATGAGTCTTTTAGGAGTACGAGCGTTTGTGTGTAAGAAAGCAAGCGAGGAAACTGTGTATAGCCTAGCATCCTGCTTGAGTAGAGACACCTCTCTCTGAATTTGCCGAGGGTTGCTGTATTGCCGGAAACATCTAAATAACATCTGAGCCCTATGATTTCTTTAAATAAAGATTGCTGTTGTTGAGCTTGTTGACATGGTTGGTCTGTGGTTGACCGAAGAGTGTACTTGTCTGTGCTTTTTATTCTGAGAGTAGCCCACCAAATCTATCAGCTGAAACCCCTCAGTCCCCAGAAGTTCTCTGCATTTGGACAAAGTATAAGAATGTTTATTCATATCGTGCCGCTTCGATCCCAAGCGAAGAATCGAGTTTGCATACGAATTCTTTGAGTCTTAGTTTGATTCCAAATAAGATGAGCCTCTCCTTTCTGAATGTTATTTGCTGCTGATCTTGAAAGTTATCCTACTTTATTTCTTTGCTTTTACTGTGATGCAGTGATGAACTTGCCACCTGAAGTCCGTTATAACAGTAGCTAATCCATGGTTTTGAGCAGTGTCAATGCCCCTTTCTAAGTTTTATGTACTACCGGACACGACCGTAATGCAGCAGCTCCTTAGCTGATGAGGTTGTAACTTGGTAGGCCGAATTCGCGCTATTTCTTAAGAATTTCAATCCGAATCCTGCGTACCATGTAGCGAATATGCTCGTTAAAACCGAGCTTCTACTTGTAAATCTAACCAATACGAGAAAAACAAGCACGATCCACCAATCAGGTCTTTCGAGAGCTTTGGAAACTAGAAGATAATCCTTTTGAACGCATGAGATTAGAGCCGGTCCCACGTCGTGGGACGGCAGACCCATCTCGGATCTTCATTGGTCCGTACCTTAAACGCCTCAACCAATCGATCTACCAAGGAAAAACCGGACTTTGGCTTTAATGGTTGGGAGGTTTCTTAGGTCGCCAAACCGAGACGGCGCCTTAGCAGTACTTGTCCGAGGCCGCTCTCGTTAAAAGTCCGTCGATAACTCCGAGGCAGAAAGGCGCCAACGCGGGCCGTACCGTCCGTCCCGAGTGAAATGTCTCTTTTGGACATCGTTGAGGGGTACGATCGCGTGTGTCCGAAAACTCCGTGAGCCTTTTCGCGATGCAAATCTCGATTGCCCCCGATAGATCATGCGGTCCGCAGTGCATGAGGCGTTTGAATGAGGTGGGTTCTAAGTGAAATTGAATGAGTTCGTATGTATAATCTTTCCTACGCGCTCTTGACGGGAGTTTGTAATTACGGCGAGCATCGCCGGCCCTCATTAATAGGCATTGATGGGTAGATTATGATGGTGCAGTCGCCACCCATCTCTCTCTTGAGTTGTAATTTTTTACTTTCCCTTCATGCGACGCCATTGATTAGTTGACTTAGCAATGGCACGGTGTCGACACTATTATTCGAATGTCCAATGAAAATGTCGATTACGAATATATGATCATATAATAAGGTTTGGGATGAGAAAAATTGTAGAACCCAATTGTTTGTGAAACAATAATCTAGTTAACAAATTTTTCGATAAATTTATTAATGATGTTTCGTCAGATTTGACTGTGACAATGTTGATTACACATGGTCTTAGAGAAGCTTTTTTCTTAGAAAAATCCTCAAAAGCGATTGTAATCGATTAGTAAGCACTGATGGCTTCGATTATGATGTTGTAGTCGTCCTTTTCATCTGACGCCATTGATTAGTTGACTTAGCAATGGCACGGCATCGACACTCCTGTTCAAATATCAAGTAAAATGGTCAATTATGAATATATGATCATATGATTTATTAATCGATTGCATGAAAAAAGTTTAGGACGAGAAAAAATATAGAATCCAATTGTATATTTTCTTAAATTAAATTATCGATACATTGATTACGCATGACTCAAGAACCACGTTGCGCAGAGTTTTTCCCGTAGCAAAATCCTTAGAAAGCGATCGCACAACGCGTGCACGACACGGAAAACCAGCCGATTCTTCCCCCCTACTTCGCCGGAGAAGTCAGGAGGGCACTGCGGTAATTTCACCGGCGGCGGGGCCCCTAAATCCAATCGCCGCCCGGTGTCTTCACTTCCCCGAACCACCAACCAACCACTCGGCGACAGAGAGAGAGAGATAATAAGAAGGACCGCCGAGCGCGGGGTCGAGAGCCGAGCCCGAAAGCCCAACGCCGCCGCCGCCGCCTCCTCCGCCGCACCGCCGCCCGTCGCCGCCCGCCGCCGCCGCCATGGAGCTCGACATGGAATCCATGGCCTCCGCCATCGGCGTCTCCGTCGCCGTGTTCCGCTTCCTCCTCTGCTACCTCGCCACCATCCCGGTCTCCTTCCTCTGGCGGTTCGTCCCCGGGCGGCTCGCCCGGCACGCCTACGCCGCTGGCTCCGGCGCCCTCCTCTCGTACCTCTCCTTCGGCTTCTCCTCAAATCTCCACTTCCTGGTGCCGATGCTGCTCGGCTACCTTTCGATGGTGGCCTGCCGGTCCAAGTGCGGCATCCTCACTTTCTTCCTCGGATTCGGCTATCTGATTGGCTGGTACGATTTCGGCTCTCCGCGCGAAATGATTCGAACGCTAGTGCCCGCTTTCGTGGCCGTAATAGGTTCCGTCCTGGTCCGGATGTTGCACGCCTGGTTTTTGGGATTGTCGAATGTTGCTCGTCAGGTGTTTGTTGCATTGCGTTCGATTCGTTGTTGGATTCGAGTGTGTTTTTCCGGGACGGGATTTGTTCGCTCTGCTTGTGCTGATTTGAAGCTGACTGGCTCGTGCCTGTAGCTATTGGTGTTTAGAGAAAGTGAAGATAGATGGGTCCATTGCTCTATTTCCTCCGATGTGGTGCTTACGGGTGTGATGAAATGATCGCGTTTTGTGGAATTTTTCCAATGGTGCATGCTGGGAAGTGAGTTTGCTTCATCTGGTGTCGCGTGCTTGTTTGATTGATGAGCCTTGTGCGTTTGTTGTGGTCGGCTGTTACCAATGTCGAGTCTCTTTTTTTTCCTCAGTTCTGTGGGTTTCTTTGACTCTTCGAGTTGGCCAGGGAGCTGATTTGCTTGTGCATCTAGCCAGTGATGTTATGAGAATGAGCATGGCTTCAAAGTTTAATTTCCTCTGTCGTGCTTCAACTATAGACAAAATATTAGGCACTGGAGGCTCTGATCTTTGTCTCCTTGGAAATCAAATTGTCTAGGAAAAATGTAAAAGTTGTCTACTGTTGCTAAAAGTATGAGTATACTTGAATTTTTTAACGGAAATGACTTGACCTTTATGCTACTGATCGGGAAATCTCTCAAGTAATTGATTGGGACTGTAAATTACTAACCTTTGACTTGCATGATAATTAATGCAACTGTTTCGTAGATATAGAGTTAGGCTTCTTGTATTTGCTCTCATTTCATTTAAGCCCTTTGCTTATGTTTGGCTCTTTCCAACCTTTAGAGTGAAAAGCAAAGCTATCTTTTTGATTTTCAAGTGTCGCCCTACAATGAGATAAGCAATGGGGATATGATGTCCTTTGTTCCTTTAGGGTAGTGTTCCGGGATTTATTTACTCTAAGATGACTCCTGTAACTTTTTAACTTTCTTTAATTAGGTAGATCCCAATTGTCAGCACTAACAGGCAATCTGGTTGGGCTTTCAAGAGTCCTTTAGACTTCAGTTAGCAGTTAAAAAGTTATTAAGGAGAAGCAAGTAAGCAGTACATGCTTGAAAGCTTGGAGAAGCATGGGCCTGCTGCTGATTTCACTTTTCATAAGAACAATTTATCTAGGGCAGTCACTCAAAGTTTTCGGCCACATTGGCTTAAGGCAATCTGATCCTTTGTTTGGCTGTCTGATTTCAGCTTTATTTTATGGTAATATCATGCATAAACTATGCTTAAGGGCTCTGTTTTGCTGTCTGTTTTCAGTTTTCTCTTACTTTATATATTGCATATACTGTGCTCATTCACCGAGTGTACATACTACGTTGTGCTTCACTTTTTCTGATGAATATCAAGATCTTGAACATTTCCAAAAGAACAAATGATGAGCTGAGTATTTCAAAACTTGTCAAGAAGAATTTATGTTCTGATCTTTGTCATTTTGCTTAAGGTGATATGCTTTAAGTATCTTGACTGTGCATGACTTTGTAGCCATGTCTACTACATGAGTGGGGATGCATGGAAAGAAGGAGGCATTGATGCGACTGGTAAGAGAAAATTTTAGTTTTTACGTGCCTTCTATATTCTTGTGTTCCTAATTTATAACTTTCGAACTCTTCTTTTCTTCTGGAGGTGGATGATTTGAGTTGCTTTCCAAATTCAAGATGTCGAGTTGCCTGCATGTCCTTTGCAGTGGTGGCCCTGGGCTTTGAGGAATTAACTTTTCTCCCAGCCTGTGGGAAACACTTTTTTTTTTTTTAATCTTTACCTTAGCTAAAGCTATTCATTTTAGTTGAATGTTGTATGTCAAGTTTGGATGAGTAGATCGAGTCTAAGGGCAAAATTTTTTCTTTTAATAAGATTGAGTATGTTGTATAAACTCTTGGTGATGTCTCCGGGTGAAGGTGTCTGGCTTCTGCTGCGCGGTTCCAACAGATTATACTGTCCGCCTGATGATCAACTGCTTTTTACCTTGTATGCAGGAGCTTTAATGGTACTGACATTGAAAGTAATCTCATGTGCAATCAATTATAATGATGGGTTGCTGAAGGAGGAGGATCTTCGTGATTCTCAGAAGAAGAATCGTTTAATTAAGTTGCCCTCATTGATAGAGTACCTTGGCTACTGCCTCTGCTGTGGCAGTCACTTTGCTGGTCCTGTTTATGAGATGAAGGATTATTTGGAATGGACTGAAGAGAAGGGGGTACGATTTATGCAAGTTTAGTCCATGCTTTTATCTTCCACTTTCTAATGGAAACTGATCTCTTGGCCTTTGAAATTTTTTTTATAGATTTGGAGCCGCTCTAATAAAGGACCTAAACCATCACCTTTTGGCGCAACCGTGAGAGCTATTCTCCAAGCAGCCTTTTGCATGGGTTTATACCTGTACCTGGTGCCCCAATATCCACTGTCTCGGTTTACGGATCCAGTATACCATGAATGGGGATTTTGGAAGCGGTTGAGTTATCAATATATGGCTGGCTTCTCGGCTCGTTGGAAATATTATTTCATCTGGTCAATTTCTGAGGCCTCCATAATTATAGGTGGCCTTGGGTTCAGTGGCTGGACAGATTCTTCTCCACCAAAGCCAAAGTGGGATAGGGCAAAGAATGTTGACATCCTAGGAGTTGAGTTTGCAACGAGTGCAGTTCAGTTGCCACTTGTGTGGAATATCCAAGTCAGCACTTGGCTCCGTCATTGTGAGTATCTATTCTTAAGAGATCTCATACTTTTTCGAATGCTTAGTGCTAGGAGAAGGTGAACTTTTCGAGTAGCGTGCAAAGAATTTGACTGATAAGTTCGTATATGCACAGGGTGTCAATTTCTCTTTTTCCTCCCTCAAACTGAAGGGTCTCAATTGAAAGTAGCAATATCAGATTGTTATTTAATTTTTAACTGATATGGTTATAGCTAACAAGGTTTTATCATCTGCGACAAATGTAATGGACTCAATTCATTTGTTAATTCTTTTGTCTGTTTATACTTCTGGGTCCAAATAGAAATCACTGCTCGGTTGCAGTTTGTGATTACAATGAGGAGACTTTCCAGGTACATGTATATTCCATCTCTAGTAAATGTCTTAAAGCACATATGAGCACAAATATATGGATTTGGAGTTATGTCGGATGCCTTTGGCATCTTATGATACTTATATGCTATGGTTACTCCCTGCTTTAATTGGCTTAAGCATTTGTAATCTTTAAATAGATTAGGAACTGCAACTGATAGAGATCTTTAAATAGATTAGGAACTGCAACTGATAGAGATATCCTCTTTCAAGTGTAAAATTACTTGAAAAATTCTATTTTTCATGAGTAAAACTATCTAAAATCCTGTTGCTGCAGATGTTTATGATAGGCTTGTTCAGAAGGGGAAAAAACCTGGCTTCTTCCAGTTGCTGGCAACTCAGACAGTCAGCGCAGTTTGGCATGTGAGTACTTGTTGCTTGCTGTCACTACAAAGAACAAAAACAAAAGAAAAGGCTCTCATTAGTCTTTGTTTCATTTTCCATGCCCTCTGGTAGTGTGGGTTTTGGAGGTTCTAAAAGGCAGTTGGCATTAGTACGTTTCATATGTGTGAGAAGGCAACTTGAATAACTCTGTGTGCTCGAAAGATGTATAGCACATTGAGAGAACCTTCCAGCCCAAAATGGGTCCTTCCACCCCCCCCAAAAAAAAATTACAAGCCAATTCATGTCAATCCTTACCCCTATCACTGCCTTTTGAAATAGCTATATCCGTATGTTGGGATTTGGTTCCTTTTCTCTTTATGTCGAGTCAAATATTTTTTTCCCTTTTATATCGTGATTTAGGTACTTTTCAATCATCTTAACTGCTCCTACTATCTTGTCGTTCTCATTGTAGGGATTGTATCCTGGATATATCATTTTCTTTGTACAGTCGGCCCTGATGATAGCTGGATCTAGAGGTAACCACGGATCTGTCCATTTTTCCTTGCAGCAATGATTGATACTTACTTTGATTGACTATGGTTTGTTGCTTTCAAGCAGTGATATACAGATGGCAACAGGCAATTCCTCCAAAGATGGCTCTGATGAAGAACGTATTAGTGTTTTTGAACTTTGCCTACACGTTATTGGTTCTGAATTATTCATGTGTTGGTTTCATGGTGAGCCTCTTTCTCTCTCTTTCTCTCTCTCCCCCTTCCCCATGCACGCTCGTGCACATGGAGTACATCTAATAAAATGAAGATATGAAGATACAGACAGATACCTTTGTATGTAGAGGAATTGAATTCTTTTGGAGTTTAAAATCGACATTCTGTTGTTTCTAAGCTTCTCTCTTCGTACGTACATATTTAGATTTATCTGGAGTGGGTATCAGCATTCTGTTGTTTCTAAGTTTCTCTTTTCGTGGCATGCAGGTGTTGAGTTTACACGAGACGATTGCCTCGTACGGAAGTGTATATTACATCGGAACCATTCTTCCCATAGCTTTGATCCTCCTTGGGTACGTAATCAAGCCGGCGAAACCAGCCAGATCTAAAGGTCGCAAGGAACAGTGAGAATCGGGAAGGCGGTCTGGTCAGAGACTTACTAGGTTTTTTTTAAAGGTCGTTTCGACATGTAGCTGGTTCAAATGGTTACACTCTGGGCTTTATGTAACGTGTTTGTTTCGACATGTAGCTGGTTCAAATGGTTACGCTCTGCTGCTTTGTATTTCCTTTGAACAATGGCACCCCTCTGTTATAATTAAAGGACTCAGTTTTTCTCCTATCGGAAGCAATCTCAAGGTTTCCTATTGCTCCTTAGGATTCGGCAAACGATGCCTTCAAAGGCCAGAAACGGACATGAAAAGAGAGTCGAATTGTTATGCAGAGAACTTGGGAGTGATAGTGGACCATAGATGGATACATTGCTTTTTAAGTATGATGTTATTGACTGCAGTTTCAAGTTAAGTTAGTCATGAATTGCGACTAACACGCCCTCCGTCGCCTGGACATTATAGCATGGACTGTCCTGAAAGTCTGGACAACATCTAGGTCAGATTTACCAGGACTAGTTTGGTTACTCGTAATCATGTTATGTTGCATCAACGTGTCAAAAAACTCTATCCTTTTCTAAGCAAAACCATAATGATTCAACATAAGCCCAAAGATTTGTGCAAAAAAAAAAAAAAAAAAAAAAAAAAAGAAAGAAGAAGAAAACATAAGCCCAAAGAAGAAATTAAAACCTAGAAAAAG
Organism: Eucalyptus decipiens; assembly: GCA_014182575.1. Lineage (NCBI taxonomy): Eukaryota > Viridiplantae > Streptophyta > Magnoliopsida > Myrtales > Myrtaceae > Eucalyptus > Eucalyptus decipiens. The sequence continues at coordinate 7,580,488 of CM024613.1, read as the reverse complement.
GGTCATTAAAAGCGCCAATAAACAGAACCTATGTCGTTCCCCAGCATAGAAATTCTCAAGTTCTACCTACGTCGTGGTGAAAATTGATGACTACTGGCCTCCAGGGATTCTTTCATCACAAGCAACCCTATTCCTCGGACTGGGGCTTATCACTGTCGCCGCCGCCGCCGCCATTACCATTACCGCTGCCGTTGCCATTTCCATTGACGAACTTGCTCCAATAAGGATGCTTCTCCCACACGTGGTGCATTTCTTCGATGGGGATGCCCTTGGTCTCCGGCAGGAACTTGTAGATGAAGATGCTCATGATCACGACCCAGCAAGCGAAGAAGGCGAAGAGCCCGAACTTCAGCCGGCACAGCATGAGGGTGAAGATCTGCGCGATGAAGAAGGTGAAGATCATGTTCACCGCGACGTTGATGCTCTGCGCCGCTGAGCGGATCTCCAGGGGGAATATCTCGCTAGGGATCAACCAGCCCAGCGGGCCCCACGACCACGCGAAGCCGGCGACGTAGGTGCAGATCGCCACCACGACGGTCAAGGCATACGAGTGGGACAGCGTGCCGGGGTTGCCGCTCATCCCGAATTTGAGAGCGATGGCCACCGTGATCACCACCTGCGCGGTTAAGGTATGGATAATGTCGGACTTGAAAGAAATTGTTTTCTACCTCAGATGATGTCAAGAGAGTAATCTTCACCATATATACGACCAAATGTCGTCTTGTATAATGTAGATTTTGAAAAAATTAATCTCTTTATGAAGATGACATTATCATTTATTTTGTTCATCCACTTATCTGTTTCTAACATAATGTTTCCAGCTATAGTTGCACTTTATATCTGCTCGGTAAATCGAAACGAAGGCGAAGTGAAGAGGTTGACTCAAGACATACCTGACAAATGAGCATCTGGAGTCCGCCCTCGAAGAAGAAAAACCTCCTCCCGAATTTGTCGACGGCGAAGATTGAGACGAACGTTGCGAGGGCGTTCACCCCTCCCGTGATCACGGCCGACATGAGCGCGGCAGTGCTCCCGAACCCGATGGTCTTGAACAGGACCGGCGCGTAGAACATGAAGACGTTCATCCCGGTCAGCTGCTGGAAGAAAGGGATGCATATGGCCATCGTCAGCTGCGGCCTGTACTTCCTCTTCAACAGGTTCGCCCACGGATGCTTCACTTCCTTGGACCGCTCACTGGCCGCGACGAGGTCGTCGAACTCTTCGTCCACGTTCTTGATCCCCCGGATGAGCACGAGCTGGGCTCGGGCTTCGTCGAACTTCCCGCGCTCGATCAGCGAATTGGGCGTCTCTGGGAGGAAGAACGACCCGAGGATTATGATCAAGGCCGGGACAACCGCGCCCCCCAGGCTGAGACGCCACCCCCAGCCGCCTTCTATCTTGGCGAACGCGTAGTTGAGGAGGTTGGCTACGAGGATCCCAATCGTAATCGCTAGTTGGAACATCATGTTCATCCCGCCACGGTACTTGTATGGCGCAGTTTCGGATACGTAGATCGGCACAGACTACATAAATCACAGGCCGAACGATACCATAGTGAAAATTCAGTCGTGAATTGAAATCAAAATAACGAGGGGCATAAGATAGTCACGCATCAAAATAAAAAGTATAACCTGATTAGCGCATCCAATGCCAAACCCTAGTAAGATGCGGCCGACGATGAGCATCCAGATGTACTTAGCGAAGCCGTTGATGATTGCACCGGCGCAGAAGAGGAGGCCGCCTGAGAGCATCGTGAACCGCCTCCCGAAGACCCGGGTGACGGTGGATGCTGCCATGGACGACACGAGCGCTGCCAGGTAGAGCGACGAGGTGAACAGGGTCAGGATCTGGCTGTTGAACTTGCAGTACTGGTTGTCGGACGGCTTCACCGACGACTCCTTCCTGTAGACTGACGGGAAGAACTCCTTCAAGAAGGAGTCCATCGACGTAACTCCACCTGCAACACATTGTATCGAAAACTAGAATCACTTAAATACATCAGAGCATTGTGTTTCATGAGTTTGGTAATGGCGCATGATCGAGAGACATCATGACTAAAGAAGCTGGTGAAGAAATTTCAGATTTTTCAACTGATGTTGATCGATGATGAGCAAATCCTTCGCTGCTTACCAATCTAATCGATGACATTCTTAGGCACAGAGATTGAACCATACGTTCATTCACCATCGACACTAAAAACTTCATCGTGCAAAATAATTTGATATGCAAGACTTTTCACACTTCTACCAGAGCCGGAGAGAGGGGGAGATAGAGAGAGACCTGATATGCCGAGATCATAGCCAAAGATCAAACCCCCGGTCGCGGCGACGATGCAGGTGATGAAAACCCTGCACGTGAGGTTGCCCGGATAGCTCTTTCCAGGACCAGTAACGAGAGCACCGCCTGCCATGTTGCTTAGCTACAGTCTCTGTATCTAATGTTCGTCAAACATGCAAATACAGAAGGAAAACTAAGAGCGGGCAACAGAAGAAGAAAACGAATCAAGGAAACGAACAAGAAGAAGAAGTCACTTGATGGGTCTTTATAGAGAAGCAGGCAATCCTTTTCCTATTTAAATTTGATCTCTTCACTTGATCTAATCTGTATTTTGATTGTGGATATATCTCCCTCCCTCTAGATTTTAAGGGATTTTTAGGGTTTATAGCCGGCTTCAAATATTTCGTTTGCAGATAAGATATCGAGAGAAAATATCTCAACAAAAAAATTTAGTAGGTTTTTCTGCTTTTATGGAGATAAGATCATGCATTCGAAAATATCTACTAACTCGTAAAATTATACGATTAGCATAGTCACTTAGCATCTTCACACAATAACACTAATTTAGATCTCTCTTAGACAACCGCAAAATGGGTTGGTTGTTCTTCTTTGCTCTATAGTTCTGGAGATATTATGCTTTTTATTTTAATTTCAATCACTTGAGAAGAGCTGCCTAACCACTTTTTGTGAATTCGCTCGATAATTTTAAGTAGCTCAGCAGCTAAGATGGTTTATATGGTCATTGCCTACACTTGGAATTGATTGTGCAATTTTTTGACATGTCAAATATTGTTGAATATACCGACCAAAAAAAAAAAATTGTTGAATATGCAATATATGCATGTACTACAAAGAACAAAGGTTAGAGATAGAAAGGCGAAAACAAGTTTTTAAGCAGAAGAAATCAAGTCAATGGAGAAGAAGCGATCAATGGGTTTTTTTTAATAAGGGACAGGATTTTCGATGTTTAAGAGCATAAAGTCTCTCCTTGCAAATTCTGGATTTCAATATCTATCCATCAAGACGAAATCTCACTATAACTCCTTTTCTATTATCTTTTACAAAGATTTTCAAATCGCGACATGAATCAAATTATTGAAAAATCTGTCTCATATTATGTGAAATTTTGATTTGATGGTCTTTTCCCAATGAAATCATGTAAAACGACTGGATATTTTGCCTGCCGTGATGTCGGTAACTCGTTTTTTTCCTTTTTATGTCATCAAAATTTCCAACAAAGGTAAGGATACCAACAGGAGTTTTGGGAATTGAAAAAAAGAAGAAGATGAATCACTAGTGTTGAGGTGGAACCACAGCGGTGTGTACACGAGACAAAGGTAAAAAAGAAACGAAGGTCAAAAGATGTGCGGTCGCAGAATGTCCCATCGCACTCGCGAGGCCGTCCTTTTCAGGAGACCAAAGTCCGACATCGTGGTGACAGGTGTCGCCCACCTTATCCACGGTCAGCCATAAGCAGCTCCTCTCCCTTCTCATTCCCCTCGGCGAAACCGAGTCTTCTCCGCTGGTCGCGGCGTCCCCTCCCGTTGACCAGCCACAGCTGGCTGCCCGGCCGCCGCGGTCCTCTCCGGAGGTCTTACGTCGGCGCTGACGTGCCCGTCGGGCGACTTTCTTCACTCTGTTTCCATCATTGTCCAGCCATTGCTGGCGTTCTGAGGTTTCCTTGTGAACACCAGTCGAGTTCCGCATTTCTTCTGTCTGGAATCCCCGGGACGTTCCCATGGAAACCATGATTTTTGCAGAGGATACTCAGAATCCATGTATGCATGTTTCTGCAGTCGAGGGAGCTAAGATATACGTACACCTATGCGCGATCCGACACTTCAATCGGCGTACAAGTTCGCCGTTCTCCAACTCTGATCTCTTCGTGATTTTCAGATTATGAAACGAGAGGGTTTCGAATGCATTTTTCGCATGACATGTGTTATTGAAATCAATCCACATCGCTGCATGATCTAAGTAACATGGACGATGTATCCCGTCGCGCGCTAGTAACACAGAGTATGAAACTAAAACTGGTGTAAAATAGGGGCTATGTTTTCCTTTGATTATGCCTCTCACTGATTAGTTAAAAATTATGGATCTCGCCCATGTGCAAACCTAACTAAATTTAAAAGCAATTGATGGTTTCACGCGAGTCACAAATTAGAAGATTGGTTTGAGAAAGTTACTTTTGATTAGACATAGAGATAAACGTGGCTCTATTTTGTGAGGAAATTTATATCTAAATCCAGTGAACCTATCTTGATCCGTAGTGCAAATGGATGGGGCTCGAATAAGGGTTTCTATGCCGAGTGCCCGATCCTACAGGCCGATCGAATAGGTCTACTAGCACATGCCCGCGGGTCACGAAAACATTTCACGCAATGCGCGATGTCATCTGGTCACCGGAGGCACAAGCATGAGAAGTGAAGCCCCTCTAACTCCTCAGGTGGAACGGCCACTAGGATCGTCGCATCAACATTACCTCGTGAGGTCAAGGCAATGGCAACCCAAAATCAAAATGATCACTCAAAGCCACCCGATCCAATCACGCCACACATAAAGATTCGTCGCCAAAAACGATTAGAAAACGTATGGTGTTGGAGCCGAATAGAGTAAAATGTACCTGCGGAAAGAAACGTGGCAAAGGGTGGAATGGAATATCTTGGAGAGCAACCGAGGAATAAGATGGGTTCATGAACACGAACCGATCGACATCACCCGGGAGGGACGTCGAACTTCGCGCAATGTGTTCCATACCTCACGTGAATCAGTCCTCCTTTGGTTCTTTCTAGGTGGGGATGTGCAGGACTCACCTAAAATGGAAAGAAGAGGGATAAAAGTCCTACGCGACGGTCCAACGCCAGGCCCCGCGGGAGGAAAGCGACGGTTGACCAAAAGATAGGGTGGTCTCCGTCCACATATTCCTTTCCACAATTGCTTGTTCCCTAACTTTGACAAGACAAACGATTAACATAGCGACGGAATAGTCGCACTGGTAAATTGGGTAGGATCCTGTCGTGGGAGGATCTCTGATTAGCTCGTGTCTTGAGCATATATTCCATCGAGTGAAAAGATTTCACTGTGGCATCGGGTTCATATATCTACGGGAGTAGTTATGGTGATAACACTCAAAAGGGGGTATTTGCGCCAATCGAACCACCCCTCCTCCCCCTCGATCCATTTACATAAATGAAACAAAGCGTACGACGAGTCACATTCATCACGTGTATCCTAATAGCAGGTATCTCACCCTCACTTGGCAGTTGACTCACATTTCAATGCGATAATTTTCGAAGTATTATTAAGTAAATTCGAATCATGTAGTAGATGAGTTGAGTTGATTAAGTAATACAAATGAGCTTAATCGGATATGACGGGTCTAATTGAAAGACATGAGAACAATATTAAACAACGCTGAACAAAATACCAATAAAAAGGGGAAAGCTCGGAAGATATGATATGACAAGACGCACTTCATTTCGAATGCGAGGCGACACTAATCAAACACATCTTTCTATCTTAATCCAATCAACTAATGGACGCGATTACGGCACGTCAACGGCCACGGCGCAGATTGCAAAATGGGGACGATGAAATGCACGTGTTACGTCTTTCGTGGCCGCAATAGGGGCTTCCTCGATTTCCGGCACGTGGAAAGAATGCGCGAGTTTGGCCACCGTTAACAGTTGATAGGGGTCAAGACCCTAAGCACGCAAAAAAAAAAAAAAGAAGAAAACGGGAATTCTCTACTGCCTCGCGTGGGGTCCGGTCCGCTTCCGCTTTCCGCTTTCACACCTCGCTCGTCCGTGTCGAAACCGCACCAAAAGCGCGACCCGCTCACTAGCTCTCCTGTATATATCCACGTCTCCGTCCTATGCGGCTTCTAAAACCCCCTGAAAAAAGAGCCAAAAAAAAAAAAAGCCCAAAAAGAGAGAAAAACCATCTCCACCCTCACTCGCGAAGTCAAAATCTCCTAGTGTAGCCATATTCTTGATGAACGTTCACACGCAACTACCGTCGGACGTGCGGGAGCCGACGCCGGCGCAGTCGTCCTCGCCGTCCCCGTCGCAGTCGCCGTCGCAGTCCGAGTCCTCCGCGAGCCACCCCGCGTGCTCCGACGAGGAGCCGGCCGTGGCGCTGGCTTCCAGCCGGCCCAAGAGGCCGGCTGGGCGGAAGGTCTTCAAGGAGACGAGGCACCCCGTGTACCGTGGGGTGCGGCGGCGGAACAGGGGGAAGTGGGTGTGCGAGCTCCGGGAGCCCAACAAGAAGACCCGGGTATGGCTCGGGACGTACCCGACCGCGGAGATGGCGGCGCGCGCCCACGACGTGGCCGCGCTGGCCCTGCGCGGGAGGCACGGCGCGTGCCTCAACTTCGCCGACTCCGCCTGGCGGCTGCCCGTGCCGGCGTCCCACGAGGCGGTCGAGATAAGGAGGACCGCCGTGGCGGCAGCTGAGGCGTTCCGCCCTGCAGAGGCCGAGGAGGCGGTCTCTTCGTGTGGCGAAGCCAGCGGAGGGAGCGTCTGCCCCGGCCAAGAGGCGAGTGTGCATATTGTACATGATAAAAAGGTAAAGCAAGAGAGAGAGAGTGATTGCATGGAGATTGAAGAGTCGACATCGTTCGACATGAAGGCTTGGCTCGAGCGTCCTCTTCCATCTCCGACGCCACATGATGCCAGCGTTCGTTTAAAGCAAGAGAGAGCGAGTGATTGCGTGAAGATTGAAGAGATGACATCGTTGGACATGAAGGCGTGGCTCGAGTGTCCTCTTCTATCTCCGACACCACATGATGCCGGCGTTCGTTTAAGCTGTGACTTCGATGCAGATGGCGATGATCCAGATGTTTCACTTTGGAGCTACTCCTTGTGACGACGACGACGACGACGACGACGACGACGATGCAAATAATGCAGCTTTTCTTTCTTTCTACATTCTCTTACCTACTCCTCTTGGTAGGGCTTTCCATCTTACTTCGATTTGATTCTTTTTTTCCCCCTATTATCAGCTCGTTATAGTGTCTCTGGGTCCTGTCGAAGAGGCAGAGTTCTGTGTCAATATGTTCGTCGCGTGTATAACTGTAGTCATTACTGACCGGACAGACAGCATGGGTGATAATTGTAGAAAGAGTCGAAATTGTTGTGGCAGAATCTTTCAAAGATTCTTTGCTTTCTGAAGTAAATCTTTGAAAGATTCTGTCTATACATGCCTTTGGGAATTGTCACGAGTTTTGAGTGCTAATGCAAGCGAGAAAGTTGGCTAAGGAATAAAGTAGGTCTGTCACTATGCATCATATTTCTTAATTCATATATGATGGGTTGAATTATCATATGAATTGGTTATAGTTAACAAATGGGTCATAAATGAGTTTACAACTTACTTAGACCCACCTCTATAATCCTCTTCTCATTCTTTCTTGATCTCACACTCTCTCTTTAGTTTGGGTGTGAGTTTTTATAGATTAGGTTCAATGTAGAAGTGTTTTAGCAATATAAATCACGTAAGGTATGTGCTGGTATTAGGCTCGGTATGGTCACTAGATTCATAATGCTTAAAAAATGTGTCAAAAATGGGTCTATTTGGGAGACCATATTCAACCCAATTTGACCCATTCATTTGACAAGTCTAGAGTGAAGGAGTGCGGTATGTTGAGGAAGATCTCGTAAAGGTCCAAATAACCTCTTAATTTTGTGAAGTTAGTCCCAGACACTTGGGTAACTAACTATGAAAACATTCACACTTGATGACAATAGTATAAGGAATAGACAAATACCAATAAAACCAATTGAGTTTTTCTGGGAATTCCTCAAATGGGGAGAAAGACAAAGGATGAATGAATGGGTACATTGGATGTAGTTTGTTTGTGCGAAGGACCAAAAGGAATTTGTTGCCACCAGATCCATCAATATGCTTGTGATAAGAAATCTAAGAAGAGGTACAAACTTTTCTTCCTATAGGAGCTTGACATCTCTTCTCAATTTTTCCATTTTAGCAATGTGATCCTCCAAATAATGATGAGAAATATATTTGCCAGACTCCAAGTAAGTTAACTGTGACTAAAGCCATTTGACCAACCTTTTGGTCAATATGATTAGGATGAGTCTTGACAGTTGAAAGTATGCTATCTATAGGGGTGTGCAACGAGAACCGTCCGAACCGGAAATCGTTCGGACAAGACCGAACCGGCCGATTTTGGGCGGTTCCCACGGTCAGTGGTTCGGTTATCGATTCCTAATCTTGGAATCGATGGTCGGTCGGTCCGGTTCTCGGTTTCAAGGTGGGAACCGGACCAAATCGGACCGACCGGATCGAACCAAATATTTTAATATATAATTTATATACATAGAATTAATAAAAATATATAGAATTAATAAAATGTATATAAACATGATAACTTATTGCAACCAAAATTGCAATTTGAGTAGGAACCTCTTATGTGGCCAATAGACCATTTAAACAATTTTTGTTATTCTTTTATTTATAGAAAAAATCTCATTCTCGACTAAACATTCAAAAAGCAGAAGGGAGATTGATTATAAAAATTTAAGCCAAGCCTAACCTTTAGCCAAATTGTTCATGACCTTCATGGTTAAAGTTAAGTGTGAAACACAAAGTGTGAATCAAACAAGTGAAGTTTGAATATTTTGCACGTGGGAACATTTGTGATTAGTTTTGTTGAATCGCTCGAGAATCAAATTGGATTTATCGGTTCGGAGTGCGATCACTCTTTAATGCAAAAAAGTAGAGCCGATTTTGTTGGATTAACCAATGGTCCGATGGTCCGGTCCGATTCCCGGTCCTAGGACCAAATGGTCCATTCCACAGTTCGTAATTTTGGGAATCGGTGCTCCCGATTTGATTCCCGATTCTAAGGTGGAATTGCACCGAACTAGGAACCGATCACCCATACTATCTATCGTCTTGAGAACATTTTCTTTAGAGAGCATTTGAAGGAAATTTAGTGGCGAACGTGATCGAGGGGACGGGACTATAGTCCATCGTCAAAACGTACGTGAGTAGGAATAATACATGTTTATTTAGTGCTTGTTCGGACCCCATAAAGCATCCCACTTTTTATCCCGATTTGTCGTGCAGAAAACGTAACAAAAAGATGGGACCCGCGAATTCAACGATGGCGATGGACCTGAACTAGCAACCCGCGGACCCGAGTCGAAGGGAGGAATTCCACGCACACGCAGCGCACACGGACGGGAAGAGAGAGAGAGAGAGTACCAAAGTACACCTGAATCAGGTACGAACGTTGTCGCGCAAAGATAAAATATTGGGTGGGTTTTACCCTCCACTAAATGTATCACCATTCAAAAATTGACACGTGGCAAATTTGGGCCCACCTGTCAATCTTAACTTCCTCCGTTAACCCTCCGTCTCTCACCCTTTTACTCTCTCTCCTCCCCTCCGTTTCTGCCCACAAAAACCAGCTGTCCTCTCTCCCTCCCTCTCTCTCTCTTCCCTCTTTCTCTCTCTTCTGCTCCCGTATAAAGAAAAAACCAGCGTCCTCTCACGAACGGAGAAGGAATTTCGCCAGTGCTCATCTGCGCGCTCTGCAAGTGTCGATCATTCACTTCATCCAGTGCCCACATTCTAGAGAGAGAGAGAGAGGGAGTGCAGTAACGAACAAAAGGGAGTTTTTTTGCGCCGTTCCTAGAGAGAGAAAAATGCGTGGGGGCTGAGCCTGGAGCCGCTGGACATGGTGGGCATCCAGATCCCCGCACCACTTCCGAAGCCCCATCTCGCTGGAGCTGATGCGGGACCCGGTGACTGTGTCGACGGGGCAGACCTACGACCGGTCCAGCATCGAGCCCTGGATCGCCGCCGGCAACACTACCTGCCCCGTCACCCGTCACCCGCGCCCCGCTCCTCGACTTCGCCCTCATCCCCAACCACACCCTCCGCCGCCTCATCCAGTCTTGGTGCGTCGCCAACCGCCACTCCGGCGTGGAGCGCATCCCCACCCCGAAGCAGCCCGCCGACCCCTCCCGCGTCCGCGCCCTCCTCTCCCAGGCCGCCTCTACGTCGTCCGCCGTCGCCGCCCCCCGGCTCTCCTCCTCCTTCCATAATAGACTCGCTACAAGCGCCGCCGCCGCCGGACTCGTCATCTTCCTCAAGCAAGATGATCGTCAAGGCAGTGGCGGCCACTGTGGCCAGCTCGCTGGTCGTCGACATGCTGTTCTTCTTCGCAATCCAAAGGCGGAGACGCCGAAAGGGTCCGGACCATGGAGCGGCGGAGGCGGGAGGCTTCACGCCGATGCCTCGCGGCGGCGCGCCGTCTCTCCTTGACCTGAAGCGGCCATGAGCCGACTCGAGCTCGAGCGATGGTAGACGTAAGAAAAAAGGAAAGAGAAGTGGAGAGAGAAGAGTGAGAGAAAGAGTTGTGGGCAGAAACGGAGGGGAGGAGAGAGAGTAAACGGGAGAGAGACGGAGTTAATGGAGAGAGTGGGTGCTGACGGGTGGGCCAAATTTGCCACGTTTCGTTTTTTGAATGGTGATACATTTCACCTAGGTGGAGGGTAAAACCCACCTATTATTTTCTCGATGAGCAGTCCATGATATTGTTTGGGTTTAGGCCTGAGTGTGCCCTTGCCTTTGCTTTCGGCCCACAAATGTTTTTGCTCGATCGAATCTCTCTATACCTTAGAGACATTCAAGAACTGGATGGGAAAAGAGCATCGCTTCAGGAGAATTGCAAAGGGGATGAGCAATCTCTACAAAAGCTTACAATATACCGAGGAAATTGCAACTCACAAATAGAAGAAGTAATGGTATTTGCCAAGGGTAATTCTGCCCATTTTTCGAATATTATATATTATTTACATTGAAATATAGCAAGTGAGACTGAATAGTCACATAAGAAGCACGTGAACATTGATGGATGCATTGCATTCTATCAATGCCCATGAAAGATGATGTGGGGTCAGTCAATGGTGGGGACATCAGTGATATATATTCATTTATCAAACACTCAGGGATGAGATACGATTGTTAGAATATTTAAATAATAAATCACGATTTAGTTTAAAATTTTTAGCTTTTAGAACAGTTGTTTGAATATCTCACTACAAAAATAACTTTGAGCCTTCCTCTATAAAATCTCACAAGAAAAATTCAAAAGGCGAATCGCCGAAAAGGGAAAAACCAAAAGGGTGAGAAAAAGCAAAAAGCAGGGAAAAAGAAGAAGCAAAAAGCAGAAAAGTGAAGGTTTTGAGTTCAAATCTTTCCAAATCTTATTTACCTCCGTAATTAAATTTTTTCACACTTAATAATAGGCAAAAAGACCACACTAAATGCGCAATTGCATGTTTAGATAGATTAATTTCTTAACATCAAGTCGTGATTGGTAGGACTTGGGAAGTCCGTGCCAAGTCTTACTTAGTAAAAAGCCTTTTCGAATAATTCATCTTCAAAAATTTGGGAAGGTAATTAAATATTTTCACACTAAATAATAGGCAAAAAGACCACACTAGAGAGTATTTAGAATATTTAAATTATAACCATGCTTTTATCTAAAATTTTAAGCTTTTAGAATAAGTAGCAATAGTACCGCAAAATCTCACAAAATATCAGAGCTAAAATACTAAATTCAAATTTTTTCAAGTCTTATTTGCCTCCCAAATTAAATTTCCATGCTCAATACTAAGCAAAAAAAACTAGACTAAGTGTGAGGGAAACTTTAGAATATTTAAATAATAAACTTTATATAAGAGTCGGGAGAAGTATTTGAATATTTAAATAATAAATCATGCTTTCATTTAAAAGCTTACATTTTTACAATAATCGACAGTATGCACAAAATCTCACAACCATAATTCATTAATATGGATGTTGACAATGATCCGTATGGTGAAATGCCGTCTAAAGGTCTTAAGGGTAGGAGAAATCAACAAGGGTATGTAAAGGCACGGTTATGAGACAAAACAATTGGAATTGGGAAGAATGGGCGTGTATGTTTGGAGGGAACACTTGCCATTTTAATATCAAACAAGGAGATATGAAAGATAGAACCGAGAAGCAATGCAAATGCTAGACAATTATGATGAGCAATTGCCAGTCATTATCAAAACAAGATCGTGGAGGTAGTTAACACCCTTTTTTTTTGAGGAGGATAAACGCTTAGAGAGAGAAGCTTTAAAGATCATGGGTAGGGAAATGCTAAATAAAGTAAAAAAAAACAAGGAGACAACTGAGACAATCACTGGAAACCGTCAAGAGGTGATTACTGCAAAGCCGTTACAGATATCATCAGTTGTCTACCAGAAAGCTCATTGCATAAATCAAACAAATTTATCTTTATCTTTACTTTCTTGCACTGCACTTTACCTTCCTTAGTTGTAGCTTTAGATTCACATCGTAAATTAAATTTCAGCATGCGTTTATATCTTGGGTGTTGTGTCGTTGATTAAAGTCCAGCGTAGTGTGATTACATTGTCAAATTTTATCGTCGATTAAATTTCAACAGGGTTTGTTAGTATGTGGTTTGTCTTTATCAATTGTACTTTTCAAGTCTTGCTATCGATTGACTTCAGGCACAATTTGTGTCTATATAAATTTGTTTAGAGTAAAATAGTTGATTTATGTATTCACTTGGATATTTCCTATCCGAAATTGCCATAAAACTTGATCTCTTTCAATTAAAAGCTGAAGAACTACATTTGGTTAAAGATATTTCATCTTTAGAGAAATTCCAGTGAAATAGGTACCCATTGTGCAAAATTGTACTTTGTGCACAATTACAACAATTGAAACAATGGATCGAGGATTAGGCATCAACATTCGAATATTTGAGGAATAAGAATACTTTCATTGTCTTTACTCTTTATATTATATCCAGTGATAAAAATAGAACAACAAAAATTTTCTTTTCATGAATTTTCTTTTAACTAAAAAAACAATTCTATTGGGTTGAATAAAAATTAATTGATGATTTCATATAATTGCTCTGCTTTGTATGTGTATCATTGGTTTTTTTTTTTTTAATAGGATAGGATAGAATATATATATAAAGGACAAATTTGACTGGCAATTTTACAAATTTTAATTCACTATAACCCTAATAATTTACTAACAACAAACTAAATTCACAAGGAAGTCAGCAGTGACCATTGATTGTGGCCACAAAATTGATTAAAATTGCCGATAGAATTTCAATGGTGCTTTGAAAGAGGCGGAAACGAAAGATTGCAATGTTGGAATTAGTAATCATTAGTTGTGTTATTGTGGTCTTGTGAGGGCTTGGAATGAGCTTTCTTACGTGACATGAGAACAAATTTGGATCAAAATAACATAGCTAAAAGTAAGGATGCAAAGAAGATTCATCTTTTGTAATGTTGCCTTTTGAATCCCCCCAATCATTCTTTAATAGTCGATTCTATCTTAACAAGAATTTGAGTAAATCCAATACAGACGAGCATATTAGTGTTATTCATATCTATTTTTCAAAAGTGGAGTTTGAAAAGCCAAATCTTTTGGGTTACGTTTGATCGTCCGAATTTCTAATATGATAGGATTAAGATAGGATATAAAATCCAAGGGATTTTGATATATCCTATCCACTATTTGGTGATTGTAATAATAAATTCGGATATATTCAAATAATATCATGTATATTATTTGGTATAAACGACATATAAACAAAATTTTTTATAAACGGAGATGGTAAAAATCTCTTGTGACACTCTTGCTTTATTTTATTTGGTTTTTTATTTTATTTTATTTTCCTCTCTTTTATTAATTAATTAATTTATATTTTTTTCTTCTCCTCCCATCATTCTCTAATAAAATTTTATTAAATAGTAGATTGTACTAATATAACCAAAATGCTCAAATATCTAAAATATATAACAAATATAAATTATATTTATATTTATATAGTGAAATTATTTTGTAAAATATAATTAAATTCGAATATATGAATAAAAATAAGATTAAATGAAAATAACTAAATTATTTTTTTATATATTAAAAATCTTATTTATCTTTATAGAGATATAATCTTAATTTTGTTAATTTAAAAATTCGAGAAAAATAACTTTTTATTATATCCTAAAAATTATATCACCTTTTATCTTATCCCACAAGATAATTTAATCTGATTTATATCCTCATTATATTAAATTTTATCTTATTCTAAGTAAACACCAAACACAGGATTTGAGAAATTTTATCTTAATTGTCAAACGCAGGAGATTTAGAATACAAGAGTTGAAAGATTATAATCTCCTGGAATAGGACCCAGATGGCGCATAAAGGTGCCGTGAAACTTCAAAAAGAAATGGTCGCTTCTCCATGCCCAACGTGTCCAAGGAAGCTGCTTGACTTGTTCAACCGAAACGAGATCCAAATCAATACTTCAGATGAACAATGAGATCTAATCAAGCATACCCAAAAGTCCAAAAATATCTGGGCTCTCTTCAGTCTCCCTTCACAAATTCTGTGACCCATGATGATTTTAGCAGGAGCCGGTCTCCATTAAAGAAACAGAGAAACGCAGAGTAAACAAAAAAAAAAATATCTCTCTCTCACTCACTGTCAAATCGTACAGTATACAATGGACGGCGAGGCGCCGAACCGGGTCCGATCCTGCAGTCCCAACGTGCACGTTCAAAAAAGCAGCAGGTGTTTTCCATTTTCCCCGCTTCGCCCGTCTTCTTCACGTAGGGAAGAAATGGGAAATGACATGCGCACGTGCCCGAGTGCGCGAAGCGTGGTCAGCCAGCATGGGAGACGGGGCCAATGGCGAATCCCCCCATCAGATTCTGCAAGTCAACTCCCGGTCGCACTCCCGTCCAAAACCCACCACCTCATTGAATTCAATTCGATTCAAAAGGCTCTTTTTTAATATATTTCTGTCAAAGCTTTCAAATCCGAAACGATAAAATAACCAAACTTGAGATTCAAAAAGCCCCCCACCCCCCAATCTTCTCAGGCAGGAGAAGAAGCTCGGATGAAGCTTCTTCTCCCTTCTCTACCTCCTTCTCCTGTTACCACTTCTCCTTCTGCTTCCCCTCTGTCGAGTTTCTGCAGCAAAATAATGCAAGCCTGTCAGTTGAGATTTATCCCATCTTCACCTTGAGATCTTCGTTGAGCTGCAGCTAGGAACTTACCTCTCTGCTTCTTCCCCCACCCAACCCCCACTCCCACCCTCCTTCACCTGCTATAAATTCTTTTCTCTCCCTTCGCTCTCTCTCTATCTCTCTCTCTCTCTCTCCACCATTTTTCTCATCTAACTTCAGCTTTGTCTCCCTCCCTTCCTCTCTGTCTCTGTCTCTCTCTCTCTCTCTCTCTATGTACGTCCGACAATGCAGTGTTAGAGCAGTTCACTTTCTGATGGTGAATTTATGGGAAACTTTTCCTCTGCAATCTCCTTTTCCATGCGCATTCGGCATTTCGCCATAAATGCTTCTCCTGTTTGACAAGAACCCGTCACAAAAAGTGCCCAATCTCTGTCATTCCAAGAATTCCTGCGTCCTCTCATAAACCCCATTCGAAATCAAGCAAAAGGACAGTTCCTTGTCTTTGAGAAAGTCCCCATATCCTCTCTCTCTCTGTACCCACTCAAAAAACTTCCAAACTTTCTGCTAAAGAAGCTCCCGATCCCGCCATGGAAATAACCACCGTTAATTTCCACCATCGGAAGTCCTTCAAGAGCGACCCGTGCCCTCTGATGCTCAAGGACTACTTGCGGGATGACATGAGCTCCTGCTCATCCAACGGCTTCAAATCCTTCCCCCGCCGACAGTGCTGCACCACCGTCCGATTCCTCCTCGAGATCGACCTCAAAGCGGCACCCTCGGCCCCCTCCAAACGACGCCCGCGGAAAACCAGCCCGCGCCCTCCGGCGACGGCCTCCGTCCTGCAGAGAGCCTCCGTCAAGGTCCTCAACGCCGTGAAGCTCCTCCAGCTTCACTCCGCCAAGTCCCCGTCGGGTGACGCGGCGAAGAAGAGCAAAGCTCGCGGCCGCAGGGGGCTCTTGCCTCGGAGCCTCTCGCGGAAGCTGTGGAGCCGGAGCTTCTGGAGGAAACAGCCGAGACGAGACGACCGCCTCGGCGAGGGGACCGGGCGGCGGACGTCTGTCGAGAAGCGGCCCCCGCCGCCGCCCGATCCGAACGTCGCCACCGCAGTCGCGTCTCACAGGTTCTCCACGAGCTCCAGCAGCAGCAACAACCGCCGGAACAGCAGCAGCTGGGACAGCAGCGAGTTCGCGGTCGAGCTGGCCCGTTCTCCGGGCGGCGACCCGGAGAGCCCCGGGCGGCCGAACGACGTCGTGTCGGAGGATAAGGGCCCGGCACCGCGGGGACCACACGATGAGAAGGTCAGCGATAAAGTAGGCGCAACGCACGGCCAGGATTCCATCGCAGCGACCCCCACCTGCTCTAAGGTAAACCACCAACAAGAGTTCAAATTAAAATTTTGTATAATGTCTGTTGTTACTAGCGAGCAAGTTACGTGACTCAACGACACTGATGAAGATGTTGAAAAGTACAAACACGCCGCGAAAAAAAAATTCCTATTTTTACTTTGGCATAAATATCGAATTTTTATGTATAATTTTATAATTCGTGTAAATTGATGTTAATTTGTCTTTGAATTATGCTAAGCTTTTTACTTATTTTAAAGAATTTTGAAAAAAAAAAAAAGGCTAATAATTACTCAGAAGATCGACCAAAAAAAAAACAATACGCAGAACGAAAAGGGAAAAAAAAAAGGAGGGGCCTACGTGGAAATTGCACGAGAAGGACAGCTGGACCTGCCACGGCACAGCTTCCACGTGCGGGTGGTCTAGATGTCTCGGGGAAATAACATGGTATTTCTCGGGACCATGCGATGGAATCGCATCGAGCTTTTCAAGGCCCTAGATACCGCTACGTGTAGACCTCTACGCGGCATCGACGGCGTCGATTAGTGCAAGACCATTAATATCCCTACAGCGCGAAATACTAGATCTCTCCGCCGAATAAGGTTCCTGCGGCCAGCCACGTGTGCGGTGATCTGCGACCTTCACTACGGAATAACAAAAATAAATAAATAAAATAAAAAAGATTGTATATTGCAGCACTAGATTTGCGTTAGGGCGCTAGGGTATTAGGTAGTTGCGAATTTTTTTTTTTTTTGGTCGAGAAATTGAGTTTTCAGTTTATGAGGAATGAAATACTATAATTTAGTAAATTAGTTTCATTTATTTTATTTTATGTGCATAGTTAGGTGCTGGTCCCTTTGTATATATAGTAGCTAGGGAAATTAAATAATGCCAACCATAACATAAATTAGTTGGACCGAAGTTAGGTTTAAATGTAGATCGACCAAGTGGACAGATGTCAACTCTTGTCTGCTAGTGTGCTGTTGCCATTGGAATTGAATTTTCCATTTTATTGTCTCTAAGTTGGTATAATTGTACGACCTTACTATTATTGCCCCTTTTCTTCTTCTTCTTCGAAAAAAAAGAACATCTTTTTTGCTATTTTAATTTCTCACAGATGACGTGATAAGATCAAGTGTAGGAAATAATTGGGATGTGATTGTTCCAATGATTGAATCCTTATCCTTTTGACTTCTCTTGCTCTATTCTCTGTATGTATCCATCCATGTAGGTCGTACCAATAATTGCAGTGAATCAACGCTTTTTTTTTTCTTTAAGAAGGATGTCCGCACATTAAAATAGAGTTAAGACTCCTTTAAAGTCAAGGGCATGCAACCACTATTTCACTTGAGGACATGGGACGTAGTTTAGCATGCATGTGTTAGAGAGCGCAAGTACATTCCAACCGCCCATAACATTGTTGTTGCCGCCACCGTCGCTGTCATTTTTCGCTATTTTATCCATGTGCATAGGTTCATGACTCGAACCGTCCTGGCCATGCGACATAGGATTTGACTTTTCTTATCCTTGGTAATCAAATTAAAAGTGATAGATCCTGGATGAGATTAAAAAAAAAAGTTGTTCAGGATCTTCGAGACTGTTTTGCATGAAAATTGATGGGCCAAAAGGATCATTAAGATGAGAAGTCTAAATGCACTCTCTTCCATTTCTTCCATTGTGATAGCATTTCTCTATGATTTGTGTCAGTGAATGCTCTTTCCACTCGATCAAATTTAGCTAAATCCCTTTGTTTTTGTTCATGCAGCAAGAATGGCCTAATGAGGAGAAGGAGCAGTTCAGTCCGGTGTCTGTCTTGAACTGTCCATTCAAGGATGACGAGGACATTGCTTCACCTTTTGAGTGGAGCCCCTCACGTATCGGAGGTCTCTCTCTCTCTCTCTCTCTCTCTCTCTCTCTGTGTATGTCTAAGTGAAGGAGTTTAGTTGATGAGTAAGTGGAAACGTTGTGTGCATCAAGTAACTAAAGTATGATGTTTGTGATGAACAGGTGCCAAACACAAGCTCAGGCACAAGGGTCGCCGGTGCGAGACGCTTTCTCGATTGAAGCCAGTGCAGTTGGAGAGAAGGATCGCTTTGTTGGAGCTCGAAGATGAGGCTCCACTGCAGTACCCGAGCTTGACCCCAGGCCCGAGCGTTCTTACTGACGATCACGATGACGAAACAAAAATTGAAGAGAAGATTCGGGAATTGCTCGATGTCGCCGTGGGAGTTAATCCGTCTTTCACCTCGAAAGTGGACATTCTCCTGTTGGACTTCTTCAGAGAGAGGCTGGAGGAGGAGGGTGCGAACAAGATCGCGATCGGGGGATCGAATGAGTTCGAGAGCGAACTACTGAAGGTAACTGAGGGTTGGATCATTGGACAGCCCCAAGAAGCGTTTTTAGGATGGGAGGTTGAAGATGGGAGGCATGCTTACATTAAGGATATGGAGAGGAGAGAGAGATGGAGAAATGAGGATGAAGAAAAGATGGAAGTTGCTTTGGCCTTGGAGGTTGAGGTTTGGGGATCTTTGATGGATGAAGTCTTGCTAGATATCTTTAGCTGAAGATGTGGAAATTAGAGAGAATAAATTAGGTTGATTTTCCCCTTTTTTCCTTTTTGGTTGGGAAGCAATCATGCTTCATGAGGTAGAGACAATTGACGAGTGCATTCGCCAGTTCAATTTTCAAGTCTTGATTGAAAAGAGCTGAGAGCTATCTCTTGTTTGTCCTTTTTCATAGGAATGAGACCAATTCTTGAATGGTAGCATTGCCCATAAAATCATTCCACTCCATCATGGAGGATCATACCTTGAGGAGCAAACATTGATTGCAAATGCTGGCAAAAGGGTCAAGATAGGGTCAAGATGCACATACATTGGCTAAATAGTGGATAAGTAAGAGAAGTAGGATATGATAATGATGTTCAACCATTTTTTGAAGCCTTAATGTGAAATGATGTTCAATCATCTTTTGAAGCCCTAATCTGAAATGATGTTCTACCATCTTTTGAGACTTAATGATTAGGGCCCTTCTGTTTCCTCCCAAAGTTTTTGATGAGTACATGAACGGTGCAACATGTAAGGCAATATATTTCTTCTAAGACAATGAACCACCGCAAAGGATTTTTTGGGAAACCACCGCGGCGGTCGGTCAAGTGATATAGGGCTTGGTTTCCTATAGTTTAAAGCTCCTCGAGCACAGGTTTGAGCGACTCGATCACTCTTCAGTCTTGAAAAACCTTAATTCGTCGGGAGTGTGATTGAGATTGGTGTGCTCCTTTCGACGCTTTTAATTCACAAAGACAAAGAGATTTTGAAAAAGAGTAGATGTAGCTCAAAGTGAAACCAGTTTGGCTTATAAAAACTATTGGATCGATTGAATGTGTTATGTGCACAATTTGCATGTGAAGTTTCAAATCAGATAAGATCCATGTAAGATAATCCGTTATTCGAGTGCTCACACGTGCTCGAGTGCACATGAACAATATGGATATCGAAGTTTCATTTCCTTGGTTTTTTTTTTCCCCAATAATGAGAATAGGAGTGGAAATTGTTGTTTTTGGTGGACGTCAATAGCCAAGCCAGCAGATGCATTCTTTGACAAAAAAATAATCGATATGGGCTGGAGAGATTCTCCTTTCTTTTGCTATTAAAGATTAGGTTCCTTGACAGTAGCCCATAATTCGAATGATGCAAAAAGCCCAATGTCGATCTTCACGATCCGACTGGCTAGACCTTAGCCAGTTCACCAGTCCACTCGCAAATTCTTCAAACGCCGCATGACGCTGCACAAGCATGTATATTCCAAAAGGATTGGGGAGAAAAGTGATGCATTGAAAAGAGAATCAGCCAATTGGCCAAAGGAAGAAACAGAGAAAAACCCAAGTACTCAAAAGGAACATGTGAGTCGCATAAATTACTTAAGAGTTATTAGATACCGAATCAAGTCAAATATGTGAGTCGCAACAAAAAAACCACAATATATACATACTAAGGGCGCAATTTTCGCTGAGAAATTATTTTTTCTATTTCTGTTCTTGGGAACAATTTTTGTGCAAAAGAACACGTTTGGTAACTTATCAAAATTTCTATTCCCGGGATAGAAATACATTTGGTAAAATTCTTAGATTTTTTTTTATTTCTTTTAATTTTTTAATTCTTTTATTATTTTTCCTTTTTTTCTTTTTCTCTTTGGTTGGTCATCGCGCCGTGGTGGCGGCGTTCGGCCGGGCGACGTTCCGGTGAGCTTGCCGAAGGCTAGGGCCCCGGCGAGGCTGAGCCTCGCTGGTGGCTTGGCGAGCTTGGCCTCGCCAGATCTAGGCGAGGTCGACCTCGCCCAACCCAGGCAAGGCCGAGCCTCGCGCGGCCACGGCGAGGCTCAGGCAGACGAGCCTCGCCATGGCTTGGCGCCTCCGGGGGCCGGCGACGCTCCGGCAAGGCCGGCGACCGGCCAAAAGGAAGAAGAAGAAGAAGAAAAGAAGAGAGAGAAAAATTGATTCTAAAAATTGTTCTCGCAAACAAGAAGCTACTTTTTTCTACTTCTTGTTTTTCGTTCTAAATTTATTCCCGAGAACAAAAGTTTTACCAAACATATTTCTATTCTTTTTTCGTTCCCAGGAACAAAATAACAGAAATTTTTGTTCCGGGGAGCAGAAATAGATTTTAACAAACAGGCCCTAAGTGTCTAGACTACAGGCTGCCTTTCGAACTGATATATTGTTGTTAAGGTCAAAAGCAAAGGCACGTGATACAAAATCACGAGCATCTACATATAGGTCATTAGCATCATCTTTCTACTTCCTAGAATGAGCAAGTTGTGGCACATATTGTCTTTAAGCAAAAATTCTTGCATGGTATGCATGGATAAAAGTACTTCATTTTTATTCCGTGACCTCGAACTTTTCATCAAAATCTATACTCGTGACAACTGAATTAGGTTTGCTCTCAATCTTGCCTTCGAGAATGTGAAATATTTTACATTGGGTCAAGGTCGGGTTTCGAAAATTCTATCGATCAAGTTAAATCAGATAAAATGGGTCACACCAACTCGATTTAAGGGTAGTCCCACTTCATAAGTCTAGATGCCACTAATAAAAAAGCCCTGCTCCATCTCTAGATCACAAAAGTCAAGTAAAGCAAACAATCCACAAGTCCAACGAACTTTACCTTTTCCTTGCAAATGCCGAATTCATTTATCAAATTGCATAATTTCAAATTACTTGTTAAATCAGATGCATGAAATCTGCACCTGTGAGAGGACAGGAGTACTAGAAACAGTTCTCAATTTTAGGAGTGAACATCCTAGCTCATATGCCTAGATCAGAACACCATTTTTACATCATTACTGCATCATTACAAAGTAGTCCTAGTACACTGTCTTGGTACTCAGGAGGAGCCACTTTAACGGGGGCCTCGACCTACTCTTGTCTCCATTTCCTCGAAAAGCGCGACCTTCTTATCTTCTCTTTTCCCTTTTCCTGCTAGAAAGAAAGCATTGCTTTAGACCCACCCTAACCAAAAAATCCAGCAGGAAAAGTTGCACCTTACCTTAAAATAAACCGAACTTCCTTTCACTTTCCAGATCCACATAATGATCTGCAAAACATAGAGTGGAGATCGAAATCTCTAAAGCCGTGTCCCTCGAAGGTAGTCGGAAAGTGGGGATCACAAGCAGGGCAACAGGAGTGCAATAGATTACTAAACAAGATAAAAAGTGGGGAACGGAACTTCAATGATTAGCTGATATGTCCATCCACATGCTTTAAGATTTTGTGAACTGTGGAAATATATGTTAAAATATTTAAATAATAAATTACATCTTTTTTAACATCTTAAATTTTTAAAACAATCGGTAATGAACCCTACAAAATTTTATATGGTATCAAGACTGAAGTTTTTGAGTTCGAATTTTTTTAAATCCCATTTGTCTTCCCAATTAAATATCCACACTTAATACTAGGCAAAAAAGATCAGACTAAGCATGATGGATGAGAAGTGTTAGAGTAATTAAATACTAAATTATACCTTCATCAAATAGCAATAATTGACAGCAATTCTATCTAGGAGGACTCAGTCTCAAAAGACGTCTCGTGAGGTGAGCGGAGCCGCAACGGTTATCAAGCAGGTCAGAGAGCTTCTCCCAAGTGATGTGGGATTATCTTGCATAGTAGCGGACATGGATCGACATACACCAAAATCTCACAATATATAATAAAAATGGCATATAAGACATCTGAAAAGATTTAAACTCAAAAACTCCTAGTTCGATATCATGAAAAATACCGTGAAAGCCTACTAATAATCCTAAAAATGTAAAGCTATTTGATAAATGCCTAATTAAATATTTTAATATGTGTTACAAAACCGGCATGCGGGATCTTTTTGACATAATTAGGTGGTCCCCAAGTGGGATTAGTCCAATTTATCAGAGATTGTTCTTTCATAATAATATTCAAGACGCAATTATTAAATTTCAAGGGCACGAAGACAAACGCCCATAAAGTGCAAAAGGACTGGATCTTTGGATGTGGGGCGGGGCTAGCGATGGCGACAATAATTGCAATTTGCACTCTTGGAGTGGTGGCCATTGCCTCCTCATCTTTATATTTTATACGAATTTTTTTGTCAAAGTTTTGATCTTCGTTCGGGAAGCTTTATTCGGGCTGTCTCAAATTGACTATCACACTCGGTTGGCTCGTGTCACTACAGATTTTCCCTCAGATTTGAGAACATTTTAAATTCGTAAAACGACGCAATCCTCGAATGGACCGTGTCAACTTTTCGCAACGCCTGTGCATCAAATTAAACCACCTAATTCTAAATAGAATATCGTTCGATCTGATTACAAGATAAAATCAAAGAGACAATGACATAAATGGTCATAAAATTTGGTCTAATGTGCGATATGATTCGTGAACTTTAATTTGTTCAATGTGATCTCTAAATTTTAATTTGATATTTCATGCGGTCCCTTGACTTTTGATACATATTCAACTTAGTTCCTGAACTATATGAAAATATTCAAAGTTGTCATTCTATTAATTCAAGTTCAAGGACAACATATAAAATATGTACAGAAGTTAATGGATTACATTAAATAATTTAAAAGTTTAGGGACCACATTACACATTGAGTCAAATTTTGGGGATCATTCATGTTATTTTCTCTTTATCAAATTACAATAAGACATAATTGCATAAATTGCAAGGTCACGCTAAAATTATGAAGGGGGCAATTTTGGGTCTAAGCGAATGCGGGTTATTTTCCAAAAAATGAAATGTTGTTGTCACGCACAGTTTAGTCTTATCCCCTTAACAAGGTCGTCGCCATCATCATGTCATTGTGTCTAATTGGGCAAGCGATTATCACGAGTCATTTCTTCATATCTTCAGTCCGATTATGTCCAAAAAGTATCGTAATTATATATTTCAACAAGTTCATCATGACGTTTGTGTATAATTGGGCAAGCCATCAATGATTTCACGTGTCATTTCTACTTATCTTTAGTTCGATTATGTCTAGATGGTACTACAGTTGACAATGCTTAACAAGCTCAGCATGATGTTTGCGCCTAACTGGGCAAGCAATCAACGATTTTCACAAGTCATTCCTTGGTTTCTTTAAATCTGATTGGCATATGGAAAGGTACCATAGCCATTCTTCTCAACAAGCTCACTGTGATGTTCGTGCCTAATTGGGCAAGTCATCAAGGATTTTCCAGAGCCATTTCTTCATTTCTTCAGTCTAATTATGTCCCGAGTTGCCAATAATCTTGGAGTAGCTTCTTGTCATGAATGATACTTGGCTTTAGCTGGGACTTTTCTTTTTTTGTTTTTTTCTGCATGTACAAATGTCTATAGCTAAATCTTGTCTCGAGAATTCGTGATGATTTTCCCTTTTTTGGAACTTCCTTTGCTCTCGTTGAGAACAAGATTCTCACTCGTGTAAGTTCATGTCAATGGACAGAAAGGGTGTCATTACTTCAATTTTACTTCTTAAACGGCTTCCAAGTGCACTTCTTTTATGTCACAATGAGTTTTCACTTACTTTTCTCTTGAATCTGATGGTTAGATCCTTAACTCTCAGTTGGTGAGAGTAGGATCAATGGCACAATGCAATTCTACAACACCAACATACTTGCTCGTTCATTAGAATTTCCTTTCTTCGCAGCTGCTTCTTCAGATCTTTCATGTCCGTCTATAGTCCAGCGTTTCCATGACCATAATTTTTTTAACGCAATTGTGACCCATTGGAAGCAAGGTAAACACAAATCTTAAAGAACGCCGAATCCACAGCAGGACTCGCAACATCCAATTTGCGAAAAAGAGAAACTTTTCTCAATTTACAAATCAAATAATGGTCATGGGACCATACAAAACCACTCTCCGTGCACATGGAACATTTTTGATTTACCAGAAGTCTTTCGTTTTGTCTTTCATTTTTCAGAGATATTGTTTCCAGTTCGTATGTAGTTTTCACTCAGTTGCAAATATTGTGCTGTTGGCTTAAGTTTTTACTCGTTCATTACAGCAAATACAAATGAAAGTTCCCAAGTCCATGTGTTTCCGATTCATCTAGACTTCATCTCATCTTCCTCCGGGAAAAGAATGAAAACACAGGAAGGAGAACGCTCAACTCAGTCATGTGGTAAACCCAAAATGCCACGGCGGAGGTGGATATGAGCTCAGGATGCGACAGGCGGGGGTGATTTAGGGCGAGAGAGAGAGAGGAAGTGGTTCCTGGAGGTGGCGGCGGCGTCGGAGGTGACGTGGCGGAGGTGTTGGATCTGAGCTCGGGATGCCATCGGCGGGGGCTATTGGGAGCGACGGAGAGAAAGTGGCTCCTGAAGGTGACAACGGAGGCGGAGGCGACGTGCCGGAGATTGCGGGTCTAAGCTCGAGAGGCAAACGGCGGGGCTCTTGGGAGCGAGAGGGAGGGAGCGTTTTTGAAAAAAAAAGAGAGCGGGCTTCTTTTTCTCGGAAGATGCAGAAGAGAGAGGAGAGAGAGTGTCCTCTAGTTGAAGAGAGAGAGAAGGGAGGGGGTTTCAACGCGAATGGAGGGGGAAGACCAGCAATTAATGAGGAGAGATGATGCAAAAATTTGAAGAATGGACATTAGATGTATGGCTTGATGGAGTGGGACCCATACTGACACGTGTTGCATTCTCGCTGCCTTCCCATTTGCCACGCTGGAGCCTGAAACGTACACAATATTTTCTCCCACAGAATAGGGCATTGGCCACGAAGGGTCGTGCCACGCGTAAGCATGTTACCCAGGTAAGGTGGTTTATTTCTCTATTTGTCTGCTTCGCCCCCTTATCTTTTTCTATTTTTTTTTTTTTTTTTACTTGCCCTTTCTTTCTTCTTCTTACAACAAGAAGTATGAGACATTTATGGTGCGTTGGGTAACGTTTCTATTCTGAAGAATAATTTTTTTCAGAAACACTTTTTTCTGTTTCTGTTCCCGAGAACAATTTCTGAGTATTTGAACATATTTGGTAACTACACAAAATTTCTGTTCCCGGGAGAGAAATGCGTTTGGTACGACTCTATATATTTTTGCGACTTAGAATTTCTTTTAATTTATTAATATTTTTATTATATTTTTCTTTTCTTTTTTCTTCTCCTTCCTCCAACCGGTCGTCGGCCTCAGGGAGCCTTGTCAGCCACGGCGAGGTCACCCCAAGCCTCATTGTGACTAGGTGAGGCTCGCGATGGCCGGGCGAGGCACGAGGGGGCCTTGTTGGTGACCAGCGAGGCTTCGGCGAGATCGCCGAGCCTCGTCTGGCCGGTCGCTGGTTGGCGCTGAGGCTGGTGATTAGCTAGGGGAAGAAGGAAGGAAGAGAAAGAAAGAAAAAATAAAAATGAAGAAAAGGAAAGGAAAATAAAAAAGATTGATTCTTGATTCTTGTTTCTTGAGTTGTTTTTTTTTTTTTTTTTTTTTTTTTTGGTGACCCGGGAACCCCGTACAGCCGGCGGCCCGGCGGGAAAACCCGGGGTGACGCTAGCGGAGGACCCACCACCCTGACGTCATGCTTAAGATCCCGTGCGGCCAGCGGGATTCGAACTCCTCCCCTCTACGCAAAGGGTCATGGGAGCCTTATCCAACTGGGCCACCGCAGGCGGTGGTTTGTTTCTTGAGTTGTTTACGGGAATAAGAACCAACTTTTTTTTTTGTTTCTTATTTCTGTTCCAAATTCGTTCCCAGGAACAAAAAACTTATCAAACACTTTTTTATTCTATTTCTGTGTGAGAACGATCTTGTAAATAGGCAGACCGATTTCAAGGACGACTAGAAGTCGATTCATGGACAGAACATAATGGGACGACGGGTGATTCCGTTTACTGTTATCGAACCCACGAACGACCCTATGTCGATTCTTGGTAATCGTGTACTTTGAAATAAGAATCTATCATCCGCAATTTCATGTAGTCAAGGACGTCTATGTGTCGAGATGTCTTGAACGTGGTTTGGCACGAGTCAGTTACGCGTGAATCCTTGAAGCCGCCTGTCAGTCTGAGTTGTACCACAATGGTATCCGGGCGAAATTGACATGGCATGAGAATCCAAGAATGGACTTCGAATTTTCGGGAACTTCCAGGACGGACTTTTGGACAATGCTTCTTCGATCGTCGATAGTGCCAGTTAAGCCGGGTATTTGGAAAAGGGATTTACGGACCGAGGAAACGAGCCTATGAGGACGTGGGCCTGGCAAGGCTAGTGTGGGCCTCAGGCCCAAGGTGGGACAGCCCATGGTAGGCCCAAGGCAAGCAAGTGAGCCCATTGGGCCCAACCAATCATTTTACCTTCCAAGCCCATTGTCCAATCTTTAGCATTTTCAAGCCCAAACAATTCCTGAGCTCGTTCCTATTCATTTCCAAGCCCATTTCTTAGACCCGCCCATCATCTTCAGCCCAAGGGCAGATGGGGAAATGTGCAAGGTGAAATGACCATTTTGCCCCTAGTTATAGGGAGAAAAAGGCTAGAGAAGAGAGAGAAGATGAGGTCATCTTGCATGGGGACTTGAAGCAAGCATGTGAGGGCCTTGATGAGGCCTTGATAGCAGCCCTCACATTACTCTCTCTCCCCCTCTTCAGCCCCAAACCGTTGACCTCTCTCCCCCCCTTGTTTCTTCTTCTTCCTGTTTCTGCTCCAGCTGACCTTCTTGTGAAAACCTAAGTTGTTTATTGCCTTCCCGTGAGAATCAGCCTTCGTGTCACCCACCACTGTGCTCAGGACAGCCAGTCCGTACGAACGGACCCGGCCGCTCGCCGAATAGAGTCGACGGCTGACCCACCGGCCGGCTAGAAGCCGCCGCTTGTCGGTTTGTCGGTCCGCCTACCACCTGCATTGTTTCGCGATTTCAGCCATTTTTCTCCCATTCCGACCCTTCCTCCGCCCATCCCAGCCACCAGCAACTCCCCCTTGATCCCCAGGTGCCGCCGGTTGCCGACCACCGACTCGCCGGAGCTCCGGGCAGTCAGTTTTTGAGAGTGGCAGAGAGAAACAGAGGTTGTGGCTGCTGTTCTAGCCCCGGGACCGCCTTGGATCGTCGTGGTTGAGGTCCCCGTGCGTCGCCTTCGTCGTCGCCGCCGCGTCCGTGTCTCCGGCCCGCTTAACGGGTGAGTTTAGCTCCTAAACCTTCGTTTAGTGCCTAAACTTGCTTAGGGTTGGTTTAGTTAGGGCTAATTCTAGTTTAAGGGGTTTAATTAAGTTATATTAGCCCTAAGATAGGTGGTTAAGATTAGTTTAGGCTAATCTTGCTTTTTGTTAATTAATTGTGCTTATGTGTTTAATTAAGCATTGTTTGCCTTAATTAATTGATTGTTTCCTTTAATTGAGGTTTTGTTTAATTTCTGAATTTATTTTATTAAATATTGAATTCAGAAATTGTACTGTTCATAGTGCACTGTTCAGAATTTACTGTTCGCTTGCACTGTTCACGCGATACTGTTCATGCACAGTGTTCACGAGCACTGTTCACCCGAGAGTGAAAATTTGCCTTGTTTCATGTGTGTTGATCTTATGAGGTGTTTGGGATGTGTCATTGCATGGACATCCACCTGAATCGTATGATTTTCACAAAAAAGGGTAAAATGGTTTGTTTGAGGGACACCGAAATGGACCGCTTTTATGAGAAAATGATTTAAGATTTTATATGTGATTTGTCCGAGGGACACCGAAATGGACCGCTTTCATGAGAAAATGATTTAAGGTTTTATATGTGATTTGTCCGAGGGACACCGAAAATGGACCGCTTTCATGAGAAAATGATTTGAGGTTTTATATGTGATTTGTCCGAGGGACACCGAAAATGGACCGCTTTCATGAGAAAATGATTTGAGGTTTTATATGCAAGCATGTGTGCATTGGCTAATGCTCAAAGATGAAAAGTGGTGGTATGCTTGCATGATCACTAAATTGAACCTGCCACCCCGACAGGAGTTCGGGGGGTGACAGTTGTAATACCCGCCGCCTTGACAGGAGTTTGAGGGATGATAGTTGTAATACCCGCCTCCCCGACAGGAGTTCGGGGAGTGATAGTCTGATTTATCGGAGACACCGATAGAGGTTCGGTTGTGGTAATACCCGCTGCCCCGACAGGAGTTCCGGGGGTGATAGTTGAAATGCCCGCCGCCGCCCCAACAGCAGTTTCGGGGGGGAGGGGGTGATAGTAATAATCGGACCACGTGTGGATGCGAGAGCGTGTGAGAAATATGGTATCATTGGTTCCGATTATGTATGAGAGGATGTGATAGCCGTGCCTGATTATGGGGCAAAATTGTGTGGCACGGTATGTGACTTGTCATAACGGTTTTACCTTATAATCGGGACCCATGTGAATTGTTTATGGCACGCATGCTTGAATTGATAACGTGCAAGGCGTGGCAATGGCCAGGTGAGATCACTTGTGACGCGACTCGTATGTGATTGATGCATTGCATCATCTAATGGCCATGTGCATTGTGTGTATTGTGCTGAGATATAACGTGCAGGGTATGGCATACCGGGTAAGGTTGTATGCGAACCGACTAATTGATTGTTGGTTGGCCCTGACTGTTGTTATTTGTTGGTTGTTGGTTAAATCACTGGTTTGTTTGTGGGGTGGTTCTGGAGAGATACCCCGAGTTGAGTTGGTGTACTAACCGGAGCTTAGGGGGAGAACTCGCTGAGATTTTATCTCACTGATTATTGTATAACCATTTTCAGGCTCTTAGAATGGCGCACCCACCGGTGCAGTGGAGAATCGTGCCCCCGCTCCACCAGTGATCGACCTGACGGAGCCCGAGTCCGATGGGTCTAAGTAATAGGGGTGCCGAACCCGAGGGTTCTTTTTGTACGATTGGATTAGCCGAGCCTAGTTTCTTTTTGTCTGGCTTAGAAGATGGATCGGCCCCTCTGGTGGGCTTGTAATTTTGGAAACGATCCTCTGTAGGTTAATCCAATGAAAATGTATAAGCGAGTAGTCGCTTTTGTTCTTGCTGTTCATCCCTCTATCCCCATTTAATTGTTTGATTGTCTGTTGGATCGGGGATGGTTCGTCTTCCGCTTGCGCATAATGAAAGATTAAAATAAATGGTCGTCGACGAGTCTTGGACGTCGCTTTCTATCGACTGTGAGGTAGGGGTTGTCACGCGCTCGGGGTTCGGGGCATGACATCCCTGTCCAGCTTTGCATTATCTTTTGCGTTTTTTACTTTTTTAAATGCATGGACAAATCATCTCATTCTTCAATTTCTAGGGCACGAATGATAACTATTTTGTTTTTGAGAATAACTTTTGACCAAAATTTATATTTTTATTCCTTATACAAATTTTGGAGTATTTAATCACGTTTAATAATAACACAAAATTTCAATTTTGGAGTAGAAATTTTTTGATAACAGCATAAAAATCATGAATAAAATTTCCAACCTTTGCCGGACTTGCTTGTCCACTTGCCGCACAGCTAGGCAATCTCGAAGTGGCAGACCTTGGCTTCAAACAATGGCTCTGTCACCGAGATGTTGCTACTCTTGATGTGGTTGTGGATGAGAATAATTTTGAGGCTGGTGTTGTTGTAAATGTAATTGAGGTTGTGCGTGATGTTGGCGACAATTGGCATCCTTGCCATCTAGGTCTTAGGGACCATAAAATTGGAGAGGTTGGCACTGTCGACAAACTCGTAGACCAAGAAAATGTTGTTGCAGAAGATGAAGGCGCCAAGTAGCTTTGCGATGACAACTTGGTGGTTCCGGCAGATCATCCTAAGGAGGCCCTTAAGGTGGCCCATGTTGATCTTGTGCTTGAACTTGCGTCGAAAGATGATGATGTACTTGTTGTGAATGGTGTAGTGCTAGGAGGAGGAGGAGGAGGATCAGGAGTAGCGAGGCTTGGTGTAACATCCTCGATTCCGACCCCATGAGGATCGGTCATAAGATCCTAAAAGGATCAATCATGGGTCATTGGCCATGGATCGATCGATCGGCAATGAATTACTGATCGATCATGATCGACTGACCGACTGACCGATTGACCGACCAATCACGAATTGGTCGAGGTGTTGGCCGTGAATTTCTACTGACCATACCGATGGGATAGGATGACCAACTCATAATATGACTTTTTGATCACGAGAATTGGCCACGGGATGATTTTGGATCAGTGGATGGTCACAGGTCGATCCGACCGGTTGCAGTTTTTGGTCGCGGGTGATTCCACCCGATTATGTACCGATACATAGACGATCCAAATTGACCAAATGTGATTTCCTTTCTACCAAAAATACACCATTCCTATTTAATTCTTAGTGATCGGAACGAAATCTTGAATTGGTGATGTCCGATTATGGATTGGTAATGCACCGACCATGGACCCTATCGGTGGATCGGGTGCCGACCAGAATGAGCCCAGGGATAGACCCGGCTATTCCGTCACTTATTCTAAGGTCCATGGGTGCCTTATCTTTGTGCTAGGCCATGGATAGCCTTAGAATAGGTCTCGAACCAATTAAAGGACAACCGACCCTATTGGTCGACCGACCGTCCAAAGGAATGGTTTTGGCAAATATGGGACGTAAGGGTCAAACCTCAGGTGTACGTGATTTGATTTTCGAGGTGTACCTAATGATCTCTTCTCCGACCCCGGAATAAACTTAGATGACGGAATTCTCTAGACCGCCTTCTTAATGAAGAAAATGACAAAAATAGAAGAAAAATTCTAGAACCCCCTCATTAAATGAAGGGGTGATGTGTCATTTGAATATTCAAAAGTCATGATGGCGGCTAAAATATCTTTGGAAGTTCTAGAAAAAGTGATGTATATGTGGACCAATTGGAAGGCACTATACGAGCCATCATTATGACCGAATATTCTAGAATTGCCGAGTTGGCAACCTAGAGTAGCATCATCATTAGACTTCATTAAATGCCAATTAAATGCAAGGTATTGGTGGACCAATGGGAGAGCGAAAAGCGAGTCATCATCAATGATGCCTACGAGCCTAGATTGCCAAGCAAGATGTTCTAGCTAGCCAACTCATTCTTTAGGCTCAATTATTGGACTAATAGGCTTGCCACCCAAGAAATTTAGGCGGGCCACTTGGACACTTCGGAATGGACCGCTTGGCTTAGTAATGATGGCTCCAAGGGCTATAAATATGAGGAGCTCTCTTCATTTTCCTCACTTTGCTCCCATTTTCTCCACCCTCCATCTCCTTGAACGCCCTCCACCTCACGTCTCTCTCTCAGCCTTACATCATCAATCCCTCAAACTAATCTAAGTTGGTCCTCAAGGTCGCCAAGGTAAGTAAGATCCCTAAGTCTCCTCTAGGGCGGTAGTCTCCATTGTTGAGTCTAGTCAGGTGCTCACCCGTCAAGCCGTGGGTAGGATGTTGGATATTTTGTATGGTTTTGCTCATATTTGTGCTTGAACATGTGCTTGAGTTGTTTATGCTTGGAATGAGGCCGAGGTTCATTCAGATTGAGTTCATCGTAAGACAAGTCGCCCTAGCCATGAAGCCTTGGTTTCGGCATAAATAGGATGCCGGGTCCAAGCCTCGCTTGATGCGGGGGTCGCTTAAGGCCGCAAGATCCTAAGTCGACATTGAGGCGTGTCGATCTTATGCCTTGATGGGTATGGGGGATCACCCAAATCTACGAGGTCTTGGTAAGGCACCAAGCATGCCAATTTCTATAGTCTAAGTGGACGTGGGGACTTTGTGCTTGGCATTAAATCAAACCAAGAGCTGATGGTCATTCACGGTACGTGGTATGTTCACATCGGGTTGGAGCCAAGGTCTGTCAAGCTTGGGATCGTCACTAAAGCGAGGTGTACCCAAGCCTCGAGGTCTTGGATCGGTATTGAGGCGTACTGTTTCCGAGCCTTATCCGGTGCAGGGATCGGCACTAAGTGATTGATTCAAGTTACGGATCAAAGGTCGTTCCTGACATATTTGCTAGTCAAGTATAAGAAAATCATGACACACACGAATGAATGAGCACGCCTTCGAGCTATGCATGTGTTGGCTAAGAGCGAGGATAAGAACCGGCTTGTATTGGCGGAAAAAGCGCCCATCGCCACATAGTATTGGCGGCGATGCCTCGTTCGTTGAACGGGAAGTCTCGGTTGAGCCGAGATGCCCTGGTCGAACCAGGAAGCTCAGCAAGAAGCTGGAAGCCCCGGTTGAGCCGGGAGGGCCTGGTCGAGCCAGGACGACGATAAATGAATTTGCATGAATGCCGGTTATGCATGAGCATGATATGTTGGTATGTTAATTGATAAGCCAATGGTAGTTTTGGCATGGATGGCATGTGTTTAGATAAAGCATGACATATGATTTGCAATTGATTTGCCATCGATACTGTTTGCGAGTGCTATGCTTGCTAGGCTTTGATGATGAGATGCTTTCCTAGTAGAGAACTAGGAATTTTACTTACCGAGTTCCCCAAAACTCACTCATTTACCTTTCAGTCTTGTAGGCATGGAAGTCTCACGTCAGTGTTAGAAACTGCAGTCATGTTAGAGGTGATAGGATTTCCCTTGGCCTATGTGGAAAGCTTGTATTGTGATGTAAAAAGAAAAGAGAGCCCGTAGAGAAAGGGCTTGTAAAAGTACTATTATAATAAGTCAGTGTGTTCAGTATGTTGTATGTCCCAGTCTTCCGGCTGTTATTTGTCCAGGAGGTTATTTGTTCACGTTTCTGCATGTGCATGATAATAAGGTAAAAAGAATGGGACGGCGACGAGCCTGGGACGTCATGAAAATAACCCTATTGCTTAAGACCTAGAGATGGAGTTGGGATCGTGACACTTGGTGAGGAAGTTGTTGGCAGTAAAGCTGAGCTTGAAGAAGTTGTAGATGACGGGATTGTTCGGGAGGGAGTGGTGGAAACTAGAAAGGGAGGTGTTGTTGGAGAGGGAGGAGATGCTGGCACCAATGTTGCTATTAAAGGAGAGCTTAGGGAAGGAGGAGATGTAGTAGCTGCCACTGGAAGAGGTAGAGGCTGAGGGGTTGGAGGTGGTGAAGCAAGCGGGGCCCAATGTAGGGGTTTGGGATGGGAAGAGTCTCGAGGACAAGGAGGAGGGTGGTCTTCCTATGGGAGAATGCATGCGAGAGAGAGGGAGTGAGAGATGAGAAGAATTTTTGTTTCCGTTTCTACTCCATAAATAGAAAAGTGGAAAATTTATACTTCTAATTTCTATTCGAGATCTATTTCTGGATACAAAATTTGTCCTAGAAATTAAAAAAAAAATGAATATTACATTACTAAACAAATTTATGTTCTAAATTTATTCCTGAGAACAGAAAAATAAAAGATAGAGAAGCATAATAATTATTATGTAGGTCCCTAAAGTCTCGTGGCTTGGTTTCTTCCCTCTTTCGTTCCAAAAGCTGTTATCTAATTGTGTAAGTTGTAATCTATGTAGCACCGACACGCGACACGACACGAGTGTCCGACATGACACGACATGTCGACACGACATTTTTTAAAAATAGAGAATTCCGACACGTTGCGATACGTTGTATATTAAATGAATATTTTTATTTTTAATTAATTTGATTCAAATTCATAAATAAATAAATAATTAAAAAAAAGACCCTATAATAAATTTACACTAATAATATTAACAAATCAATTCATTTGAAATTCAAAAGATATATTCATAATTAATGCGGAACATTTTTTTAATTTTAACAAAAGTTATCGATGAAACTAATAATTAATAAGAAATTAGAATCAATTTATTTAAATAAATTCATGATTTTCTACAATGACCAAAATTTATCATTATTCAAAATTCAATACTTTTATTTTTTGAAATTATTTTTTAATTTCATTTATTTAATTGTCCGGTTAAAAAACAATCCCCAAAATCCACCCTTTCTTTCGTTGGCCCTTTTTCCTCCACCCCAAGTTTATTTTACTTTTTCCCTCCCCCCACCACTTGACAGTGACAGGTAAGCTGTCACTTCCCCTCCCCCTCACGCCATCGGATCTCCTTTCTTATTTTCTTTGGGTTTCTTTATGAAAAACCCTAGCGAGCCGCCGAGCCCTCCTTTTCCTATCCCTCCTTGCCGCTCGCCGCACGACCCCCTTCCCTCCTCTCCTCTTCCTCTCATCGCCGATCCATCGCAACAGTGGCGGCCCTCGCCACTCTCTCTGGCCGTCTCTCGCCGTTGCGGTAGTCCGTTCGTGGCTTCGTCTCGCCGGCGGGAGTTTGCCTTCTCTCTTCTTTCTCTCTGTTAGGCTCTTTCTCTAGCTGTCTCTCGCCGTCGCGGTGGTCCGTTCGTGGCTTCGTCTCGCCGGCGCTCGCGGCCTCTGCTCCCTCGCCCTCCCTCGCCTCCACCCTCCATCAGTCTTCCGGACATGCATCAACACGCGTGTCGGAAAATCCGGCACGCGTTGACCGCGTATCCAACCGTGTCTGAGCGTGTCGACGTGTCCGACACGCTCCGACACGTGTCGGACATGACACGGAAGCACGTGTCCGTGCTTCATAGGTTGTAATTGCATTTCATAGATACAATTTCCTCTAACACATGCAATACGAGGTAAGAATGTGCACCTAGCGTGGTGTGAGACTTCCGGTTAATTTTAGAGATATAGAATAAAATGTGTAACATTTAGAGTTGGCAATATGTGCCATGTTGAACTAGAGACGTAGCACCAATATAAATAATCTGAACACAACACGTCTAATAAAGCGGGTACATGTCACGGTTGTCAAATGTGTCAACAAGATACAATACATTGACTTGTTACAAATATATGTTAGTCCGTGTACTTGGTAAACACTTAAAACACGTTTATACACAACACTTTGTGTTAATATGTTTCTAAATGATACAACTAATTTCACTTGGCATTACATCTAAGTATTATTGAGTTAGCGTTTTTCTAAATGGATTTTCTTGATATTTAATTACTTTTATATTCCTAAATATGTTTTATTCTATTCGATATGGATGTTATTTTATATGAACTCGTAAGGATAAAAAAATCTTTAAATATGAGCAGTGAACGTGTCAAAAAATATCTAACTTTTGCATGTTAAATCAAATGATGTGTTAAAACTTTACTTAAAATGTGTCAATTTGTATCTTAATAAATTAAGCAAGACAATTTGCGTAAGACACATAAATTTTACTGTGTCCCCTTTAAGAACACGAACTCATTTATACCAAACCCAATTCTAGTTAAATGCAATCACGTCGTGCGAATAGATTACGTCAGAAGTTATTGGCCCTAATAAGATTTTCCATGACCAACATAACGACTTGGTAGGATTCGATACAATACTTGGGATATGCACAAACCACAATGTCAAAAACCAAATGACAAGAGGGCGGGTACTCATGGGATTTAGAAGCTTCGTTAGCAACTTAATGAAATGAAGCACTAAATAGAGCTAAAAATGAGGTACGCGTGCCGTTTTGAGCAAGCAATAAAAAATTAAACACATTATCATTCACGATGCTTTAGGTGGACATAAATCAAACTGTTCTCGCATCTGTATCTTTTAAGTATATTCATTACATAAAAATCGATACGACGATACTTAAATTTCAAGCAACGACGGCTTGATTGTGACTAAAAATTCTGGATAGGCGACGCACGATAATCGACTTGATCCGCCTAGATGTATAGAGAAAAGCTTGATTAGTCTTGTTTTGGCTTTGACCGGTGATGCTCAATCCTTGCTGCGTTGGAGACAGCAACCTTAAACGGCCGCAATTTAGGCAATACTCTATTCCTTCTTGTCCGTACATCGAGCATTCCGATGGAAAGGATGTCTGTGGGCTTTGTCGCTTCGCAGCGTCCCACGGCGCCTTCCTTTGAGAACCGAAATCTAGGAGGATTTTGTCCCGGGACCCGTTCTCTTTCCTTCCACGAGGCAACCATCAAGCAGGACATAGATTTTATTATTATTATTATTTTGGACAATAAAATATTATTAATTTTGAATGTATTAGTTTCTAGTCAACAATTTTTGAAATTATTTTTCCGTAAAATATAATTCTAAGTACCTCGTGGCGCTCTCGAACATATTTATTAATATCTCCCCAAATATCGAATAAAATACAGAGTTATACTCAAACAATCAAATACAAATTGAGAGTATGATAAAATGAATAATCCATTGATCATATTGAGTTTTTCTTTTCAAAAAATGAATTTATTTTGTAGATTGTATAATATTTAAGATATATTTTTGCTACTTGTCAGATCAAATGCATGAAAAATCCTCATGCCCGATCCTCGGGAGAGGACATGAGTACTGAAGACATTTTCACTTTAGGAAGGAACGTGCCCATTATGTGCTTAGATCGGAGATGTTCTCTCTACACCCCACTCCACCCCCGTGGCCCCGCCCCGCCCCGCCTTTCCCTTCATAACATCATCTCTGCATCATTACATATTATAATCCTAACCCACTATCTTGATCCCATGAACTTGGGCCGATCTAATCTTGAAATTTGGAACCTACTTGCACGGGTCAATTTTAGGATTTTAACCAACCCTGTTGGTCTAGTCCGGTTCCAGGGTCGGTCTAGGAAACCGACCAATTCTTCTTTTATTTTAATTTTTATTTTCATTTGTTTGTATTCCTTGAAAGGATTAATTTAGTCTTTCCAATTACATATCTATCAACACACAATATTTAGAATCGCTACACATAGCAACAAAACAGTGAGAAGAAAACACCGGTAAAAGCCAAATGGAAATTTTAAGCAACGGAGAATTGTCCAACTTATCCTTTATTCAAGCAAAACAAAAGCTAAAGCAAGAGCAGAAATCTCTACTTGCCAAAAGCAACAACCTATAAAAGATAAACACGTAATTAAAATATGAACAATAAAAAGCACAAAACGCATAACAAAAAACATGAATTATATTCTAACCACTTGAAAACAAAACAAACAACAAACATAGTTAAAATAGGTTTGGCCAAGGTTGGTCTAGGATTGATTCAGGGTTGGTTTGCCGGTTCGATTTAACACCTCGACCGGAACCGAATAATACAGTGCCAGTTCCCAATTTTTAAGATTGAAGATCGAACCATTTCCCCGGGGAATTGGATTGCATTGTAGCCACCTAGTCCGCTTTTAGGGTCTACCCTAAACCAATGTTGACCCCTAAAAAAGGTAACCTAATTTTGTCTCTATTCCTCGAAAAGAACGACACTTTTTCTTTCTTTCTGTTCTTGCTAGAATAAAAGCATGATTTGCACCAACATTAAAAAAAGCAAGCTGAAAAAATCACACCTGCCTCAAAATAAAGTGAACTACACTTCACTTTCCAGGTCATGACATTGATCTACAATATTGTTAGAATATTTAAATGTCAAAGTAAGTTTTCATATATTAGTCTAAACATTAAGAATAGTTGTTAGTGGTCCCATAAAAAATTATTTAAGATTTTTAAAACAGTTAATTGTGATCCCATAAAATTTCACAGATATTGGGGCGGAAGGTTTCAAACTTGGCATTTTTTAGGCTCCTAATTTGCCTCCCTTGTTGTATATTTTATTGCTTTAGTCTTAGGGTAAAGTCCAATTTATACGCGAGGGTGATTGCTCAAATGACTTAAATCTTTCTGAACATTGTACCGGGATCTACAAAATTTGCATAAATTCCTCAAAAGTAGGCGCAAAGTGGGGATAATGATGAACAAAATCGTGCAATTAATAACTATACAAGATATAAGTGACGAATGGAACTTCCATGATAAGCCTTGAAGTCAATCTATTATATTGCAAAGAATTGAGAGGCATAATTAATAGGTACCCCACAAAAAAAAGGTATATATACTAGTCTAACTTGGCATAGATTGTTCTCCAATAATTAAATTCAAGGCACGATTGCTAAATTCAATGGCACCAAGACAAACGCCCTCATAAAGTACAAAAGGACTAGATCTTAGCATCTAAAGTGGGGCTAGTGATGGCGACAATAATTGTAATTTGCGAATTGAAGGTTGCACTTTTGAAGTGGTCGGCATTGCCTCTTTCAAAGTAGACAATCACGCTCAGTTGGTTCGCGTCGCTGTCGGGTTTCCATTAAATTCATTTAATCGATTTCTACCATTCAAAATTCGTAAAACGACGCAACCCTTGGATCGCGTTTAATTCTATTTTAGAACAAGCGTGGGATCGTGTCGCCTTCTCGCGACACCCCGTGCGCGCCACTACACCACCTAATTCCAAATCAGAAATTGTCCGATTCGACTACAAGATGAAATTTATCATAATAATGCCACGTGATTGCCTGTAACGTGAGGTCATACTGAAATTTATTTTCATGATCGAACGAAAACAAAAGCTGGCGAATTGGTGCCACCGCTAGCTGAGTAGAAAAGGGCAAATCGCTTGGCACACTCGCATCGCGTTCTTGAAGATGTTGTTGTCACGTAGAGTTTAGTCTTATCCCTTTAGCAAGGTCCTCGTCACAATCATGCCATTGTTGAATTAGCATAAATTGTATTTTTCGACGAGTTCATCACAAAGTTCGTACCTAATTGAGCGAGCCATCCACAATCTTCACGAGTCATTTCTTCCTTTCTTTAGTTCGATTATATCCGGAAGGTACCGTAGTTATGATTTTCAGCAAGTTCATTCGTAGCATTCATGGCTAATTGGGCAAGCCATCAACGATTTTCACGCGTCGTTTCTGCTTTTCTTTAGTCCGATCATGTCCATGAGGCGCCCTAATTATATTTTTCAACAAGTCAATCATCATGTTTGTGCTTAATTGGTCAAGCTATCGACGATTTTCCTGAGTCATTTCTTCAATTCTCGAGTCTAATTATGTCCCGCGGTGCCCGATTGTATTTTTCAAAAGTCCATCACGATATATTTGGTTGTGCCTAACTAGGCAAGTGATTAACCAGGCAAGTGATCAACCATATTCACGAGTCATCGCTCCATTTTGTTCACTGCAATTATGTCCCGGAGGAAATCGAGTCTTTTGTTGTGACTCCACCCAAGAACAGTGTCATGTATATTTGACACGTGAGAATTAACTTTCTAAAGTTTGAGGGAGAGAACTAGTGACATGACAATCAAGAAAACGGTGTTTGGAAAATACACTATCGACTTAGTTGAATTACTAGTCCGATATCGAGTCCGGTTGGACCCCCTATGCCGAACGGGAAAATTGTCCAAAATTTTTTAAATCTATTACACTTTTGCCAATACATTCCTAAACCTTTTAATTGAGACAATTAAATCCTAAACATTTTCACGATTTTTCAATTGAGTTTATTTAGTCAATTTTGATTGGGAATTGCTAACGTAAATGTCATTAATTTTACGTGGCACAATTGACACTGATGTAGATATTTTTTAATTTTTTTTTTCCTTTCTTTACTTTTTTGGCTTTTTGGAGAGAGGACCAACAAGAGTTGTTGGCCACAAGCGAGAAGGATCTGGGTGAGGGCATGGAGCCTTCAGTCGCTGAGCCATTGTTACCCAGAGCCAATGAGAGTTGGCTTATCCTAACCAATGCATATACAAGATATTAAATTTTTAAGTAATGTAACCGATTGTTTTTAGAAATTTTTTTTCCTAATCATTCATTATTTGCAAAATAAATGGAGTCTTAATACGTGATTAGCATGATATATTATATTAAGCCAGTCGAGTAACTTCTCCGGTGCTCCGGAAAAAGGGTCCGGTTCGAGGACGATCTAGACCGTCCATTTGGCGGGGCACATGGCAAATCTCATGCATACGTCGGTGCGGGGCAAACAAATCCCGTCCCTTCCGTCCCACGAAGGGACGGGGAGATGAGGCTCCACGACGTCACCCACGCAAGGTGGCAACTTGCCACCCGTCCGTTCTTGTCTGCTTGGCCCCACTTTGTCTTGTTCTGCTTTGTTTTCGGTTCCAAATGAACCTCGTGTTCTTCTGTTTGACGGGACGTGGAATCCGCCTCCCTTGGGCTCGCATGCATCGATGGCCCTTCTTATTCTTTTACGACATCGTCCGTTGCAACGTGGGACCCAAAAGAAAAGTAGGAAAAACAGCGAGTGTGGCCCTCCTAGTTTCTGGAACTTCCCAAAACCACCCCTGTTCGAATCGTGAATTTTGCAGTTCGAACATGGGGTGGTGCTGAGAAATGTCATCCTGTCTCTTTCGTCATGGTGGATTTGGTGACTGATCGAATTGGCATCGCGTTGATCGGCCTATTGTGGGTAAGGAATGTAGTACGGTAAGGAATGTAGTACACCCAGCTCGATACAGGACTTCCCGTTAATTTTTAGGGACGTAGAGTACGCCTGTGCAGGCATTTAGAACCAACCATTTGTGTCGTGTCGAAACGGGAATATAATACGAATGTGGTTTATCTGAAAGAGTACAAAAAAAGTCATGAATTTATTATATTTGTGCTAATTCAGTTATAGATCTTTCAATTACAATAATTTAATACTAGACATTATCATAATTTCTCAATTAAATCTATTCAGTCAATTTTGGTCGAAAATCACTAACGTAGACATTTGTTGTCCTCCGTGACACAATCAATTTGAATTTATTATTAATTTTTCTTTTTTTTCTTTCATTTTGGCCAACAAGGGTGGCCACCCTCAACAGATCTGGGCGAGGGTCGCCTTGCTCGTGGCTAGCGGAGCTATGAAGGCCTTGGGCAGGGGTGCGAAGGCTCTTGCTAGATCTAGGCAAAGGCCTTCTCACGCACGGGTAGCAAGGGCGCGAAGGCCCTCACTAGCCAAAATGAAATTGAAAGTAGCAATAATAATAATAATAACAAAAAAATTGTTAAAAAATAAAATCTATTAAAATATTATTAACAATGCTCACCTTAGTGCCTGCCATACCATGTGGGATGTTCAATGTCGACGTTAGCGATTCTAGCCAAAATTAATCGAATAGACTTAATTGACAAAATGAGAAAAGGCTTTTGAATAAAATATTTATGGTTGAATTGATACAATTACAATAGGTTTATGAATTTTTTTTTGTACTTTTCCCTATTCATCTAAAAGTGACACATTTATGAGATGCATCGAATTGTCTTGACACAAACATATCACCACCTAACAAAACGAATTGTGCAACCGGCACAATTAACATGATTATTGAATGTGTTGGCGTCTTGGGCATTAAACGGCGCGATACAATAGATGGTTTACAAATATACATTGACTTGCATACATGATAAACACGTTTATACATGAAACTTGTATTAACACATTTCTAAACGATATGAGTAATTTCAGTCCATATTACATCTAAAATATAATATTGAGTTGTTTTTACTTTATACTTTTTGACTTTTGTAATCCTAAACATATTTTTGTTTATTTGCTTGTTCTTTTTGATATGGATGTTATCTTCATAAACTTTAAGTGATGAGAAAAAACCTCTAAATATTAGCATGAAGCATATTAAAACGTATTTAGTCGTGATGATGTCAGATCAAATGACATGTTAACTCATATGTGTCAATTCATATCTTAATAAGTTAATCGAGTCAACTCATGTTAGACACGATTTTTATTGTGCGCCGTTCATGACATGAACTCACTAATATCAAATCCAAACCTATTTAATTGCGGTTAAATTATGCAAAAGGATTGTTTCGGGAATCGCCGACCCTAACAAAAATTTCCTCGACTGATACACCGGCTTGGTAATCCCTAGGAAATGCATAAATCGCAATGTCAAAAAGATCTGCTGAAGGTGCATATCGAAAAGACAAGCGGATCGATCTGTGCCTGACTTTTGTAATATTTTATTCCTTCTGATTAAAATTTCGTCCAATTAAATATTCTGATCTCAAAAAGTAGCGGCAGCCTTTATCATTTTCTGGTCATTTGCAAAAGGAAAATGATGTCAGGGCGTTGTCTCTTCGCGGCGTCACATGATGGTGTCTTCGAGAACCGCAATCTAGAAGGGCTCTTGCGCGGGACCCATTTTCCTTCCTTCCACGAGGCAACCATAAAGCAAGGAAAAACAATTTACTTTTTTTTTTAATTAAACAATCGCTACTGATTTAGTGATACTTGTTAACAAAACTAACAGGAAAATATTACAAATTTGAATGTGTTAGTTTCTGGTAAAAGTTTATATACACATTTTTTAGAAGAAAAATATAACTAATGAATGCCTCATAACACTTCTCTCTCTCTCTCTCTCTCTCTCTCTCTCTCTCTCTCTCTCTCTCATATCTATGAGCTTTATAATCTTTATGAGCTTTATAATCTTTGTGGTTGTTAGATTTACTGTGAAAAAATTAAGTAAACCGAAATAGGACAATATAATCTATTCTACTGTGAAGGTAGTTTTGGAAAATATTAGATCTATCATCACTCAAATATTTAACAGAAAAGTTAAGGGAAGCAAAAAAAAAAAAAACTTGACATTACTTTCGAAACTATGAATTAACTTGTCGATGTTTATTTGATGCCAAACCATGCGTTAAATTAGAAATGGTTATCTCCATGTACAAAATAAACGCCTAAACAATTTCAACATAAAATATTTCGCCTAAAATTCCACAAAAGCCCATACTCGCTATGACGGATAATAGTCATGCATTACTAAATAATGGACCAAAAAGTGATTTTAAAGTATTAAAAGACTATCACATTATACTCTATGTATCCCATAGATTCTAGCTTTTGAGTAACTTCTGCAATAATCTAAAGTTATTTTCTAAAGTAGATCAAATTATAGTTTTCATTTTTTTTTTTAATATTGCACTCCTATAATGAGCGTGTGCCCTTTTTGCCTTACATATAGAATCTCAGGGCTTCACTTAATAAAGGACATGCAGATATTGGATTCCA
Organism: Eucalyptus decipiens; assembly: GCA_014182575.1. NCBI lineage: Eukaryota > Viridiplantae > Streptophyta > Magnoliopsida > Myrtales > Myrtaceae > Eucalyptus > Eucalyptus decipiens. The sequence continues at coordinate 7,536,553 of CM024613.1, read as the reverse complement.
TTGGCATTCTTATATTTTTGTGACATGTGAAAATAGTTCCTTGAACGGTGTCATTAAGTTAGGTAACAAAATTTTCTCCTATAGACTTTAAGCACTCTAAAAGATGAATCCCACGAACGATGTATAAACTTCAATAATTTTTAGTACTGCTTGAATGTCTCTCTACCCTCCACGGAATGTGAACATAACCACATCAATTTTAACTTTCGGAGAAGTGGAATAATACCAAATGTAACATTGTTTCATTGGAATTTAATCGATGATTAACCGATTTTTCATCGATCATTCTTCGATTTTTATTAGATACAGATGTGTTTTGTGGTGACTCAAACAAGAATATTAACGAATTACAATGAAACGCTGATGATATTTCTTTGGAATTTAATCAATGATAGGCCGATGACTAAAAAATATTCCGTCAGGATTTAATCGACGAAAGATTTTGAGATATAGCTAAGGACACGAGACTAAAGATAATTAAAAGATTGCATTGATAAAAGATAATAGCTTCTTGTCATGATTGTTAGGGGGCTTACAATGAACACACTCTGGGTATTTATAATCCTCTACAGACGATTATATACCGCATTTACAAAATTAAAAAATATAAAGAACTTTTTACTAATTACGAGAAGTTACATCATCCTTAAGAAATTACCCCCACAGTCTTCTATAATCTAGCAACACCAACTAAAGAGAAGTCATAACAATCCTAAAATATCCGCAACTGAGAATAATCACCTAGTGATAATCCTAGTGCTGATTGCTTGCTGTTCATATTGACGACTTCGCTGATCAACCGCAAGGTTCTCATTAATAATTTTAATGTTGCTCGTCGTCGGCGACTTCATTGTCAAATTGTGGATTCTTTTTCAAGTTACTGATAATTTTGTTCATGAATGACCGACTCGCTCACATCGATTGTGCTTACCACTTGTCGATAATGACAAAAAGTTGCTCATTTTTAGCCTACCAACTCTAGGTATTGCATCGCCAATCATGCATGTGTTAGGATAATGTTATTGAATGGCCAACTCCACATTGTTTTCTCGATCCACTTCGCACGGTCCTAAAGTAGGAGCATGGGAATGCATAACAACACTCATCATCATCGATGCTCAATGCGGATCGATCGGCCGCGTAGTAACAGACGCACCTGATCGGCGGTAAAGCCTGGTCAACGCCACGACAAGCTCCCTTAATACTCTGCCTAGATAGTAGGGGAAAATAAAGGATACGAGCAGCGAATGGTGGTCCTCATAGTAATGCGGGTCGACACGTCCCATCATGATTAGGCGTCGCTCTCGTCACCCCCCTTTGTCCTCTTCCCCATAAATTGATTGTGCGTGGTGGCCGACAAATCGTACCTCCTGAGATGTCGACCTCTCGATTGTCAATTCGTGGAGCAAAAGTCATTTATGTCGAGCTGAAAGATTCGCCACGGTTCTCTTGAAGGTGACGAGTAGGATGATCGGATCCAGGATCGGTAGGGTCTAAATCTGAATTCTGTACCCGACTCTATTTGTATTTGACCCTGTATCTGACCCATCCTGATTTTTCGGTCTGGTTCCAGGGTCAACCTTGTTTCTACTGGAACCTATTTTGCAATCTCCCGATATCTTATACGACTTCGAATTTTATATTAATACACGAGAAAATAACGTAATCCTCCTAATTTGTATCGAAACATTAAGCACTTGTAATAAATAAATACATGAACTTTTTGACTAAACGAAAAATTAAGGATCCACATGGTTAATTATAATAAATAAAATCATAAGGCAAAGAATTAGTAACAAACATAAGTCTAATATTAGTTTTATTCCAATAACTACTACATGAAGCTACTCATTTATGCAAGTATAACTCTTCCTACAAAAGAGAAATTAGGCGAGTCAATCCATGTGATACACAAGAATTTGGCGGCGACGAACATTGTCCGTCCGTTGGACGGTGCAAGAGGGAGCCGATGAGGGAGGGAAGCAAGTGAGGAAGATGAACGACGAAGGAGGAGTGCTGTGCGTGTTTGACAGAGCCAAGAAGAAAAACGCCGTGTGATTGCGGGAATAATAATTAAAATAAGGGGAAAAGGTAAAATTTTGGACCTATACTTACAAAAACAGTTCCAAAACCGGTTCGGGAACCGGTTCCAAAACCGGTTCGGGTGGGTAATCAATCAGACCCGGTTCCCGGATCAGTTTAAACCGGTTCCGAATTTTGGGAACCGGTTCCTGGACCAGTTTCAACGGAAACCGGTTCTCGACCCTGTTTTTCGGGTGGGCCAGTTCGGTTCCCGGGTATACCCGATCCGGTTGCACACCCCTAGTGACGAGATTTTACAGGGCATATAATGCCTCATTTCTCCCCGGTTTGATTCCCCACCCCCAAACAAATAAAAAATAGAGGAAATTTCGGCACGTGCCATGTTAGCGTCTTGTGCGTGACCGATTGATCGCGTCGGGCTTGATAGGAAGAATTACCCATTCAGTCCAATCGCCCATCGAAAATCGATACTAGAGCTATCAACGATTTGGGTTGGGTCGAGTTTCTACAAGAAGTGTGCATCTTCACAATGACCCACCCCAACTTGAAACCCAAATACAACATTGACTGAAAAATTCCGAGTTGGATAGATTGTGTGTTTTCATATTTAATTACTTAGAGACACGACTTGCATGATATGCTGACTTTCCTTCTTTCTATGTTTGCAACAATCTTTTTCATTGGGTAACGTGTTTTGGCTCGGTTCGGGTCGTGATCGGAACCAATTGAAACAAGCACACTACTCGTTTAATAATTTTTACCCTAACAAAAACAAAACTCAGATGAAAAAGCTCGAAAATTTCGGATCGCATCGGGTTTTGATTTGGCAATATGGTTCAGTTTGACACCCCTAATCGCTATGTGGTGATGCACGAGGTATATAAATCAATGTGTCACATGGGATGGTCATGATGATTAGACACCACATCGACGATTCTCGGTTAGAGCTGACCGAAAGGACCTCATAGAAATTCCGTGCAAAGATCTAGAACTATGTTATAAAAATTTAGAAGTCTAAAATTGAATTGGCAACCAATCGGAATTATTATTTTCATTTTTTTTTTTGTGGTTGCCCTTGCTGTGGCTTTTTAGCAAATTGAAGAAGCTCTTTTGTTTTTCCTTTATTTATTTTTTTTTGGGACAAACAGTTGCCCATGTTATATAATAGTGGTCAGAATTGAAGGGGGTGTGGACTTCATCGATGTAAAAACAGAATATTCATTGCTTTATATATTGCGCGGATCATGTGATTGTCTGATCACGAGGCGTCATTTCCTCTTTTTCGTGCTCCTTCAAATTCACGATATTTCTGGCTTCATTTTCCTTTTCCTTTTTTTAGTTGTAGTCTTGAAGCGCGAATGATTGATATATTTTTATAGTGAATTTTTCATTATGGAATTTGAATTTGGCCAGGCATTAGCTATATTTATTTTGAACCCAGCTCCTCCCAAAAAAAAAATTCTTTAATTTCTTTATTTTCTAATAATAAAACTCGCGAGTGAAAATTAACAATTTCCTTAGGTGACTTTGACACGTGTGCGATTTATGTGTATCATTAAGTTAACCAGGTATTCAATATATGGGTATGATCAATAAACTAAGCGCATATCTATGTTCCTCTATGTGCTAATGCGAAGCCATAATGCCATAAATTCACGAGACCATTCCATGACTAGAAAGCAAAATCACCTTAAACATATGCGCGCACGCACACACTAAAGTCAGCTTGCCAAACACCTACGATAGTGTTACGACACATCATAATTTAGGATATCAGAATTTCAAACAATATTATGGTAACCGTATCTTTAACATTTTCACACATAGTTTGAAAATTAACACCTCTTAAATCGAAACATAAATTTCCATGGATACGGATAGAGTTCGGACTCATACTGATTCATTCTCATGGTTAATGTTCTCACTCGACAGCAACATTAAAAAAAAAAAATATCGCGAGTCAAAATATATATACTTATATATCGTAAATCCTCATAACGAAATTCAGTTTTCTAATACGAGGATATCACAGTCACCGTCTTGAAAATCAAGCAAGACCGATCGAATCTATCAAGTACCAATCCGGTCTTCCGTTAATCTTTTGTGATTTGGGCTATAAGTTTAACCTCGGATTAATAGCATAAATTACAAAAGTTGCTATGTAATCTTAAGTATGATATAAGGAAACACTAATCTTGATTAAAATTTCCAATAAATTTAAATATTCGCCCCCCTTTTCTTCCCAAGTCGCCAACTTTGATATTACGAAATTTCCAAGTCTCTCCCCGCCCGGGGGAGACGTTGCGAGCGCTCTCGCATATAAATAAAAGGATCCGTTTTTCTCTGCTTAGCCGTAGAATCCCTTCTCTCTCTCTCTCTCTTACCTTCCTTTCGCTCACTCTCCTCTTCGATTCGGCAAAAGCTCGCGAGGACTCTCCATTGCTCCGCTCTCCCGATTCGACCTCCCCGTCTCCCGGAAGGCGCCCGCACCCCGCGCCGCCGCAGCCGCAGCCGCAGCCGCAGCCGCCGCCCGCGCCATTCGTCAGCTCTCGGTTCCGTCGTCATCCCGCGCGCGCGCGCGCTTGGTAGTCCGTCCGGTGGCCACGTGAGCCTGGGAGGAGAGCTCCGGATCCCAAGAACTCTGGTAAGTTTCGTTCGTCCTGGTGTCGGCAAGAGTCGGTCCTAGCGCGGCGGTGGCGTCGTTGTTTTGCGTCCTTTTCGACGGTGTTGATGCTGTCCAGAAGCTGCAGAGCTGAGTGAAAACGTCGCCCGAGCTTTCTCGGGGATCGAACGAAGCTCTGTCAGGAGGCTCGAGCTTGGAGTTTTCGCGTTTCGATGCCGTCACTTCGTCGATTCGACTTGATTTGTCGAAACGAAAGATTCTTCGTTTGAGAACTCCAGCTCCTTTGATGCTGGTCAATCTGATAATTCGTTTCACATATATATCTGCTAATACCGATTTGAAAAGCGGTCTTTTTTATTATTTTAAATTTTTCTTGTCTTTGTTACACTTTCAAGATCCTCGCAAGTGCGTAAGTTTGGGGAGGTGGGACTCTAATGATGCATTGGCTTGCAGTTGAGGCATCGGTTTATTTATTAATTCACGGCTTGGACGTGTTGTATGGTTTTTGAACGTGAGTTTACGAATTCTTCCTTACGTTAGTGAAGAATCGAAGCCACGGATTGCTTAATCCTGCTAAAGATCAGGACGCTTAATGAAAGCATAACCCGACAGATGCAACGCCATGCACGTTGAAACTTAACCATGCACGTCGAAACTTAAGGAATGAGAAGAATTATGCACATTCTTAGTATTGGAAGAGGGGAATTCTCTCGGTTTTTCTATGCGTGTCGAAAATATATTGGAATCCATCTAGCCAAATGTATCTGGTAGAGAAGTTTTTAGTTGCTGCCATTCCAGTGTGCCCTCTTCTTTCTGCTAAACGCACTTCCCGCGCTCTATGACTCGTGTAATGCTACTGTCACTTTGGGATTTTACAACTCACATCTAAGCATTTGTATTGCAATGGATTTCTGCTTGTCCTTATATTCTGTGTCTCTATATCGTTTGAATGACATGATGTTTTGTTTTCAGAAGCTTTGAGTTCTAGGGTAGATATCTTGTATATCTGGCTTGAGAATGTTTCCTTTTACAATAAGATGAAATCAGTAACTCTGTCTGGAATCTGGCAAATTCTTTACTGGATGCGTCCAAGGTGGACTTGAGGAATCTCAGCTGTTAATCATGTGGGTCTGTACCTACAACATCCAACAGTTGTGATTCTTCGGTCCATACGAGTATTTTCCTGCACTTCAAATACTATTGTTTTCTTTGACATGGGAGATTGTCGTGTTTATGCTCTTCTTTCAACTAAATACAGAAAATAATTTCCTTTTTGATGTGAAAGTTCTATGCTTTATTTCAGAAGGACATCTATTGTCTCAGTTTTCCCCCTCCTTAATGAACTTTTGTGACAAATTGCAGAGCCATGGTCGCCTTTGGTAAAAGACTGAAGGAAAGGCAAATTCAAGAATGGCAAGGGTATGATTGGCTGCAATGTACAGGCTTGTATTGTCAAATTGTTAGTTTGAAATTCCTGGAAAATGTTATGAGTGTATATCTATTCACCAGTGGTTGGAAAAGCCACATTGAGTGTCATCCAATCTGTCTCACGCGGAGTTTTCTGCCATTCTATATGAAATGTGTCATTTCTTGTGCCTCATAATTTCTTAGATAATATTTACTACTATGTCATAAGCCGAGGTAGCTATCTTCTCAAACAATAGAGTGAACTTGACAACTTGTCTTGAGACACTGCTTCTGTGAAACTCATGCATGCTTGCCGGTGTTCATTTTGCTCCAGGAAATGTCTTACGGTGCTTTGAGTTCTTTCCTATGCCCAATTGATGTCCTTAGTCCTTATAAATAAATAGTGTTGCCTTAGGTTTCATGTATGCCCATGCAGTTGCATCGTATGAAGTTATTGAAGCTGCTATTGCTGCCTTACCTTTTTCCTGATATTAATTTGATAGGTTCTTAATTTGTTCCTCTTTAATCAAATTTTCAGTTATTACATCAACTATAAGCTGATGAAGAAGAAAGTAAGACAATATACTCAACAAATTCAAGTTGGAACTCAAGATCGCGGACATGTTCTTAAAGATTTCTCTAGAATGTTGGACAACCAGGTATATGGAACTGTAACTCCGTACAGTCTTACAAGCATTTGCAGGCAGGAAGTTTTCTTTTCGTTTCAGAAAAATAGTTCAATTATGAATACTCCTATATTACTTAGAATGCATTTGGATGATGTCATCTTACTAACCCTTTAGGAGTTTTTTGTTGTTTATGAAGTTCTGTTCTCTGGAAGCAATGGTGTGGAGGGATTCACAAATTCAATTGGGACTAGTTGTAGTGTCCTCCCTTGAGATCGATTGAGCAATGAACAAGTGATGGAATTGTTAATCGTACTTAAAAGGCCTGCTAACCAACTATTATCAACTCTTATTTAGGAGAAATCCTTTTGTGCAGTAACATTGAGATTTTAGAGAAAAGGAGTTGTTTTATTGCATCTACACAAAAGAGAATGAGGACAAGTATTATGATCAATTCAATAGAGATGCAGTGGTCTTTATATTTGGTGCCGTGTTTTTTTCTTATCTTTATTCTCATGAGATGATTGATAAAAGGATACTATATGGTGTGATCCTGCAAATGAATTATATAATTCAACTTTTTTATTTATTTATGGAAATTGATTTAAAATCTGTTTAATAAGTCATCTGATAATATCAGATTGAGAAGATTGTCCTTTTCCTGTTGGAGCAACAAGGTCACCTAGCCAGCAGGATTGCCAAGCTAGGAGAGCAGCAAGAAGCTCTTCAGCAGCAGCAAGATATATCAAAACTATCTGAATTAAGAGAAGCTTATAGAGAAGTGGGGCGAGATCTTTTGAAGCTTCTTTATTTTGTTGAGTTGAACGCTGTTGGTCTGCGAAAGATACTGAAGAAGTTTGACAAACGTATTGGATATGGATTTACAGACTACTATGTCAAAACTCGTGCTAATCATCCTTACTCTCAGCTTCAGCAAGTGTTCAAGCATGTGGTATGAGCATAGTCCAACATCTTTTTCACTTAGGTTATTCATGCTCCATGTTGTTAGTATCTGTTATGAAACTCTCCCTCGAATATAGATTAATGGCACATTATAACAAGCTGGTCACGTGCCAAAATTCCAGGGCATAGGGGCTGTTGTTGGGGCAATTTCCCGCAACCTCGCAGATTTGGAGGATTGCCAAGGAAGCTACTTATCAATCTATGACCAGCCTGCTCTTCCTCTACAGGTTTATCTCCACCAGATGTTATCCATGCAATTTAATTTGTATTTGGTGGTTGTTTCCTACTTCAGAATGATGTTCCACTATGATATTTACCAAGGTTCTTCTGCAGGATCCCACAATCGAGTCAATAAAAGCAGCAGTAGACAGGTTGACCCACTCGACAAACTTTCTACGCTTTCTGGCACAGCATGCATTGATTTTGCAAGAGGAACTACCAACTCCAGTTGAGGAGCAAGTTGACGATGGAAGATACCATTTTATGTCTTTACTGTTGAACCTGGCAAACACTTTTCTATATATGGTCAATACATACATCATCGTGCCCGCAGCAGATGATTATGCCATGAGTCTTGGTGCTGCTGCCACAGTTTGTGGAGTTGTGATTGGAGCAATGGCTGTTGCACAGGTGTTCTCTTCAGTATATTTCAGTGCGTGGTCGAATAAATCATACTTCAGACCTCTTGTCTTCAGCAGTATTGTCCTCTTCCTGGGCAATATCATGTACGCAATGGCCTACGATCTACATTCAATTTCTATTCTTCTAATTGGTCGTCTTTTGTGTGGGTAAGAAACCTAACTCCTTGTATTTTTCTTTATCAAACCATCAATTTTGCAAAATTGTGTCACTCTGTCATTTAACCTGCCCAGGCAGATTGGCTTTGTTTTCTGGTTGGTCATAGGTAATGCGAACTTCTTTTATTTGAAATAAAGGACACAATACTTTGACCTTGTATCTCAGGAAACAATCGCCTTGACCTTACATGTCGTATTCTTAAAGGAGAAGGAAATTATCACTGGCCCACATGTTTTTCATCAGATAGTAAGTTTATTCCTAGAGAGGGTTGTCTGACTACAAAGAAAATCTGTCACCTCACACGTAATGTCGACAGCATCTTCTGACAAATGGTGCTTAGTCTTTTTCAATTATCTATCAGAAGATAGCCCGGTTATTAATCACTAATTAAAGTAGAGGGATGGTGCTCAAATTGAGATTGATCATGTCTTTGAAATCTTGAAGAGTATGTTGATAAAGAAATTTTTGACTATGCATGTCCTACAGAGGGCGAGACTTCTGTAGCCTAACCACTGGAAACCACTTGAAACTTTCTGAAGGTCTGTTGTCTAGATTACAGATGGATAGGTTATGTTCTTCAACTTAAAATTTCGGTATTAGTCTTATCGGGTTCTCAAGTATGCTGCCTGCTGTTAACATTAACAACTTTGACCCGCAGATGTTGCAACTCCTAAATCGTGCATCAGATTGTAACAAGTTTCCTTGTATAATTGCAGATTCGGCTCTGCTCGAGCTGTTAATCGACGCTATATAAGTGACTGTGTACCAATGAAGATCAGAATGCAGGCATCTGCAGGTTTTGTGAGTGCTAGTGCTCTTGGCATGGCCTGTGGTCCAGCTCTCGCTGGTTTATTTCAGTGTCATTTCAAAGTCTTCAATATTACATTCAATCAGGAGACTCTGCCTGGATGGGCAATGGCTGTTGGATGGCTCTTCTACTTAATATGGTTGTGGATTTCATTTAAAGAACCCTCCCATGAGGAGGAACCAAACCACAAGCCAGAAGACTCTAATGAAGGTAAATTGTTTTCACTTGCCCTCAACTTTTCTATGGTCATGTTATTACGGGTCCAACAAAGCCTCCACCTTTTCTAGGGGATTATGAGCTGCATCTTATCAAATTTTTTTTTTTTTTTTTTTTTTTGGTAAGGGCATCTTATCATTAAATTGAACCATGAAAGACTACTTGTTTCATCATTATCTAGCTTTTATAGAATGTGGAAATTTTAATCTTGATACCAAGATGTAAAATGTCATTGTGATTTAGCATCCACTGTAATCTTGACGACTAGATATTGATATCTTTCATGATTCATTGCCAATTTAGAAATCCAATATCCAATTGGCTTAAACTTTTGCTCGCATCATGGGTAGTTAATTGTCCTCTTGTCTAGAGAATCATTGCATTTGCAACGTCTTGTTCATAGTTCATCCGTTTTTGTTGTTATCTTGAAAATTTTGCACAACAGAATCATTACAAACCGATGCTCTTGAGAATGGTCTCAAGCAACCATTGCTTTTAAGTTCGGAGGAAAAAGATGAAGATGAAAATGGCGATCAAGAATTTGATGGAAGTGATGAAGCTTCTGAGAAATCTCACCAACCAGCCACTTCAATTGCATCAGCGTATGGGCTACTAACACCCTCTGTGAAGGTATTGGAATGATTCCCTGGACTTCCGTTTTTTCAAACACGCAATGCAGCTTCACGCAAAATTAGATTGGTCCAAAGAGATTCCATCTGCAGTAGACTTGCATGCACTGTGTTCTATGGATTATATTGTAATTCACAGCAAGTGTTTCCAGGATGGACTCTTTTAGGCCTGAAACATTCATAAAATAATTGTGAGTTCATGAATTTATCATGACCAGCAACTTTTTCTCTATGATAAATCCACAATGATTTCTTGGTCTTTCAATTGGTTCTCTGTGTTGTCGAAGCCATGGTACATGCTCGATTTGGAAGTTGAATTTATCTTTTATATGCTCGTTCCTTCTAGTCAAATATTCTCTTGGATTCTTTTCTTTTTGTTTGTTTTTTTTTTTTAAGTTGATTGGAATGGTTCATACTTCAAATGTACTCTAACTAAACCTATGTTTTAAGGTTCAATTGCTGATTTACTTCATGCTCAAGTATGCAATGGAGATCTTACTCTCAGAATCTAGTGTCATCACCACATACTACTTTAGATGGTCAACAACCAAAGTGGCAATTTTCCTTGCATTTCTTGGTTTGACGGTTCTTCCAGTAAATATTATTGTTGGAAGCTACATTAGCAACATGTTTGAAGACAGGTAATCCCAAATGTTTGAGAAGTTATTTGGCTTATTTTGTACTTCCTCATCATGAAAATAGTTTGTAAGTGTTCTCATTGATATGATTGCAGGCAAATTTTGCTGGCATCTGAAGTCATGGTTTGCATAGGCATAATACTAAATTTCCACCTAATAATACCCTACTCTGTTGCACAATACGTCTCTTCGGGGCTCATCATGTTTGTTTCTGCCGAAGTTCTTGAAGGTACTGTAGTAGTTTAGTTTACTCTCACTAGGAAAAAGTCAACTTTGAATGTGAATTAACATAGAGAAATGGCCTCCTAGGGAATATAGAAAGGCAAAGATCGAGTGAATCTACAGCTAAATATCATCTCAGAGAAAAACGAAGATATCCAAGAAACTACCATAACCAATTTTATCTTCGTCTACTAAGGCAACTCCTGCAATCTTACTGATAGCTTACGAGTATGACATAAAGGGACCGTTCACCCATTTCCTAAGTAGTAATTTTCCTCTAGCCTTAAATACATCGTCAAAATGTGTAAGATGTCAGTGAACATATCGAAAAAACTTCTAAACACGTGGATCATTAAAGACAGTTCTCTGGTTTAGACAATGCAGTGGATAGGTTCAAATGCATGCTCTATGAAATCACTGTGCAATTTACGTGAGAGTCACAGCTGGAAATTATCATGCAATTTATGGAGAGTGGGGGAGAAAGAGAGCCTGGGGTTTTTGCATTGGTTCGTCCTTGTTGACATTTTTGTTCATATCCTTCAACATTTTCCAGGCGTCAACCTGTCGCTACTCTCGCGCGTCATGTCGTCCCGGCTTTCACGGGGAACCTACAATGGCGGCTTACTTTCGACAGAAGCGGGAACGATTGCCCGGGTGATTGCAGATGGCACAATAACGTTGGCCGGTTACTTGGGGGAGAGCAGGCTCTTGAACATCTCCCTCCTTCCTTCGCTAGCGATTTGCATATCATCCATCATCGCCACCGTTTGCACCTACAACACCCTCTACTAAGTTCATGTCTCTCGTAGCCGTTGTCCCTTCTAATGCCATCTTATATTTGTTCTCTTTTCTTCTCCAATAATGTCTGTACATGTGTTCTAAAACTGTAACTGATGAGGTCCGACGGACTTTTTCTTGAGTGGGATTTGTAAGAAAGCGAAGGAGAGCAAGGAACGGACAAGGTTTTGGGGAGAAGACTTTTTGTATTTCTTCACTTGTAATCAATGTACAGGATTTAGTAATTATATTACAAGATGTACATATAGAGAAGGCAATGTAATATTCTACAAATCAAGTCCATATTTCTATCTAATCTTTGATTGATTCTATAATCAAAATCAGATCAAACAATTCCCCGGTATATCTCCCGGATCTTCAGCATATCTTCCAACACTCCCCCTCAAGCTGGTGGCTTGTAAATGTCCAAGACGCGTAGCTTGCTCAGTAGATATGCATGTTGTCTTTGACATAGGGGTTTGGTGAAAACATCTGCAGATTGTTCAGCAGTTCCAATCCCTCTTGTCTCGATTATCCTTTCTTGAATCTTCTCCCGAGTGAAATGACAGTCCACTTCTATGTGCTTGGTCCTCTCATGCATTACGGGATTTGCCACAAGTTGAGAGCCGATTCGTTGTCACAAAATAACTTCGTTGGACCTTTCAGTTGTACTCCGAGGTCACCAAGTAAACCTCGTATCCACACAATCTCACATGTGGTTTTTGCCATGACCCGATATTCTGCTTTAGCTGAAGATAAAGAAACCGTTGCTTGCTTCTTGGTTTTCCATGAAAGAAGAGAATCTCCTAGTTTAATGCAAAACCCAGTGATGGATCTTCGACTCATAGGGCAAGTTGCATAATCTGCATCGCAGTACGCCGTCATTTCCATGTTGCATCTTCTAGATAGAAGTATCCCAAGTCCTGGACACCTCTTCAAATACTTCACAACTTTTAGAGCGGCATTCATGTGGGATTCCTTCGGTTTGTGCATAAACTGACTGAGGTTTTGCACTGCATACGATATATCAGGTTTGGTCATAGTTAGGTATATAAGTTTTCCAATGAGCTTTTGATAACTCGTTGGATCCTTTAGTATAGGATCATCATCCCGAGATGTTCCCCCAATATGGTCTGCTGTAGTCAATCTGGTATTCTTGCTCGATTGGAATAATTGCTGGCTTGCATCCTCATAAACCGGCTTCTGATATAATCTCCAATACAAATTTCCTCTGACTGAGGGAAATTCCTTGGTGAGATCGAGCAATCTCAATCCCAAGAAAATATTTTGGTGCTCCCAGATCTTTTATATGAAACGTTGTATGCAAATATTTCTTAAGACTTTTTATTGCAGCTTCATCATTTCCCATGATAAGAATGTCATCTACATAAATCATCAAATAAATAGATGACATACCTTTAGTCCATGTAAACAAGGCATAATCGCACTTGGATTGTTTGAAGTCTGCATTGGTGAGAGCATTGGCAAACTTAGCATACCATTGTCTGGAAGCTTGTTTCAGCCCATAAAGGGATTTGCGGAGACGACATACTTTACTCTCCCCTTGTCTCCGTAAGCCCTGAGGAATATCCATGTAAATTTCTTCATCCAGATCGCCATGAAGAAAAGCGTTATGGACGTCCATTTGGTGTAACGACCAATCATGGATTGCTGCAACTGATAAGAACGAGTGAATGGTGACATATTTAGCAATTGGAGAAAAAGTTTCGTGATAATCGAAATCTTCTCGTTGGGTATATCCTTTCGCCACCAACCGAGCTTTGTATCTCTCAATGGATCCATCAGCTCTATACTTTACTTTATAAACCCATTTGCATCCTATGGATTTCTTGTTCGAGGGCAGATGAACTATTTCCCACGTATGATTATCAGTCAACGCCTATAATTCTGCTGCCATAGCTTGTTGCCACCGTGGGTCTTTGGATGCCTCATCATAACTGGGTGGTTCATTTTCATCGGATATACGACTAATGCAACATCTATGTTCCGACGAAAGCTTATCAAAGGAGACATAAGAAGATATTGGATAGTTAATACCTGGTTCGTTAAGTGAGGCACAGACATAGTCTTTGGTCCACGTTGGTGGTCGTGTAGCTCACCCCGAATGACGTGGATGATCCATTGGTGGTGGAGGAGGAGATATCTCCGCAATATTGTTTTCTGTCTGGTCACCAAAATCATTCTCAATATTTAGTGGAGCAGCAGGTACACTTTCCAATGCTTCCGTCGGAGGCAGCCGATCAGATGAAGATGATGGAATAACTTGTTTCGAGGATGCTGTGAGGAAATATTACATACTTTCCTCGTTTAAGGAACGATGAGAATTGGTTAAGATATTCAAATCCTTTGTAGGCTCACGAAATGGAAAGACAGTTTCGTGAAAGATGACATCCCTGCTCACGAAAAAATCTCTTGTTGATGGATCGAGAACATAATAACCCTTTTGTAGGTTAGGATAACCCATGAAAATACATCTCCTGGCACGTGGACTCATTTTGTCTCGAGGTCCCATAGTTGCAGTATAACATAAACAACCGAAAACCCGTAGATGATCTACTGCTGGTTTTTTTTCCATAAAGTAATTCGAAAGGTGATTTACCAGCCAGTATCCGAGTAGGCATGCGGTTGATGAGGTAGGCTGCAGTAAGGACACAATCTCCCCAATAATTCGTTGGAATAGATCCCTGAAACTTCAAAGCTCGTGCGACTTCTAACAGGTGACGATGTTTACGTTCCACCACTCCATTTTGTTGTGGAGTATAAATACATGAGCTTTCATGTAAAATGCCATGAGACAAGAAAAGTGAGCTGCAATCATGATTAAAAAAATCTTTCCCATTGTCAGTCCGGATTCGGTGAATCGATTTTCCAAACTGATTTTTAGTCAAAGTGATAAATGTTTTCAAATGAGAGGGAACTTGAGCTTTGGACTGCATCAGGAATACCCATGTGGCCCGAGAGTGATCATCCACAATTGTGAGAAAATATCGTGAACCATCACGATGTGCTGTGTGATATAGTTCTCAGATATCCACATGAATTAAAGAAAGAATATCACTGGAACGTTTTTTATTGGAAGGGAAAGGTGTGCGAGACTGTTTTGCGAGAGGGCATATATGACATTTAAAGTATGGAAAGAACACACTATGACCCATTCTCAAATGCATAAGAAAATCTTTATCATTGGCAATGACATTACACAATGACAATTTATTCAAGGGAATTGAATTCAAATCAAAATGACTTGGAAAACTGGTCCAGAAATATAAACCTTCGGAAAGACTACCCAAGCCCATCAGTTTCCTAGTCGAAAGGGCTTGAAAAAAAACATGTGTCAGAATCGAAGAGTATTTGACAGGAATTTTCCTTGCAGACTTTGGACACGGAAATGAGATTGAACTGAAATTGTGGGACATAAAGGACATATTGTAGGATAATTTGAGAACTTAGTTGAACAGTGCCTGTCAATGTGACATGAGTAATATTTCCATTTGGAAGTTGCACAGAAATAGGTGTATCCAATTTCTTATGCATTTTTGAAAAAAAACTTATATCACAAATGATATGGTCACTTGCTCCTGAGTCAACTATCCATGCCTTTCTCGAAATAGAATTGATCAGGCAGTGGGATATACCTGAGAAACTTCCTCCTTTATTTCCAATGTCTGCCTTTTGCAGTGTCTGCATCAATTGTTGATATTGCCCATAGGTAATTGGTCGGTCATTACTTGGACCGGTAGGTCCAATGACCTGGTAAGCTGCAGAATATTCTTTCTTTTTTCCTTTTTCTCCTGGCTTTCCATGTAATTTCCAACAATTATCTATGGTATGATGCGGACGTTTGCAATGTTCACAATATAATTTACCTCTCCCCCTTGAATTTTGGCCGAAATTCCATAATGATGCAGAAAAAATCTGGCCGTCGGATGCTTTTATTGTGGAATTATTTCCACCGTCCGATGTAACGGAGAGATCGAGCCCTTGCGGACCGTCAGATCGCTGGAGGAGATCTGGTCCGTTGCTGCCATCCCTTTTAAGGGTTCTTTCGCTGGAGACGAACCCTAGCCCCTCTCGATTGTCTCTCTCTCGAGCTAGGGTTTTTACGCCCGATTCTCTCCCGCGGCGTTCCCCGCGAAGAGCGAGTGCGACGCCGTCGCCTCCTCATGTTTGCTCCGGAGTCGTGAGCCGCTGGCTCTCTTCTTGGACGGCTAGCTGGAAAATCCGGCCGAGGGGCGGCACCGGATCTATCGCCAGGATCTACGAACGAAAAGTTAGGTATGTTTTGTTCAAAATCAAAAGAAATCGAGTGGATTTCTCCCTCTCTTTCATAGATCTGTATTGTTTGAGAGTTTCTGGAGGTCCCTCGAGTTTTTCTTCCGCGGCCTCTAGCTCGTTCCAGAGCGATGAGAGTTTGTTGTAACACGCTGTGATGGACATATTCTCTTGCTTGAGATCTGTGAGTTCCTGCATGAGACAAAAGATTTTTGCTCGGTCTAACTGCCCGTACATTTCTTTGATGTTGTCCCACATGACTTTCGAATCCTCCGTCGGTGGAAGGCCGGCTGCGACGTCTGGAGAAACACAATTGCCGATCCATGTGCAAATCAGGTGATTGCACTTTCTCAAGTGTTTGGCCAGTCGTTCGTCCGACAGAATCGGTACGATTCCGTCGAGGAAACCGTCTTTATCTTTTGTCACGAGGGCCCGCCGGAAATCTTGTGACCATTTGTTGTATTTTTCCGGCTCGGTCAGTTGCAGACTGATCAGTCGCAGTTCTGGACCGTCGGCGGTTGACACATGCAGAGGATTGCCTGGCTCTGGTCAGCCGGTGATGGCCGCGATCGGAAACGGTATAAACCTGGGTGAAAGATTCGGGTAGGGATTCGTCCCTGTACCCGATCCATTGAACCCGGTTCCATGACCCGCATTGAAGAGTCCCGGGTAGGGATTTGTTCCCGAACCCGGTTCTCCAGACCCGCCGATTTGTTCTGTCTCGATGGATGGGCTTGCCCCGCTTGCGGCTGGTAGGCTCCCGTCGGGCTGAACGTTACTCTGGTAACTCATTACCCCCGGCAATATGAACTTTTTGGGACAATTTTAGGAACCTAAATTTCTTGAGAAGGCGTATAAATTCCTCACCAAATTTTTTTTCCTCTTCAGCCAACCCAACTCAAACCTATAGCTTTGTGCGCAATGCCATGTCGGCACCGCCGGTCTCATACTATGACTACATTGTCATTGGCGGCGGCACTGCCGGCTGCCCATTAGCAGCGACTCTATCTCACAACGCCTCTGTCTTGCTCTTGGAAAGAGGCAGCTCGCCCTATGGCAACCGGAACATCACTGACTTGGATGCCTTCGGGGCAGCGCTCTCGGACCTCTCCCCGTCCTCCCCGTCGCAGCGTTTCATCTCCGAGGACGGCATCATCAATGCGCGCGCGCAAGTGCTGGGCGGCGGAAGTTGCCTGAACGCCGGGTTCTACTCGCGCTGCTCCTCAATATGTGAGGTAAGTTGCGAAATGCGTATACCTTTCATTTATTTTTCTTCCTAAGGTCTAGTGCTCCACTCGTCAACTATGTTAATTCAAAAAAATACTTGATTTTCAAACTAATCTATTGTAAAATTATAGTATTCTCCGATTTGATTGCTAAATAAGTGCGTGAAAGATAGTTTTTAATAAAATTAATCGTCGTCGTCATCATCATTATTGACTTTTTTGGTTGAAAATGGGGATGTGGGGTGGGACCGGAAACTGGTGAACGAGTCGTACGCATGGGTGGAGCGGCTGGTGGCATTCGAGCCCAAGATCGGGCAGTGGCAGACGGCAGTGCGGAACGGGCTGCTAGAAATTGGCGTGGTTCCCGACAACGGCTTCACCTACGACCACATCCCGGGGACCAAGGTGGGCGGGACCATCTTCGACGAATCGGGCCACCGGCACACCGCCGCCGATCTGCTCGAGTACGCCGATCCCAAGGGCATCGCCGTCCTCCTCCACGCTTCCGTGCACAGGATCCTCTTCAAGAGGAAAGGTACGTCAAGGCCCGTGGCCCATGGAGTGGTCTTCAGGGATTCGACGGGGGCCAAGCACCGGGCCTACCTCCGCCGAGGACCGAGGAATGAGATCATTGTCTCCGCCGGGGCCCTCGGAAGCCCACAGCTCCTGATGCTGAGCGGACTTGGCCCCAAGGCCCACCTCCAGGCCCACAACATCTCGCTGGTCTTGGACCAGCCCATGGTCGGGCAGGGCATGTCCGACAACCCGATGAACGCCGTCTTCATCCCGTCACCGAACCTGGTGGAGGTGTCGCTGATCCAGGTGGTCGGGATCACTCCCTTCGGGAGCTTCATTGAGGCCGCCAGTGGCGAGAACTTCGCCGGCGGTGCCTCGGCCAAGGACTATGGCATGTTCTCTCCCAAGGTAAAGACTATGTACACATACACATACGCGTATACTCTAAACTCGCACTTTCATTTCTAGATAAGTTCAGAGTTTTTATTGACAAATCGAAGCGTGTTGCTATGATATGTTATGTCTTAGATTGGCCAGCTCGCGACGTTGCCGCCAAGACAAAGGACTCCGGAGGCCCTAGCGAAAGCCATCGAGGACATGAACCGCCTCGAGCAGGCAGCGTTGCAAGGCGGATTCATCCTCGAGAAAATAACGGGGCCCAAGTCCACAGGCCACATGGAGCTCCGAAGCCGCAACCCGAACGACAACCCCTCCGTCACTTTCAACTACTTCCAAGATCCTGATGACCTGCGGAGGTGCGTCGAGGGGCTCTCGACCATCGAGAGGGTCATCGAATCCAAGGCGTTTGCCGACTTCAAGTACGACGCCATGACCTTCGCGTCGCTGCTGAACCTGACGGCGAGCGCGCCGGTGAACCTGCTGCCAAGGCACCGGAACACGACGACGTCGTTGGAGCAGTTCTGCAGGGACTCGGTCATGACCATCTGGCCCTACCATGGAGGGTGCCAAGTAGGGATGGTTGTGGATAGGGACTACAGAGTCTTGGCCGTGGACGCACTTAGGGTCATCGACGGTTCCACTTTCAATCACTCTCCCGGCACTAATCCTCAAGCCACGGTCATGATGCTCGGAAGGTAACAACTCATTATCGATCAAGCATTTTAACTTATGACGTCGGCCCGCAAACAAAAATAAAGAAAAATACTATTTTCATGAGCGATATCGAGTCGAAATGGCCCGCGCATGGACGGACAGGTCTAGGACGAGTGCCCACATTTCGAAAAAGGCATTTTCTTCATGTAGGACGGATGGAGAACTCTTGAAATCTAGGTTATGAATGGGTTTCTCAGAGGAGTTTTCGCAGATGCCTAAAGTTCCAAATTTATTTCCATTGACAAAAAAATAAAAAATAAATAAACATAGTGGTTATTATGCAGATGCCTAAAGTCTCGTAGCTTGATTTCTTCCCTCTTTCGTTCCAAATAGTGCTATCCAATCGCATAAGTTGTAATTGCATTTCATAGATACAATTACCTCTAACACATGCAATACAAGGTAAGAATGTGCACCTAGCTTGATGCGAGACTTTCGGTTATTTTAGGGATATAGAATAAAATATATAACATTTAGAGTTGGCAATATGCGCCATGTTGAAGCAGAGACATAGCACCAATATAAATAATCCGGACACAACATGTCTAATAAAGCGGGTACACGTCATGGTTGTGAAACATTTCACCATGTCGGGTGTCAATAAGATACAATGCATCGATTTTTTACAAATATACGTTAACCCATGTTCTTGGTAAACACTTAAAACATGTTTATGCATAATACTTTATGTTAATATGTTTCTAAATGGTACGAGTAATTTCACTTGGCATTACATCTAAGTATTATTGAGTTAGCGTTTTTTTAAATGGATTTTTTAAATTTAATTATTTTTATATTCCTAAATATGTCTTATTCTATTCGATATGGATGTTATTTTCTATGAACTTGTAAGGATAAAAAGTCTTTAAATATGTTGTAAATATGTCAAAACGTATCTAATTTATGCGTGTTAAACCAAATGATGTGTTAACACATTAACTTTAAACGTGTCAATTCGTATCTTAATAGATTAAGTAGGTCAATTCACGTAAGACACACAAATTTTACCATGTCCCCTTTAAGGACACGAACTCATTTATACCAAACCCAATTCTAGTTAAATTACAAGTTATGTCAAAAGTCATTGGCCCTAATAAGATTTTTCCATAATTGACATAACGACTAGGGGTGTGCATGGTCGGGCGGGCGGTTCCCGACCTAGAACCGGAACCGCCCGCTAAGGACCCGGGTTCCGAAAATTGGAACCGGGATCCACCCATTTGTTACATGGATTTTTACGGTCGGGTCTATGAGTTGGGAAGGAGGGGAGGAGGTATGGTCGGGTTTTCAACATAGAACGGTCGCAAAACAATTTTTCACAACTGTGGCGGGTGGCGGCCGACGCGAGGGGGCGAACAGCAGCGGTGGAGGAACAACGGCGGTGGCATTGATGCTCGGGGAGGAATCAAAATGACGATAGGATTAGGAGGAACCGAGAAAGAAACAAAGAGAGAGAGAACCAAAGACGAAGGGAGTGAGGAGATGAGATATAATCTAAGATTTCTTTTAGTAATTTTTTTTTTTTTAATATTAAAAAGGTTCCGGTCCGGCAGGGGTGGGCGGATCCGCCCATGGAACCGGAACCGGAAATATGTTCTGGCGGGAACCGGACCGGTTCCCTCAAGAACCGTTCAGTTCCGGGGCGGTAATTTTGCACACCCCTAATAACGACTTGGTGGGATTAGATACAATACCTGGGACACGCACAAACCGCAATGAAGCACTAAATAGAGCTAAAAATGAGGCATGCGTGCTGTTTTGGGCAAGCAATAAAAAATTAAACACATTGCCATTCATGCTGCTTTAGGTGGACATAAATCAAACTATTCTCGAATCTATATCTTTTAAGTGTATTCATTATATAAAAATCGATACGACGATACCTAAATTTCAAGCAATGAGGGCTTGATTGTGACTAAAAATTCATGATAGGCCACGCACGATAATGGACTCTTGATCCGCCTAGATGTATAGTGAAAAGATGAGCTTGATTAGTCTTGTTCTGGCTTTGATTGGTGATGCTCAATCCTTGCTGCGTTGGAAACAGCAACCTTAAACAGCCGCAATTTCGGCATTACTCTATTCCTTGTGAATAAATATCCGTACATCGAGCATTCCGATGGAAAGAATATCTGCGGGCTTTGTCGCTTCGCAGCGTCCCATGGCGCCTTCCTTTGAGAACCGAAATCTAGGAGGATTTCGTTGTGGGACCCGTTCTCTTTCCTTCCACGAGGCAACGATCAAGCCGGACATGGATTTTATTATAATTATTATTATGGGCAATAAAATATTATTAATTTTGAGTGTATTAGTTTCTAGTCAGCAATTTTTGAAATTATTTTTCCGTAAAATATGATTACTAAGTGCCTCATGGCGCTCTCGAACATATTTATTAATATCTCCCCAAACATTAAATAAGATATGGAGTTATACTCCAACCATCAAATGCAAATTAAAAGTATGATAAAGTGAACAATTCATAGATCATATTGAGTTTTTTTTTTTTCAAATAATGAATTTATTTGGTAGATTGTATAATATTTAAGATATATTTTTGTTACTTGTCAGATCAAATGCATGAAAAATCCTCATGCCCGATCCTCATGAGAGGACATGAGCACTGAAAACATTTTCACTTTAGGATAGGAAGGAACGTGCCCATGATGTGCTTAGATCGGATATGTTCTCTCTACACCCCACCCCACCCCGGCCCCGCCTCTCCCCACCCCGCCTTTCCCTTCGTAACATCATCTCTGCATCATTACAAATTATAATCCTAATGCACTATCTTGATCTCATGAACTTGGGCCAGTCTAACCTTGAAATTTGGAACCTACTCGCACGGTCAATTTTTTTTTTCATTTGTTTGTATTCCTTGAAAGGACAAACTTACTTTTTTCCAATTATATATCCATCAATACACAATATTCAAAATCGCTACACTTAGCAACAAAATGGTGAGAAGAAAACACCGGTAAAAGGCAAATAGAAATTTTAAGCAACAGAGAATTGTCCAACTTATCCTTTAATCAAGCAAAACAAAAGCTAAAGCAAGAGTAGAAATCTCTAGTTGCCAAAAGCAACAACCTATAAAGATAAACACAAAATTAAAATATGAACAATAATAAGTACAAAATGCGTAACATAAAAAATGAATTATATTCTAACCACTTGAAAACAAAACAAACAACAAACATAGTTAAAATAGGTTTAGCCAAGGTTGGTTTAGGGTCAATTTGCCGGTTCGATTTAGCACCCCGAATGTGACATCCCGATTTTCCATTCTGGTTTCAATTGAATAAGTCGGGCATTTCATCTTTGCGTCTATAGTTCTCTTCTCTGAGTTGGCCACTCACGAGATAACTAGTCTACCAGGTGAAGCCGTTAAGGAATCTAAACGCAATAGACTTGAGAATTCGACCATGAATCGGCTACTCGACCGTATTAATCTGCAAGGATCATTACGACACCGTCGAATCGAACGAGAGATCGGTACAGGTCGATTCGGCGAGATATGTGATTAGAGTGTGGGTGATTCCACCTGATCGCAATATCCTTGTCGACCGGCACTAGATCGATTCTTCTGTCGTTTTGGGTACCTTGTGTCCGTAATCGAAACCTCGAGATTTCTACGACAACCGAGAGTCGCCAATGTGTCGAAGATGCACTTTGTGGCTTGAAAATAATCAACCACAGGTCAATTGCACAGAAAATTCCTAAAAGCCACCCGGTAGATTAGGACGCGCTAAAGTCACGCCAGATTGAAATTAACCGTGAAATTGAACCCGATTACAGAAATTGGAAGTTCTGTCAAGTCACAATTCATTTTAGGAACGTCGACTCATCCTCAGAAGATTTTTCTACAAACCGAAATTTTTGGCAGAAAAAGCAAAGTAAGGCCGCTTATGTTCGGGATTGTCAGAGGGCCGTTTTTAATCGAATCTTCGGGATGCAAGTTGGATCATTTGACGGGGAAATGTCATGAGAAGGCCGAGGACACATGGGTTAATTTAATTGAGCTTCAATTGGATGGAATTGATTGAGAATTGATTGAATTAAGTGTACAAGGTTTTGGAAATTTCATGCCATGGCGGAAAAAGAAATTGGACCCATTGAAGATAGTTGTGGAAGATTGGAGGTGAGTGGATGGTGAGGTAATATGAGGTCATGGCGGGCCATGTTGGTGGGGCCAAAGAAAGAGAGAGAGAGAGAGAGAGAGAGAGAGAGAAAGAACCGGTTTTCTTCTTCCCTGTCCCTCTCCCGTCGCTGCCTCCCTCCTCCTGGTCTTCTTGTTGCACGAAGACCCTAGCAAACCGAAGAAGCTGAAGACCAGCGAACCAGAGAAGCTCCGTCCGAAGCCGTTCGTCGCCGTTCGTCCCAGCTGAACGCCGCCGCTCCGCACGCCTTCGTTTCCTTCTCCCTCTCCCGTCACTGCCTTTCTCCTCCATCTCCGGTTTCTGCTCGAAGACCCAGCAGATCTGAGGATGCCAGAGTAGCAAGTAGTCCAGTCGGACCGCCGTCGCGCACCGCTTGCCCGCCGTCCGCCGCTCGCGACACCCCGCTGTCCACGCTCGCCAAGCCCTCCATTCCAGCCGTCGTTCCTGTCTGGTGTGCGTCCAGAGCTGCTATCCAGCACCGTGAGCCACCGCCAGAGCTTCCTCCGCCGCCGTACGCCTCCGTCTGGACCGTTGAAGCTCAGCCGGACCACTACCGGCCCTGTCCAGCTCAAGCCGGCGCTGGATCCGCCCTCAACCAGCAGCGGACAAAAGCTGGAAAAATGGGTATCGCAGCGAAGGTTTGGCCCGTTTTGGTCGGCTTCCCGACCCCGAAAGCTAGGCCCGCCTTGGAGACTATCGACCCTCGCGTCGTCCTCGTCGTTTTGAGCCGTTCGGCTCGCTAATTAGGTTATTTATCCTCTAATTCTTGCTTAGTGAGTTAATGACGCTTAAGGGATGTTTAGATTAGTCTAATTAGGTTTATGTGATTAAATTAGATTATTTTAATGTAAATTAGATTAGTTGTATGATTAGTTTAATAGAGGTTTAATTAGGGCTAATTGTATGATTAAATTAGTGTAATCTTGTTTAAGCCATAATTAATTATTTTTTAATTAATTAATTATTTCGAATTTATAAATATTATTTTATTAAATTATATTATTATAATATATTATTTAATTATTTAATTTTCGGAATTAAATTTAATTATTTAATAATTTCGAAAATTTTGCCGGGATGGCCGGTCGTTAGAATTTTGCGCTGATCGCAGCAGTGCGGTAGGTTTGTGTTAATTGTAAGCTTAAATTGAAAAATTGAGTTATTGATGATTATGGTTAATTATTCCAAAAGTGTGGAATTGAGTGATATTGATGAAGTTGTGGTATTTAACTTGAAAATACCCGGTGTTGGCTTTTAGCACCGTAATTGATTTGTATGACTAGTTTGAATTGTTGAGTGTTATTGGATTGTATATCCAGTTCTATGGTTTATTATTGAATGATCAGCCTTGGCGAGCATTAGTTTATATATATGTATCCGCTTAGGCGAGCAATTATGATATACATATATATATGACAAATTTCCGGTGAGCTAAGATCGTTTTATCGCCTTGTGCGAGCACGATCTATCTATACAGCTTGTGCGAGCTGTCTATCGATTCTGACTTTGGTGAGCTATCTATCTATACGGCTTGTGCGAGCTATCTATCGATTCTGACTTTGGTGAGCTATCTATATATACAGCTTGAGCGAGCTACCGTCTATATATTACAGCTTTGGAGAGCATGTGTCGTATTAACGACTGGTTTGATAGACTGTATTGAATGATAGATAGTAATGGTTGATAGATAGTACGGATTGAAATGGAAAGATAGATAGTATGATGGAATTGAATCATTGCGAATGATTGGATTGATTGAATTGATAGACCGATATAAGTGTCGGCAGTTTCAGCTTGTACGAGCATTGTTTGAATATGAATTGTATTGACGTGCAGGAAAGGCACTGAGGCGAGGTAAGCCCTCTATCTTATTTGTGTGGCTAGAGCGCCCTGAGGCGTATTTTCTTCCTAATTGAGTTTTAGAGGGTAGGACTCGATGAGACGTAGTCTCATCCCGGTTGTGGGATAATATTTCAGGTTCTTAGATGACGGTAGTGGAGGACCGGAAGTCCTGGAGTTCGGAAGGTGGAGGCTGAAGAATCGGCGAACGTGTCTGACAAGTTGGTCATAGGACAGTTCCCTAGTTGTTGAGCCTGTCTATTTTGTAGACAATCCGGTGTTGTATATAAACCTATGTGTTTATAAGAAAGCTTGTTTGGTTGTGATTGATTGCTCGCTTTTCTATCCCAAGTTAAATGTTGTCTCGGGGATTTGTTTCGCTTCGCATGTATAATAAAATTGAATGGGTTGGTGACGTGTCCTGGGAAGTCGCATTTGTATCGACCAGAGTGGGATGTTCGCGCGCTCAGAGGATCGGGGCGTGACACCGAACTTGGAACTGAATTGCACAGTGCCAGTTCCCAATTTTTAAGATTGAAAATCGAACAATTTCCAAGAGGAATTGGATTGCATAGTGTCGACCTAGTTCGGTTTTAGGTTTTGCTCTAAGCCAATGTTGACCCCTAAAAAAGGTAAACCTAATTTTGTCTCTATTCCTCGAAAATCGAAGTTAGGTTTAAATGTAGATCGACCAAGTGGACAGATGTCGATTCTTGTCTGCTAGTGTGCTGTTGCCATTGGACTTGAATTTTCCATTTTATTGTCTCTAAGTTGGTATAATTGGAGGACCTTACTATTTTTGCCCCTTTTCTTCTTCTTCTTGGAAAAAAAAGAACATTTTTTTGCTATTTTAATTTCTCACATATGACGTGATAAGATCAAGTGTAGGAAATAATTGGGATGTGATTGTTCCAATGATTGAATCCTTATCCTTTTGACTTCTCTTGCTCTATTCTCTGTATGTATCCATCCATGTAGGTCGTAGCAAAAATTGCATGGAATCAACGCTATATATTTCTTTAAGAAGGATGTCCCCACATTAAAATAGAGTTAGACTCCTTTAAAGTCAAGGGCATGCAACCACTATTTCATTTGAGGACATGGGACGTAGTGTAGCATGCATGTGTTAGAGAGCGCAAGTACATTCCAACCGCCCATAACATTGTTGTTGCCACCGCCGCCGCTGTCATTTTTCGCTATTTTATCCAAGTGCATAGGTTCGTGACTTGAACCGTCCTGGCCATGCGACATAGGATTTGACTTTTCTTATCCTTGGTAATCAAATTAAAAGTGATAGATCCTGGATGAGATTAAAAAAAAAAGGTATTAAGGATCTTCCAGACTGTTTTGCACGAAAATTGATGGGCCAAAAGGATCATTAAGATGAGAAGTATGAATGCACTCTCTTCTATTTGATAGCATTTCTCTATGATCTGGTGTCGGTAAATGCTCTTTCCACTCGATCCATTTGAGCTAAATCCCTTTGTTTTTGTTCATGCAGCAAGAATGGCTTAATGAGGAGAAGGAGCAGTTCAGTCCGGTGTCTGTCTTGGACTGTCCATTCAACGATGACGAGGACATCGCTTCCCCTTTTGAATGGAGCCCTTCACGTATCGGAGGTCTCTCTCTCTCTCTCTTTCTCTAAGTGAACGAATTTAGTTGATGAGTACATTGAATCCTTGTGTGCATCAAGTAACTAAAGTATGATGTTTGTAATGAACAGGTGCCAAACACAAGCTCAGGCACAAGGCTCACCGGTGTGAGAGGCTTTCTCGATTGAAGCCAATGCAGTTGGAGAGAAGGATCGCTTTGTCGGAGCTCGAAGACGAGGTTCCAGTGCAGTACCCTAGCTTGGCCCCCAGTCCGAGTGTTCTTACTGAGGTTCAAGACGACGAAAGAAAGATCGAAGAGAAGATTCGAGAGTTGCTTGATGTCGCTGCGGGAATTAATCCGTCTTTCACCTCGAAGTGGACATTCTCCTGTTGGACTTCTTCAGAGAGAGACTGGAGGAGGAGAGCGCGAACAAGATTGCGATTGGAGGATTGGATGAGTTCGAGAGCGAACTGTTGAAGGTAGCCGAGGGTTGGATCAATCGGCAACCCCAGGAAGTGTTTTTAGGATGGGAGGTTGAAGATGGAAGGCATGCTTACATTAAGGATATGGAGAGGAGAGAGAGATGGAGAAATGTGGATGAAGAAAAGATGGAGGTTGCTTTGGGCTTGGAGGTTGAGGTTTGGGGATCTTTGATGGATGAAGTCTTGCTAGATATCTTTAGCTGAAGATGTGGAAATTAGAGACAATAAATTAGGTTAATTTTCCCCTTTTTTCTTCTTGGTTGGGAAGCAATCATGCTTCATGAGGTCGAGACAATTGATGATAGCATTCACCAGTTCAATTTTGAAGTCTTGATTGAAAAGAGCTGAGACCTCTCTCTCTTCTTTGTCCTTTTTCCGTAGGAATGAGTCCAATTCTTGAATGGTAGTATGGCCCATAAAATCAGTCACTCCATAATGGAGGACCATTACCTTGAGGAGCCAACATTGATTGCAAATGCTGGCAAAAGGGCCAAGATGGGGTCAAGATACACATAAATTGGCTAAATAGTGGATAAGTAAGAGAAGTAGGATATGACAATGACGTTCAACCATCTTTTGAAGCCCTAAAGGGAAATGATGTTCAACCATCTTTTGAAGCCCTAATCTGAAATGATGTTCTACCTTCTTTTGAGACTTGATGAATAGGGCCCTTCTTTTTCCTCCCATAGTTTTTGATGAGTACATGAACGGTGCAACGCGTAAGGCAATATATCTCTTCTAAGACGACGAACCACCGCATCGGAGGTTCTAAGAATCCACTGCAGCATTCGGTCAAGTGATATAGGGCTTGCTCTCACATAGTTTAGAGTTCCTCAAGCACAAGTTTGAACCACCCAATCATTCTTCAGTCTTGAAAAATCTTAATTTGTCTAGAGTGTGATCAAGACTAGTGTGCGCTTTCCCACGATTTTAATTCACGAAGACAATGAGGTTCTGGAAAAAAGTAGATGTAACTCAAAGCAAAACCAGTTTGGCTTAGAAAACTAAGTCTTATGTGATGTATTGATTGAATACAGGTGAGATCCACATAAAATGATATGTTATTTTTTAGTGCACATCAATTGTTTCATTTCCTCCTTTTCTTTCTATTGTTGTTTTTAGACATCAATTGTTCTATAGCCAAGCTAGAAGATGCATTCTTTGACAAAACAAATTAATGTTGAAAATGGGCTGAACAGATTCTCCTTTCTTCTTGCTATTGAAGATTAGGCTCCTTGACAATAGCCCATAATTCGAATGATGAGAAAGGCCCAATGTCCATCTTCATGATCCACATGACACTGCACAGGCATGTATACCCCCAAAAGGAGTGGGAAGAAAGATGATGCATCAAAAAGAGAAACCACAAACTGACCAGAGGAAGAAACAGAGAAAAACCCGAAGTGTTTCAAAAGAAATATGAACAAACACAAGCAGCTAAGGAATTCATATGGAGTCGAACTCAAGCTCGATAGCATACTTTACTTAGAGTGATTAGAAACCAAATCGAGTCGAGCACGTGAATCGCAACAACGCATACAGGCTAATCGTCTGGTCTTTAGGCTACACTTTAAACCTGAGATACCATCATTAAGGTCAAAATCAAAGGCGCGTGATATGAAATCACGTGCAACTACGTATATGTCATTAGCATCATGTTTCAAAACCCTAGAATGAGCAATTACGTTGGCAGCACATATTGTGTTTAATGTGCAAAAATTCTTGTAGGTATGGTAGACATGGATAAAAATACTTATGCTGTACTTTTATTCTATGACCTCAAACTCTTCATTAAAATCCATATTTGTAACAACTTAATCAGGGTTGTTCTCAATCTTGAGTTTGAGGATGCGGAATACTTTGCACCGCGACAAGATTGGGTTTCAAAAATTCTATCGATTGAGTTAAATTAAATAAAATGGGTCACGATAACTCAATTCGAGCATAGTCCCGCTTCATAAGTCTAATTTCATTTGTCACGTTGATAAAAGGCTCTGTTCTCATCTCTAGATCACAAGAGTTAAGTAGATCATTCAATTCATCGGTAAACTTTATCTTTCCCTTTTGAATGCTGCATTCATTTATCAAATTGCATAATTTCAAATTACTTGTTAAATGAGATGCATGAAATTTGCACTTGTGAGAGCTCCTGTGTTCTAAAAACAATTATCAATTTTAGGAGTGAAAATGCTAACTCACATGCCTAGCTCAGAACACCATTTTTACATCATTACTGCATCATTACAAAGTACAGTCCTAGTACACTGTCTTAAGACTTAGGGGGAACCGCTTTAACGGGACCTCGACCTACTTTTGTCTCCATTTCCGCGAAAAGCACGATCTTCTTATCTTCTCTTTTCTCTTTTCCTGCTAGAAAGAAAGCATGGCTTTAGACCCACCCTAATAAAAAGTTCAGCAGGAAAAATTGCACCTGACATTAAAATAAACTGAACTGCCTTTCACTTTCCAGATCGACATAGTGATCTGCAAAACATAAAAAGGAGATCGAAATCTCTAAAGCCATGTCCCTCAGAGGTAGTCGGAAAGTGGGGATCACGAGCAGGGCAACTGAAGAGTGCAATAAATTACTAAACAAGATAAAAAGTGGCGAACGGAACTTCCATGATTATCCGGCATAAGATTTTGTGAACTGTGGAAATATGTAATAAAAGTGACAAATAAATCGTCTAAAAATATTTAAACTCAGAAATTCCTAATTCGATACCATATAAAATATCGCGGGACCCAGCCAATTATTTCTGAAAATGTAAAGCTGTTCGATAAAGACCTAATTTAATATTTTAATATGTGTTACATAATCGGCATGCGCGATCTTTTTGACATAATTAGATGGTCCCCAAGTGAGATTAGTCTGATTTAGCAGAGATTGTTCTCGCATAATAATATTCAAGACGCAATTATTAAATTTCAAGGGCACGAAGACAAACGCCCATGAAGTGCAAAAGGACTAGATATTTGGATCTGGGGTGGGGCTAGCGATGGCGACAATAATTGCAATTTGCACTTTTGGAGTGGTGGCCATTGCCTCCTAATCTTCATATTTTATACAAATTTTTCTGTCAGGGTTTTGATCTTTGTTCGGAAAGCTTTATTCGGGCTGTCTCAAATTGACCATCACACTCGGTTGGCTCGTGTCGCTACCGATTTTCCCTCAGATTTGCGATTGATCTTGTACCATTTCAAATTTGTAAAACGACAAAATCCTCGAATCACACTTAATTATATTTTATGACGAGCATGGGATGGTGTCACCTTCTCACAACGCCCATACACCAAATTAGACCACCTAATTCCAAATAAAATTTGGTCTGATCTAATTATGAGTTAATATCTATCAAATGGATCATGACATAAATGATTCATAAACTTTGATTTAATGCGCGATATGATCCCTGAATTTTTAATTTGTTTAATGTGATCCATGAACTTTAGTTAGATGTTAAAAGCAGTTCCTAGATATTTGGTACATATTCAACTTAGTTCCTAAATTATATGAGAATGTCCAATGTTGTCATTCCATTATTCAAGTTTAGTGATAATAATATAAATATGTACAAAAATTTTATGGATTACATTGAATAAATTCAAAGTTTATGAATCACATTGCATATTGGGTTACAGTTCAGAGATTATATTGCACATTGAGCCAAAACTGGAGACTGTTTATATCATTTTCTCTTTATCAAATTACAATACCACATAATTGCATAGATTGTGAGGTCACACTAAAATTATGAAGGGGACAATTTTGGGTCTAAGCCAATGCGGGTTATATTCCAAAAAATGAAATGTTGTTGTCACGCACAGTTTAGTCTTATCCCCTTAACAAGGTCGTCGCCATCATCATGTCATTGTTGAAGTAGCATACTTATGTTTTTTTTTTACTACTTCATCACAATATTTGTGTCTAAGTGGGCAAGCGATTATCGCTAGTCATTTCTTCATATCTTCAGTCCGATTATGTCCATATAGTATCGTAACTATATATTTCAACAAGTTCATCATGATGTTTGTGTATAATCGGGCAAGCCATCAATGATTTTCACGTGTCATTTCTACTTTTCTTTAGTTTGATTAGGTCTGGAAGGCGCCATTTTTGTCATTGCTTAACAAGCTCAGCATGATGTTTGCGCCTAATTGGGCAAGCAATCAGCGATTTTCACAAGTCATGTATTTGTTTCTTTAAATCCGATTAGTATATGGAAAGGTACCGTAGTCATTCTTCTCAACAAGCTCACCATGATGGTCGTGCCTAATTGGGCAAGCCATCAACGATTTTCCAAAGCCATTTCTTCATTTCTTCAGTATAATTATGTTCCGAGCTACCAATAATGTTATTAACAAGTACATCATAAAATATACGGTATCCAACCGAAAGTAGCATCTTGGCCTAGCAAAAAGTTAAAAAAAGAACATATTGTTGTCCTTCTGCCAGAGAAAACTATCGAAGGGGGAGAATCAGTGGATCTCATTATTTCTTAATACTTGATTAGCATAACTCATTGAATTAAGCTGTCGAATAACTTCTCCAGTGCGCCTGAAAGGATCCGGTTTGAGGACAATCTCGGCCGTCCATTTTGTAGGGACGTGGCAATTCTCACGTGAAGCCGACACGTACGTCGTCGGATCATCCATCTGTGCAGGTAATACCTCGGGGACAAGGCTCCACAGAATAGGGCATTGGGCGCGGAGGGCGGTGCAACGTGTAAACATCTTACCCACGTAAGGTGGTCTATTTCTCTACTCGTCTGCTTTGCCCCCTCATCTTCTTCTGTTCTTTATTTTTGCTTGCCCTATCTTCTTCTCACAACAAGAAATATAAGATATTTAAGGCGCGTTTAGTAACGCTTTTGTTTCAAAATAATTTTTAAACGTAAATAGTTTTTTTTTTTTTCTATTTTTGGGAACAATTTTTGATATAGGAATGCGATTAGTAACCGTAGAAAATTTCTATTCCCGGAAAAGAAAAAAAATTCTATTCCCGGGAAAGAAATATGTTTGCTAAAATTATATAATTTTGTTGTTTATTTTAATTTTTTAATATTTTTATTATATTTTCCTTTTTTTTCTTCTTTCTTTTTTCTTTTCTCTCATTCTTCCTCTTTGTGGTTGGTCTCTAGCGGTCGGTGACCGACTGAGAGAGGTCCGGCGAGCTCATTGGAGCCTCACCTGACCACCGGCAAGCACCGCGAGGCTCGGCCTCACCAGATCTAGGCGAGGTTGAGCCTCGCTGGTGGCCTCTGTGGCCAGCCGAGCCTCATGCCAGCCGGTGAGGCTCGACGTCTCCGAGGGCCGGCGATGCTCCGGCGAGGTCACCAGCCCTTGTTTGGCCGGTCGTTGGCGCTAGCCATGGCTAAGGCCGGCAACCGGCCAAAAGGAAGAAGAAGAAGAAAAAAGAGGAGAGAGAAAAATTGTTTGTAGAAATTGTTCTCGGAAACAAGAAACTACTTTTTTTCTATTTCTTGTTTCTGTTCCAAATCTGTTTCGGGGAACAAAAGTTTTACCAAACACATTTTTGTTCTTTTTTTGTTCTCCGGAACTTTTTAACAAACAAGCCCTTAGTGGCCCTCCTAGTTTCTCGAAATTCTAAAAACCTCCCCAATTAAAAGCATGCATTTTCCGGCGGTAAAGCTCTTTCTAACATGTCGGTAACTTTTATCTTTTGTTTTATTTGCTTTTTTAAGTATGTGGACGAATCATCTCATTCTCCAACTTTTAGGGCACGAATGATAACTATTTTATCATTTGGAAACAATTTCATACCAAAATTTTAATTTTTGTTCCCTAGACAAATTTTGGAGTATTTAATCGCATTTGATAATGACAAAAAATTTATGTTTTTGGAGTAGAAATTTGTTTAATAACAATATAAAAATCATGAATAGATTTTCCGACCTCTGCCAGACACACCCACTTTTAGAGCATGTCGCTCGTCCACTTGTCACACGACTAGGCAGTCCTAAAGTGGCAGATCTTGTCTTCAAATGATGGCTTTGTTTGCTACTCTTGATGTGGTTGTGGATGAGAATCATGTTAAGGCTGATGTTGTTGTAAATGTAAATAAGGCCATGTGTGATGATATTGGCGATCAACATCCTTGACATCCAAGTTGTCACGACCCCGACTCCATCCCAAGGTCACGAGCAACAAGGTTTATTTTCGCGACATCCCAGGCACGTCGCCGTCCCATTTCTTTTTATCTTTTTATTAAGCACATGCAGAAGCGTACATACAATACCCGGACAACAACAAGTAGCTAGGAAAACATCCATTTACAAACACACAATTACATTAGCTACGTTTTACAAGCCATTCTATCACAGATTGTTATATTTACAACTACCACATCTTCAAAAGGTTAGGGTAAACCTTAGCTCCTCTAGCGAGATTGCAACTCCCAAAATTGACGTGAGATTTTTATGCTTATAAGACTGAAAAGATGAGGGGTGAGTTTTGGGGAGACTCAATAAGCAAAACCCCTAATTCTCTACTAGGAAAATATCTCATCATCAAAATCAAGTAGGTACAACACTTGCAATATAATATCCATGGCAAATCATTAGCAAACTTACTACTACACCTCAACTATATGCAGATGCCCATTGCAACATACTTCAATGCATGCTTACCTTCAGCTTGTCAATGAACATATCAACATATCATACTCATGCATATATCGGCACTAATGCAAATTCATTTATCGTCGTCCTGGCTCAACCAAGCCCTCCTGGCTCAACCGAGGCATCCAGCTTCAAGTTAGGCATCCTGGCCCAACTAGGGCATGTCAACTCAATTGAGACATCGTGGCGCTAGCTCACCAAGGCATCCGGGCTCAAACCCATGCATCTTTATCTCCCAAGTTTTCAACTAGGTCTTAGGTTAGCTTGGACACTTCATCTCGGTATTGAATAACTAGAAGCCAAATGCAATTAATGTGCTCTTAACTTGTCTAAGAAGGTTTGACTAACCTAAGGCCTATCTAGCTTAGCCTCTTAGTTGGGACCAAAATAAGGGTCGAAATCGAGGATGTCACACAAGCCTTGAGGACTGTGAAATTGGAGAGGCTGGCATTGTAGATGAACTCATTGACCAAGAAAATGTTTTGCCAAAGATGGAGGCGCCAAGTAGCTTTGCGATGCTAACTAGGTTGTTCCGGCTAATCATTCCGGGTAGCTCCTTAAGGCAGCCCATGTCAATTTTGTGCCTGAACTTGTGCCGGAAGATGATGGTGTCCTTGTCGAGGAGGACTAGCGCTAGGAGGAGGAGGATCCAAAGTAGCCGGGGCTTGGTGAGGAAGTTTTTGGTGGCAGATCGAAGCTCAGAGAAGTTGTAGATGATGGGATTGTCCAAGAGGGAGTGGTGGAAATCAGAAAAAGAGGTGCTGCTGGAGAGGGAGGAGGTGCTGGCGCCAATGTCGATGTTGAGGGCGAGCTTGGGGAAGGAGGAGGTATAGCAGTTGCCATTGAAAGAGGCAGAGGCGGAGGTGTCAGAGGGGGCGAAGGAGGCAAGGGCCAATCTAGGGGTTTGAGATGAGGAGAGTCTCAAGGACAAGGAGGAGGGTGGTTTTCCCGTGGGAGAATGCACGTGAAAGAAAGGGAGTGAGAGATGAGAAGAATTTTTATTTCTATTTCCATTTCATAAATAAAAAGGTGAAAAATTGCTACTTCTAATTTTTGTTTGAAACCTATTTTTGGACACAAAAATTTGTCCCAAAAATTAAAAAAAAAAATGAATATTACGTCACTAAATAGATTTATGTGCCAAATCTATTTTCAAGGACAAAAAAAAAAAAAAGTAAACATAATGGTTCTTATGCAAAAGCCTAAAGTCTCGTAGCTTGATTTCTTCCCCCTCTTTCGTTCCAAATAGTGCCATCCAATCACATCAGTTGTAATTGCATTTCATAGATACAATTACCTCTAACACATGCAATACGAGGTAAGAATGTGCACCTAGCTTGATGCAAGCCTTTCGGTTAATTTTAGGGATATAGAATTTAATATATAACATTTAGAGTTGGCGATACGTGCCATGTTGAAGCAAAGACATAGCATCAATATAAATAATCCAGACACAACATGTCTAATAAAGCAAATACATGTCACGGTTGTGAAACGTGTCACCATGTCGGGTGTCGACAAGATACAATGCATTGATTTGTTACAAATATACGTTAGCTCGTGTTCCTAGTAGACACTTAAACACTTTTATACACAATACTTTATGTTTATATGTTTCTAAATGGTACAACTAATTTCACTTGGCATTAGATCTAAGTATTATTAAGTTAGCTCTTTTTTTAAATGGTTTTTTTATATATTTAATTACTTTTATATTCCTAAATATGTTTTATTCTATTCGATATGGATGTTATTTCCTATGAACTTGCAAGGATAAAAAATCTTTAAATATGAGCAGTAATTTGTCAAAACGTATCTAATTTTTGTGTGTATAATCAAATGATGTGTTAACACGTTAACTTTAAACGTGTCAATTAGTATCTTAATAGATTAAGTAGGTCAATTCACGTAAGACACACAAATTTTACCATGTCCCCTTTAAGGACACGAACTCATTTATACCAAACCCAATTCTAGTTAAATGCAAGCATGTTGTGCATAAATGTTATGTCAAAAGTCATTGGCCCTAATAAGATTTTTCCATAATTGACATAATGACTTGGTGGGATTAGATACAATACTTGGGATATGCACAAACCGATAGGCGACGCACGATAATGGACTAAAAATTGACATAAGTATCTTTATTATATAAAAATCGATACCACGGTACTTAAATTTCAAGCAACGACGGCTTGATTGTGACTAAAAATTCATGATAGGCGACGCACGATAATGGGACTCTTGATCCGCCTAGATGTATAGTGAAAAGATGAGCTTGATTAGTCTTGTTCTGGCTTTGATTGGGTGATGCTCAATCCTTGCTGCTTTGGAAACAGCAACCTTAAGCAGCCGCAATTTCGGCAGTACTCTATTCCTTGTGAATAAATATCCGTACATCGAGCATTCCGATGGAAAGAATATCTGCGGGCGTTGTCGCTTCGCAGCGTCCCATGGCGCCTTCCTTCGACAACCGAAATCTAGGAGGATTTCGTTGTGGGACCCGTTCTCTTTCCTTCCAGGAGGCAATCATCAAGCCGGACATGGATTTTATTATTATTATTATTATTATGGACAATAAATATTATTAATTGTGAATCTATTAGTTTCTAGTCAGCTATTTTTGAAATTATTTTTCCGTAAAATATGATTACTAAGGCCCTGCATGGTAATGTTTCTCAAAAGTGTTCTGGGGCAGATTTTTTGTTTTTTCATTAGGGAACAAAAAAAGAAACAGAAACGAGTTTGGTTGCGTTTACATTCTTTTTTTTTTTTTTGTTCCGGAACAAAATGGAGAAAAAAAGGAAACACAAAAATTCTTACTTGCTCCATAAACAATTTTGAAGAAACACTTCCATCTTCTCTCTCTTCTCTTTTCTTCTTCTTTTATTCTTCTTTTTTTCTTCTTTTTCCTTTGGCCGGCGTGCCGTCGAGGGTTGGCGACCTCGCCGGAGCGTCGCCGGCCCCGGCGAGGCCGAGCCTCGCTCGCGCCGACGAGCCTCGCCGTGGCGGGCGAGGCCGCCAGCCCCGTCGGCCGAGTCGCCGGAGGCGGGACCAAACCAAAAGAAGAAAAATAAAAAAGAAAGGAAAAAATGAAAAATAAAATAAAAATATTAAAAAATTAAAAGAAACAAAAAAAAAGAATAAAATTTACCAAACGTGTTTCTATTCATTTTTTTTTATTCCTGAACAAATTTACCAAACGCATTTTTTGGTCAAAAATTGTTAGGAATAGAAACACTTTTTTTATTTATTTCGTTTCCCGAAAAAAAAAAAGAACAGAAACGTTACCATTCGCACTCTAAGTGCCTCATGCCACTCTCGAACATATTTATTAATATCTCCCCAAACATTGAATAGGATATGGAGTTATACTCCAATCATCGAATGCAAATTAAGAGTATGAAAAAGTGAACAATTCGTAGATTCATATTGAAATTTTTTTTGTTTTTCCAAATAATGAATTTATTTGGTAGATTGTATAATATTTAAGATATATTTTTGTTACTTGTCAGATCAAATGCATGAAAAATCCTCATGCCCTATCCTCATGAGAGGACATGAGCACTGAAAACATTTTCACTTTTAGGAAGGAACGTGCCCATTATGTGCTTAGATCGGATATGTTCTCTCTACACCCCACCCCACCCCACCCCGGCCCCGTCTCGCCCCACCCCACCTTTCCCTTCGTAACATCATCTCTTCATCATTACAAATTATAATCCTAATGCACTATCTTGATCTCATGAACCTAGGCCAATCTAACCTTGAAATTTGGAACCTACTCACACGGGTCAAATTTTTTTTTTTTTTTTCATTTGTTTGTATTCCTTGAATAGACAAACTTACTTTTTTCAATTATATATCCATCAACACACGATGTTCAGAATCGATACACTTAGCAACAAAACGGTGAGAAGAAAACACCGGTAAAAGGCAAATAGAAATTTTAAGCAATAGAGAATTGTCCAACTTATCCTTTAATCAAGCAAAACAAAAGCTAAAGCAAGAGCAGAAATCTCTAGTTGCCAAAAGCAACAACCTATAAAAGATAAACACGGAATTAAAATATG
Organism: Eucalyptus decipiens; assembly: GCA_014182575.1. Classification (NCBI taxonomy): domain Eukaryota; kingdom Viridiplantae; phylum Streptophyta; class Magnoliopsida; order Myrtales; family Myrtaceae; genus Eucalyptus; species Eucalyptus decipiens. The sequence continues at coordinate 7,498,870 of CM024613.1, read as the reverse complement.
AACAATAAAAAGTACAAAATGCGTAACATAAAACATGAATTATATTCTAACCACTTGAAAAAAAAAAAAAAACAAACAAACAACAAACATAATCAAAATAGGTTTGGCCAAGGTTGATTTAGGGTTGATTTAGGGTTGGTTTGCCGGTTCGATTTAGCACCCCAAACCTGGAACCAAATTGTACAGTGTTGGTTCCAATTTTTAAGATTGAAGATCGAACCATTTCCAAGAGGAATTGGATTGCATAGTGTCGACCTGGTTTGGTTTTAGGTTCTTTAAGCCAATGTTAGACCCTAGAAAAAGGTAACCTAATTTTGACTCTATTCCTCGAAAAGCACGACACTTTTTCTTTCTTTCTGTTCTTGCTAGAATAAAAGCATGATTTGGCAGATTTGCACCAACATTAATAAAAGCAAGCTGAAAAAATCACACCTGCCTCAAATTAAAGTGAACTGCACTTCACTTTCCAGGTCATGACACTGATCTACAATATTGTTAAAATATTTAAATATTAAAGTAAGTTTTCATATATCAGTTAAACTTTAAGAATAATTTTTAGTGGTCTCATAAAAATTTATTTAAACATTTTACAATAGCTAACTGTGATTTCATAAAATTTCACAGGATATCAAAGAGGGAGGTCCTGAGCTTGACAATTTTAGAGACTTTATTTGCCTCCCTTGTTGTATATTTTATTGCTTTAGTCTTAGGGTAAAGTCCAATTTATATGCGAGGGGGATTGCTCGAACGGCTTAAATCTTTCTGAACATTTTACCGGGATCCCACCACATTTGCATAAATTCCTCAAAAGTAGGCGCAAAGTGGGGCAATGAATAACAAAGGCGTGCAATTAATAACTATACAAGATAGAAGTGGCTAATGGAACATTCATGATAAGCCTTGAAGTCAATCTATTACATTGCAAAGAATCGAGAGGCATAATTAATACGTACCCCACAAAAAAAGGTATATATACTAGTCTAACTTGGCATAGATTGTTCTCCAATAATTACATTCAAGGCACGATTGCTAAATTCAATGGCACCAAGACTAACGCCCAATGAAGTGCAAAAGGACTAGATCTTAGCATCGAAGTGGGGCTAGTGATGGCGACAACGATTGTAATTTGGGAATTGAAGGTTGCACTTATGGAGTGGTCGGCATTGTCTCTCGAAGTGGACAATCACACTCGGTCGGCTCGCGTCGCTATCGGGTTTCCCTTAAATTCATTTTTTTAATCGATTTCGTACCATTCAAAATTCGTAAAACGACACGACGTTGGATCACGTTTAATTCTATTTTAGAACAGGCGTGGGATCGTGTCGCCTTCTCGCGACACCCCGTGCGCCCCACTAGACCACCTAATTCCAAATCAGAAATTGTCCGATTCGACTACAAGATGAAATTTATCCTAATAATGCCACGTGATTGCATGTAACCTTAGGTCATACTGAAATTTATATTCATAATCGAACGTGTACAAAAGCTGGCGAATTAGTGCCACCGCTAGCTGAGTAGAAAATGGCAAATCGCTTGGCACATTCGCATCGTGTTCTTGAAGATGTTGTCACTTAGAGTTTAGTCTTATCCCTTTAGCAAGGTCCTCGTCAAAATCATGCCATTGCTGAGTTAGCATAAATTGTATTTTTTCGACGAGTTCATCACGAAGATCGTGTGGAATTGAGCGAGCCATCCACAATCTTCGCGAGTCATTTCTTCCTTTCTTTAGTTCGATTATATCCGGAAGGTACCGTAGTTATAGTTTTCAGCAAGTTCATTTGAAGCATTCATGGCTAAATGGGCAAGCCATCAACGATTTGCGCGCGTCGTTTCTGCTTTTCTTTAGTCCGATCTTATCCAGGAGGTGCCCTAATTATATTTTTCAACAAGTCAATCATCATGTTTGTGCATAATTCGTCAAGCTATCGACGATTTTCCTGAGTCATTTCTTCAATTCTCGAGTCTAATTATGTCCTGAGGTACTTGATTATATTTTTCAACAAGTCCATCATGATATTTTTGGTTGTGCCTAACGAGGCAAGTGATCAATCATATTCACAAGTCATTGCTCCATTTTGTTCAGTGTAATTATGTCACGGAGGAAATCTCGTCTTTTTGTTGTGACTCCACCCAGGAATAGTGCCATGTATATTTGACACGTGAGAATTAACTTTCTAGGTTTGGGAGAGAGAACTAGTGACATGACAATTAAGAAAACGATGTTTGGAAAATTACACTATCCACTTAGTTGAATTACTAGTTCGATATCGAGTTTGGTTGGACCCCCCACGCTGAACAAGAAAATTGTCCAAAAAATCGTAATTTTATTACACTTTTGCTAATATAGTCCTAAACCTTTTAATTGAGATAATTAAATCCTAAACATTTTCACGGTTTTTTGATTAAGTTCATCCAACTATTTTTGATGGGGAATTGCTAATGTGAATGCTCTTTATTTTATGTGGCACAGTTGATACCGATGTAGATATTTTAAAATTTCGTTTCCTTTTTATTTTATTTTATTGGATTTTTGGAGAGAGGACCGGCAAGGGTTGTTGGTCACAAGCGAGGGACACCAAGACCTCGCTAGACTTAGTAAGAGCATCGAGCATTTGGTCACTAAGCCCTTGCTAAGCAAAGCCAACGAGGGTCGGCTACAAGATATCAAATTTTTAAGTAATGTAACTGATTAATTTTTAATTTTTTTTCTTAATCATTCATTTTTCAAAAAGTAAATGGAGCTTTAATACGTGCTTATCATGATATATTATATTAAGCCAGTCAAGTAACTTTTCCGATGCACCTGAAAAAAGGGTCCGGTTCGAGGACGATCTAGACCGTCCATTTTGCGGGGTGAACAGGCCCCGTCCCTTCCGTCCCCCGAAGGGACGGGGAGATGAAGCTCCGCGGAACGGAGGGGGAGCGCCACGTGTAAGCACGTCAGCCGCGCAAGGTGGCAACTTGCCACCCGTCCGTTCCTGTCCGCTGGGCCCCACTTTGTCTTGTTCTGCATTGTTTTCACTTTTCAGTTCCTAGTGAACCTCGTGTTCTTCTGTTTGACGGGACATAATGGAATCTGTCCCCGCTGGGCTCGCGTGCATTGAATCATTGATGGCCCCTTCTTCTTCTTTTACGACATCGTCCGTTGCAACGTGGGGCCCAAAAGAAAAGTACGAAGACAGCGAGTGTGGCCCTCCTAGTTTCCGGAAATTCCAAAACCCTCCCCTGTTGGGATCGTGAATTCTGTTCCGAGTTCGAACATGGGGCGTGCCGAGAAATGTCCTCCCGTCTCTTTCTTCATGGTGGATTTGGTGACCTATCGAATTGGCATGGCGTTGATCGGCCTATTGTGGATAAGGAATGTAGTACGCGCAGCTTGATGTAGTGACCTCCCGTTAATTTATAGGGATGCAGAGTACAATTGTGTAGCCATTTGGAATTAACCATTTGCATCGTATCGAAACATGAATATACTATAAATGTGTTTCATAAAAAAGAGTACAAAAAAGTCATGAACTTATTATATTTATGCCAATTCAGTTATGAATATTTTAATTATAACAATTTAGTAATAGACATTTTCATAATTTATCAATTAAATCAATCAAGTTATTTTTGGTCGAAAATTGCTAATGTAAACATTTACTGTCCTCCATTACATGACCATTTTGAATTTATTATTATTTTTTCTTTTTTTTTCCTTTCATTTTGGCTGACGAGAGTGGCTGCCCTCAATAGATCTAGGTGAGGGCCACCTTGCCTGTGGCCAGCAAAGCTGCAAAGGCTCTTGCCAGATCTAGGCAAGGGCCTTCTTGCGCATAGCCAACAAGGGTGCGAAGGATGCGTTTGGTTTAAGCGTTAAAAGAACTTTTAGCCTCCAAAGCCGCTTAGGGAAATCTTTGGGCCGTTGACAATCATTTTGAAGTAGGCTTTTAAAGTAAAAGTCGGCGTTGGGAAGGTTGAAAACCCAATCTTAGTAGGACTAACTTTAAAACTTTCAAAGATTTGATCAAATATTGAAACTTTTTTTTTCCAAAACTATCATCACTTATTCTTCAAATCTCTTATTTTGCCCTCATTATTATTTTTTTTAAATGCCAAAATAATGCTAAAAAAATCAAATTTACATAAATGCTAAAAAAATTAAATACATTTTGGTATTTTTAAAAATAAATTATTTATATATTTGATTTTTTTGGATTATTGTCAAAATTTCTATTTAAAAATTTGTATACATTATTTTTTCAATTTTAAAAATTAAAAATTAAAAATTCCGATGAAGGTTTTGGTCTTTTTTTAATAAAAAAATTATATATATGTATTTGATTTTTTAGCATTATTTTAAATTTATATTTAAAAAGTTACATACATTATTTTTTTCAATTTTAAGCAAATAAAAATTAAAAAATTTGGACAAAGGATTTTGTCTTTTTTTTTTAAATATATATATATATATATATATATATTATTATTTTTTAGCATTATTGTCAAAATTTATATTTAAAAGTTGCATATATATATTATATTTTCAATTTTAAACAAATAAAAATTTAAAAAAATTAATGAAGGGTTTGGTATTTTTTTATATATATATATATATGTATGTATGTATGTATGTATGTATTTGATTTTTTTAGCATTATTTTCAAATTTATATTTAAAAAGTTGCATACATTTTATTTTTTCAATTTTAAACAAATAAAAATTAAAAAAATTCAATGAAAGATTTGGTCTTTTTTATATATATATATATATATATGTATATGATTTTTTTTTAGCATTATTGTCAAAATTTATATTTAAAAAGTTACATACATTATTTTTTTCAATTTTAAGCAAATAAAAACTAAAAATTCCGATTAAGGGTTTGGTCTTTTAAAAAAAAAAATTATATATGTATTTGATTTTTTTAGTATTATTGTCAAAATTTATATTTAAAAAGTTGCATAAATTATTTTTAAATTTAAACAAATGAAATTAAAAAAAAAAAAACTAATATTAATCACCCAAAGGGCTTTTAAATTGTGTTTTCTACCAAACAACATTTCTCTCAAAGTTACTTCTTAAAGCATAGTTTACCAAACGGTCTTTGTATTTGCCTAAAGTCCTTTAGGCTAAACTATTTAATATTTTCCTAATGGGCTTTTCAAAATACTAAACCAAACGCACTCGAAGGCCCTCACCAGCCAAAATGAAACTGAAAGACAAAAAGAATAAAATAATAATAAAGAATAAAAAAATAGTTAAAAATCAAAATATATCAAAATATTATTAAAAATGGCCACCTTGGTGCCGGCCATGCCACGTAGGATATTCAACATCGACGTCGGCAATTTTTTGGCCAAAATTGATCCCATATACTTAATTGACAAAATGAGAAAATACTTTGCATTAAATTGGCATAATTTAAAGGTTTCTAGTTGAATTAACACAATTACAATAAGTTTATGATTTTTTGGGTACTTTTCCTTGGTTCATCCGAAAGCGACGCATTTATGAGATGCATTGAATTGTCTTGACACGAACATATCACCGCTTAACAAAACGGAATGCGCGACCGACATAGTTAACATGATTATTGAATGTGTTGGCGTCTTAGGCATTAACATGATTGATATAATAAATTGTTCATAAATATACATTAACATGCATTTATGATAAACATGTTTATGCATGAAACTTGTATTAACACGTTTCTAAACGAGATAAGTAATTTCAGTCCATATTACATCTAAAATATAATATTGAGTTGTTTTTACTTTATACTTAATGACTTTTGTATTCCTAAACATATTTTTATTTATTTGCTTCTTTTCGATATGGATGTTATCTTCATAAACTTTAAATGAAGAAAAAAAACCTCTAATATGTGCATGAAGTATGTTAAAAGGTATTTAGTCGTGGCTATATCAAATTAAATGACACGTTAACTTATTGTATCAATTCATATCTTAACAGGTTAATCGAGTCAACTCATGTAGACACAATTTTTATTGCGCACCTTTCTTGGCATGAACTCATTTATACCACATCCGGACTTATTTAATTGCTGTTAAATTATGCAAATCGATCGCTTTGGGAATCCTCGACCCTAAAAAAATTTTCCTCGACTGATACACCGGCTTGGCAATACCTAGGAAATGCACAAATCGCAATGTCAAAAAGATCTGCCGAAGATGTATATCGAAAAGGGTAAGCGGATTAATCAGTGCTGAACTTTTGTAATATTTTATTCCTTCTGATTAAAAAATTCGTCCAATTAAATATTCTGATCTCAAAAAGTAGCGGCAGCCTTTATCGTTTTCTGGTCATTTGCAGAGGGAAAGTGATGTCAGGGCGTTGTCTTTTCGCGGCGTCACATGAAGCTGTCTCTGAGAACCGAACTCTAGAAGGGCTCTCGCGTGGGACCCATTTTTCCTTCCTTCCGCGAGGCAACTTCAAAGCAAGGAAAAACAATTTAGTTTTTTTAATTAAACAATTGTTACTGATTTAGTGATACTCGTTAACAAAACTAACAGGAAATATTAAATTTAATTTCTGGTAAAATTTTATGGACACATTTTAAGAAAAAATATAACTAATAAATGCCTCATAACACTTCTCTCTCTTTTTTATAAGCTTTATAATCTTTGAAATTTTAGATTACTGTGAAATAATTAAGTAAACCGACATAGGCCGAGATAATCTATTCTATCGTGAAAGTAGTTTTGGAAAATACTAGATCTATCATAACTCAAATATTAAAGAAAAAATTTAGGAGAAGAAAAAAAAAAGAATTTACCTTGACATTGCTTTTGAAATTATGTGAATTAATTTATCCATTTTCATTTGATGCCAAACCATGTGTTAAATTAGAAATGGTTATCTCCTTGTACAAAAAAAAAAATGTGTAAGCAATTTCAACCATAAATATTTCGCCTGAAATTCCACAAACCCATGCTCACTATGACAAATAATAATCATGCATTACTAAATAATGGGCCAAAAAGTAATTTTAAAATATGAAAAGACTATCACATTATACTCTATACATCCCATAAATACTAATTTTTAAGTAATCTAGTTATTTTCTAAAGTAGATCAAATTAAAGTTTTCATTGTTTTTTTAATATTGCTAGATAGTTACCCGAACGGTGTTGTTACAGTTAAGGAACAAAATTTTCTCCTATAAATTTAAGTTCTCTAAAAACTGAAACCCACAAGCGATGTACAAACTTCTATAAGTTTTAGTACCCCTCTCATGTCTCTCCAGCCACCATAGAATGTGAACATAACCACATCAATTGTAACTTTTAGAGAAATGGAATAATATCCAGAGAAATTACTAAAAAGTCATAAATTTATTATAATTATATTAATTCAATCCTAAACTTTTTGTAACTAATTCAATCTTAAATCTTTTACCTGTTTAGTCTATTTGGCCAATTTTGGTTGGTTAACACTGACATGGCACTACCGGTGCAAACTTGGTATTTTAAAATAATATTTTAATATTATATATTTTTATAATTTTTTTTTTTTTTCTCTTTTATTTTCTTCATTTTCTCTCCCTTCCCCTTCCCCTACCCTTAGTGCTGGCAACGGCTGTGATGCCCTCTCCGGTAGTGGGTGAGGGCATGTTGGCCCTCGCTTGCCCACGACGCCCTCACTAGATTTGGCCAGTTGAGGACACGCATGGCCCTCGCCCAAATGAAAGATTTTGAGATACAGCTAAGGACATGAAACTAAAGATAATTAAAGGATTGCATTGATAAAAGATAATAGCTTTTTGTCATGATTGTTGGGGGGCTTACAACAAACATATTTGAGTTATTTATAACCCTCTACATATAGTTATATACCATTTTTATAAATTAAAAAAACACAAATAACTTTTAGTGGTTGGGAGAAGTTACATTATTCATGAGAAATTACCCCATAGTATTCTACAATCCAGTTAAAAAAGAAGTCACAACAATCCTAAAATAGTGGCAATTGAAATAATCACTCGTTGATTATCCTTACGTCGATTACTCACTATCCATATCGATGACTTTGCCGATCAACGGTAAGACTACTACATCATCAAATAATTGACTCTTTTTGAGTAACCAATAATTCTGTTCATAAATGATTAATTTGCTCTCATTGATTATGCCTACCACTTGTCGATAATGACCAAAAGTTACTTTTTTTTTTTTTTTTAGCCTACCGACATTAGGTATTGAAGAGCCAATCGTGCATGTTAACCTACCAATGTTAGGTGTTAAATTAGCCCAAATTCCACATTGTTTTCTCGATCCACCTGACCGGTAATCAAAGTCGGTCAACGCCACGACAGGCTCGACCGATCCGCCTAAAAAAGCGAGGGTGGAAAATAAAAGATACAAAGTCGCGAACGATGAGCCCTCGTAATAATGCGGAACGACACGTCCCCCCTCATTATTAGGCGTCGCTCTCGTCCCCCCCTTTCGTCCTCTTCCTCATAAATCGATTTTGAACGGGGGGACAATTGTACCGCTCGAGATGTCGACCTCTCAATATTTAAATCGTGGAGCGAGCCAAAGCCATTTCTGTCGAGCAGAAAGATTCGCCACGGTTCTATCTATCAAAGGTGATGACATCTCATTATGAACATAATGACCTCATTTCTCCCCGGTTTGATTGTCCCGCAAAAAGAACATAATGTCCTCATTTCTCCTCAGTTCGGCGTGTGCCAGGTGAGCGTCTCGTGCATGACCCATCGATCGCGTCGGGCTTGATACGAAGAATTATTACCCGTTCGGTCTAATGGCCTGTCGAAAATCACTATTCGAGCTGTCATCAGTTTGGATCGAGTCGGGTTTCTCCAAGAAGTGTGCATCTTTACAATGACCGATCTGACTTGAAATCCAGATATAACACGGATTGAAAAATCGCGTGTCGAGAAGATTGTGTATTGATGTGGGCTTTCCTTCTTCTTATGTTTGCGACAATCTCTTTCATCGAGTAACATGTTTTGGTTCGGTTCGAGTAATAACCCAAATCAAATCGAAACAAGCACAATATTCATTTTATAATTATTTGCAAAATTCAAACGAAAAAACTCAAAACTTTCAGTTTTGATCAGGTTTTGATTTGGATATATAGTTCATTTTGACGCCCCCTAATCACTATGTGATGATGCATGGGGTATTTAAATCAGTGTGTTATGTGGGATGACCGTGATGATTAGACATCGCATTAGTGATTCTCGGCTACAACTAACCGAAAGGACCTCATTAAAATTTTGTACAAAGGTCTAGAATTATGTTATACAAAAATTAAAAGTCTAAAATTGAATTGGTAACCCATCTAAATTATATATATTGTGGTTGCCCTTGCTGTGGCTTTTCAGTAAATTGAAGAAGCTCTTTTGTTTTTCCTTTATTTTCTTTTTTTGGGACAAAAAGTTGCCCATGTTATATAATGGTGGTCAGAACTGAAGGTGGCAGTGGACCACGAAGCTTTCATTTATGTAAAAACAGAATATTCATTGCTTTATATTATGCGGATTGTGTGATTATCTGATCACGAGCGGTCATTTTCCCTTTTTCGTGCTCCTTCACGATATTTCTGGCTTTCATTTTCTTTTTCCGGTTTTTTTTTTTTTTTTGAAGTCTTGAAGCGGGAATGATTGGTATATTTTTATAGTGAATTTTTCATTGTGGAATTTTTAATTTGGCCAGGCATTAGTTATATTTATTTTGAACCCAGCCAGTCCAAAAAATAAAATAAAATACACAACGTCTTTAATTTCCTTATTTTCTAATAATAGAACTCCTAATCGAAACAATTTACATAGGTGAATTTGACATGTTTGCAATATGTGCATATGATTAAGTAAACTGGGTTTTAATATGTGGATATGATCAATAAATGGATATGATCAATAAATTAAGTGCCTATCTATGTTCCTCTATCTACTAATGCGATGCTATAATCTCATAAATTCACAAGATCGTTATGCCATAACTAGAAAGCAAAAGCACCATAAACATGTGCACGCACACACATTCTCAAGTCAGCTTGCCAAACACCTACTATAGTGTTACAACGCATTATAATTTAGGATATCGGAATTTCAAACAATGTTGTGGTAACTATACATGATTAAAAAATAACACCTTTTAAATCGAAACATAGATTTTCATGGTTCAGACTCATCTTGAAACATGAATTCCTTCACAAAAATTTTAGTATTAATGCCCACATGCATCTCCTTTTTCTAATGCGAGTACATAAAAGCCACCGTCTTGAGAATCAGGCTGGACCGATCAAACCGATCGAGAGTACTAATCCGGTCTTCCGTTCGATTACCTATGCTCGTCGTCTTTTTTTTTTTTTTTTTCCCCTATCTTTGGCAATTTTAGCTATAAGATTTACCTCGGATCAATAGCATATATTATAAAAGTTGCTCTCTAATCTTAAGCATGATATTAGGAAACACTAATCCTGATTAAATATTCGCCCCCCTTTTCTTCCCAAGTCGCCAACTTTGAGATTACGAAATTTCCAAGTCTCCCTCCGCCCGGGGGGGGACGTCGCGAACACTCTCGCTCTCGCATATAAATAACAGGATCCGAGTTTCTCTGCTAACCCGTAGAATCCCATCTTTCTCTCTCTTCCCTTCCTTTCGCTCACTAGCCTCTTCGATTCGGCAAAAGCTCGAGAGGACTCTCCATTGCTCCGGTCTCCCGATTCGACCTCCCCGGCTCCCCGGAAGGCGCCGCCGCCGCCGCCGCCGCCGTTCCTCAGCACTCGGTTCCGTCGTCGTCGTCCCCGCGGAAGCAAGCGCGCGCGCGCTCGCTCGGTCGTCCGTCCGGTCGCCACGTGAGCCTGGGAGGAGCGCTGCGGATCGCGAGGGCTTCCGTCGGAATCGGTCTGTGGTGAGTTTGGTTCGTCCTGGTGTCGGCGAGAGTCGGTTCGCGTCGGCGTTTACGGGAGGTGCGTGCGTGCAGGCTTGCTTATAGGAGCTGGGGGAGAGTGACGGCGAGAGAGAGAGAGAGAGAGAGAGAGAGAGAGAGAGAGAGGAGGGACGGGGAGGGAGGTACGGAGAGGGGGAGTGGGGAGTGAGGATGTGAAGGCGCCCTAGCCCGCTCCTAGCGCCGCAGTGGCGTCGTTTTCTTGCGTCTTTTTTTGATGGCGCTGGTGCTGTCCGGAAGCTGCGGAGCTGAGTGAAAACGTCGCCCGAGCATTCTCGGGGGTCGAACAGAGCTCGTCGGGAGGCTCGACCTTGGAGTTTTCGCGTTTTGATGCGGTCGCTCGTCGATTCAACTTGATGGTTGAATTGAAAGATTCATGTTTGAGAACTCCAGCTCATTTGATACCGGTCAATCTGATAATTCGCTTTGCATATATCTACTATTACTGACTCGAAAGCGGCCTTTTTTTGATTATTTTTAATTTTTCTTGTCTTCGTTCTACTTTCAAGATCCTGACGAGTGTGTAAGTTTGCGGGGGTTGGACTCTATTGATGCATTGGCTTGCGGTTGTGGCATCGATTTATTTATTAATTCACGTCGGCTTGGACGTGTTGTGTGGTTTTTGAACGTGAATTTATGAATTCTTCCTTAAGTTAGTGAAGAATTCAAGCCACGGATTGCTTAATCCTGCTAAAGATCAGGATGCTTAATGAAAATGTAACCCGACAGATATAACACCATGTACGTCGAAACCTAAGGAATAAGAAGAATTATGCACATTCTTAGTATTGGAAGAGAGGGATTCTCCTGGTTTTTCTTCGTGTCTCAAAAATGTGAAGGAATCTATCTAGCCAAATGTATTTGGTAGAAAAGTCTTTAGTTACTGCCATTCTGGTGTGCCCCCTGCTTTCTGCTAAATGCACTTCCCGCGCTGTATGACTCATGCAATGCTACTGGCACTTTTGGGATTTTACAACTAATATCTAAGCATTTGTAGTGCAATGGATATCTGCTTGTTCTTGTATGCTGTTTCTCTATATCATTGGAATGGCATGATATACTGTTTTCAGAAGCTTTGAGTTCTAGGGTAGATATCTTGTATATCTGGCTTGAGAATGTTTCCTTTTACAATAAGATGAAATCAGTAACTCTGTATGGAATCTGGCAAATTCTTTACTGGATGCGTCCATGGTGGACCTGGGGAATCCCAGCTGTTAATCACGTGGGTCCCCACCTAAAACATCCAACAGTTGTGATTTTCCCGGTCCATATAAGTATTTCCCCTGCACTTCAGATACTTTTGTTTGCTTTGATATGTGAGATTGTCGTGTTTATGCTCTTCTTTCAACTAAATACAAAAGAGAATTTCCTTTTTGATGTGAAAGTTCTATGCTTTATTTCAGAAGGACATCTATTATCTAACTTTTCCCCCTCCCTAATGAACTTTTGTGACGAATTGCAGAGCCATGGTCGCCTTTGGTAAAAGGCTGAAGGAAAGGCAAATTCAAGAATGGCAGGGGTATGATTGGCTGCAATGTACAGGCTTATATTGTCAAATCGTTAGTTTGAAATTCCTGGAAAAAGTTATGAGTGTATATCTTTTCACCAGTGGTTGGAAAAGCCACACGGAGTGTCATCCAATCTGTCTCACATGGAGTTTTCTGCCATTCTATATGAAATGTGTCATTTCATGTGCCTCATAGTTTCTTAGATAATATTTACTACTATGTCTAAGTCAAGGTAGCTATCTTCTCAAAAAATAGAGTGAACTTGACAACTTGTCTTGAGACTCTGCTTCTGTGAAACTCCATGCATGCTTGCCAGTGTTCATTTTGTTCCAGGAAATGTCTCATGGTGCTTTGAGTTCTTTCCTATGCACAATTGACGTCCTAATATATAAATAGTGTTGCCTTTAGGTTTCTTGTATGCCCATGCAGTTGCATCGTATGAAGTTATTGAAGCTGCTAATGCTGCATTACCTTTTTCCTGATATTAATTTGATAGGTTCTTAATTTGTCCCTCTTTGATCAAATTTTCAGTTATTACATCAACTATAAGCTGATGAAGAAGAAAGTAAGACAATATACTCAACAAATTCAAGTTGGAAGTCAAGATCGCGGATATGTTCTTAAGGATTTCTCTAGAATGTTGGACAACCAGGTATATGGAACTGTAACTCTGTACAGTCTTACAAGCTTTTTCAGGCAGGAAGTTTTATTTTCGTTTCAGAAAAATATTTCAAAAAATATTACTTAGAATGCATTTGGACAATAACATCTTACTAGCCCTTTGGGATTTTGTTGATGTTTATGAAATTCTGTTCTCTGGAAGCAATGGTGTGAAGGGATTCACAAATTCAATTCCACACTGCGGGACTAGTTGTACTGTCCTTCCTTGAGATTGATTGAGCAATGAACAAGTGGTGGAATTGTTTATCGTACTTAAAAGGCCCGTTAACCAGCTGATATCAACTCTTATTTAGGAGAAATCCTTTTGTGCAGTGACATTGAGATTTTAGAGAAAAGGAGTTGTTTTATTGCATCTATGCATATGAGAATGAGGAGGGGTATTATGATCAATTCAATACAGAGCAGTGGTCTTGATATTTGGTGCCATGTTTTTTTCTGATCTTTATTCTCATGAGATGATTGATAAAAGAACACTATATGGTGTGATCCTGCAAAGAAATTATATAATTTTTTTTTTTAATTATGTATGGAAATTCATTTCTAATATGTTTAATAAGTCATCTGATGATATCAGATTGAGAAGATTGTCCTTTTCCTTTTGGAGCAACAAGGTCACCTAGCCAGCAGGATTGCCAAGCTAGGAGAGCAGCAAGAAGCTCTTCAGCAGCAGCAAGATATATCAAAAATATCTGAATTAAGAGAAGCTTATAGAGAAGTGGGGCGAGATCTTTTGAAGCTCCTTTATTTTGTTGAGTTGAATGCAGTTGGTCTGCGGAAGATACTGAAGAAGTTTGACAAACGCTTAAGACATAGATTTACAGACTACTATGTCAAAACTCGTGCTGATCATCCTTACTCTCAGCTTCAGCAAGTGTTCAAGCATGTGGTATAAGCTTAGTCCAGCATCTTTTTTAGGTTATTCATGCTCCATTTTGTTAGTATCTGTTATGAAACTGGAACTTCTCCATCGAATATAGATTAATGGCATAGGCACATCATAACAAGCTGGCTGTGTGCCAAAATTCCAGGGGATAGGAGCTGTTGTTGGGGCAATTTCCCGCAACCTTGCAGATTTGGAGGATTGCCAAGGAAGCTACTTATCAATCTATGACCAGCCTGCTCTTCCTCTACAGGTTTATCTCCACCAGATATTATCCATGCAATGTAATTTGTATTTCGTGGTTGTTTCCTACTGCAGAATGATGTTCCACTATGATATTTACCAAGGTTCTTCTGCAGGATCCCACCATCGAGTCAATAAAAGCAGCAGTAGACAGGTTGACCCACTCAACAAATTTCCTACACTTTCTGGCACAGCATGCATTAATTTTACATGAGGAACTACCAACTCCAGTCGAGGAACAAGTTGACGATGGAAGATACCATTTTATGTCTTTACTGTTGAACCTGGCAAACACTTTTCTATATATGGTCAATACATACATCATCGTGCCCACAGCAGATGATTATGCCCTGAGTCTTGGTGCTGCCGCCACAGTTTGTGGAGTTGTGATTGGAGCAATGGCTGTTGCACAGGTGTTCTCTTCAGTATATTTCAGTGCATGGTCAAATAAATCATACTTCAGACCTCTTGTCTTCAGCAGTATTGTCCTCTTCCTGGGCAATATCATGTACGCAATGGCCTACGATCTAAATTCGATTTCTATTCTTCTAATGGGTCGTCTTTTATGTGGGTAAGAAACCCAACTCCTCGTATTTTTCTTTTTGAAACCATCAATTTTGCAAATTGTGTCACTCTCTGTCATTTAACCTGCCCAGGCAGATTGGCTTTGTTTTATGGTTGGTCATAGGTAATGCGAACTACTTTTACTTGAAATAAAGGACACAATCGATTTGACCTTATATATCGTATTCTTAAAGGAGAGGGAAATTATCACTGGCTGAATAATCCAGATGTTGTACCCACATGTTTTCATCAAATAGTAAGTTTATTCCTAGACAGGGTCATCTGAATACTAAGAAAATCTGTCACTGCACATGTAATGTTGACAGCCTCTTCTGACCAATGGTGCTTAGTCTTGTTCAATTATCTATCAGAAGATAGCCCGGTTATTAATCATTTATTAAAATAGAAGGATGGTGCTCATATTTGGATTGATCATGTCTTTGAAATCTTGAAGAGTATGTTGATAAAGAAGTTTTTGACTATGCATGTCCTAGACAGTGCGAGACTTCTGTAGCCTAACCACTGGAAACCGCTTGAAACTTCCCGACGGTCTGTTATCTAGATTACAGATGGATAGGTTATGTTCTTGAATTTGAAATTTTGGTACTAGTCTTATCAGGTTCTCAAGTATGCTGCCTGCTGTTAACATTAACACATCTTTGACCCTGCAGATATTGTAACTCCTAAATCGTGCTTCAGATTGTAAAAAGTTTCCTTGTATAATTGCAGATTCGGCTCTGCTCGAGCTGTTAATCGACGCTATATAAGTGACTGTGTACCAATAAAGATCAGAATGCAGGCATCTGCAGGTTTTGTGAGTGCTAGTGCTCTTGGCATGGCCTGTGGTCCTGCTCTTGCTGGTTTATTTCAGTGTCATTTCAAAGTCTTCAATATTACATTCAATCAGGAGACTCTGCCTGGATGGGCAATGGCTGTTGGATGGCTCTTCTACTTAATATGGTTGTGGATTTCATTTAAAGAACCCTCCCGTGAGGAGGAACCAAGCCACAAGCCAGAAGAGTCTAAAGAAGGTAAATTGTTTTCACTTACCCGCAACTTTTCTATGGTCATGTTATTACTGGTCCAATAAAGCCTCCACCTTTTCTAGTAACTGAGAAGCTATCTTTGGGATTATGAGATGCATCTTATCGTTTTTGTTTTTTTTTTTGGTAAGGGAATCTTATCATTAAATTGAACCATGAAAGACTACTTGTTTCATCATTATCTAACTTTGATAGAATGTGGAAATTTTAATCTTGATACCCAGATGTAAGATGTCGTTGGGATTCAGCATCCACTTTATGATTCATTGCCAATTTGGAAATCTAATATCCAATTGGCTTAAACTTTTGCTCGCATCATAGGGAGTTAATTGTCCTCTTGTCCAGAGAATCATTGCGTTTACAATGTCTTTGTTCATGGTTCATCTGTTTTTGTAGTTATCTTGTAAATTTTGCATGACAGAATCATTACAAACCGATGCTCTTGAGAATGGTCTCCAGCAACCATTGCTTTTAAGTTTGGAGGAAAAAGATGAAGATGAAAGTGGCGATCAAGAATTTGATGGAAGTGATGAAGCTTCTGAGGAATCTCACCAACCAGCCACTTCAATTGCATCAGCGTATAGGCTACTAACACCCTCTGTAAAGGTATTGGAATGTTCCCTGGACTTCTTTTTTCTTTTAAACACACAATGCAGCTTCATGCAAAATTAGATTGGTCCAAAGAGACTCCATCTGCACTAGACTTGCATGCACTGTGTTCTATGGATTATATCGTAATTCACAGCACATGTTTTCAGGATGGACTCTTTTAGGCCTGAAACATTCATAAAACATGAATTTATCATGGCCAGCAACTTTTTCTCTATGATAAATCTACAATGATTTCTTGGTCTTTCAATTGGCTCTCTGTGTCATCGAAGCCACAGTACATGCTCGAATTGGAAGTTGAATTTATCTTTCATATGGTCATTTTTTCTAGTCAAATGTTCTCTTGGATTCTTTATTTTTTTTAAAGTTGGATAGGAATGGTTCATACATCAAATATACTTTAACTACAGCTATGTTTTTAGGTTCAATTGCTGATTTACTTCATGCTCAAGTATGCAATGGAGATTTTACTCTCAGAATCTAGTGTCATCACCACATACTACTTTAGATGGTCAACAACCAAAGTGGCGATTTTCCTTGCATTTCTCGGCTTGACAGTTCTTCCAGTAAATATTATTGTTGGAAGCTACATTAGCAACATGTTTGAAGACAGGTAATCCCAAATGTTTGAGAAGTTATTTGGCTTATTAGGTAATTCCTCATCACGAAAATAGTTTGTAACTGTTCTCATTGATTTGATTGCAGGCAAATTTTGCTGGCATCTGAAGTCATGGTTTGCATAGGCATAATACTAAGTTTCCACCTAATAATACCCTATTCTGTTGCACAATACGTCTCTTCAGGGCTCATCATGTTTGTTTCTGCCGAAGTTCTTGAAGGTACCGTATTAGTTTAGTTTACTCTCTCTAGGAAAAAGTCAACTTTGTATGTGAATAAGCATAGAGAAATGGCCTCCTGGGGAATATAGAAAGGCAAGAATCGAGTGAATCTACTGCTAAATATTCATCTCTGAGAAAAACGAAGATATCCAAGAAACTTCCATAACCAATTTTATCTTCGTCTATTAAGGCAACTCCTGCAATCTTATTGATAGCTCATGAGCATGACATAAAGGGATCATGCATCCATTTCCTGAGTCGTAATTTTCTTCTGGCCTCGAATACATCGTCAAAATGTGTAAGATGCCAGTGACCATATAGAAAAAAAGTACTAAACACGTGGATCATTAAAGACAGTTCTCCGGTTTAGACAATGCAGTGGACAGGTTCAAGAGCATGCTCTATGAAATCACAGTGCAATTTATGGGAGAGTGAAAGCTGGAAATTATCATGCAATTTATGAAGTTGGGGGAGAGAGAGAGAGCAGGGGTTTTTGCATGGTTCTTCCTTGTTGACATTTTCTTCATATTCTTCGACATTTTCCAGGTGTCAACCTGTCCCTACTCTCGCGCGTCATGTCGTCTCGGCTTTCGCGGGGAACCTACAATGGCGGCTTACTTTCAACAGAAGCGGGAACGATCGCCCGGGTGATCGCAGATGGCACAATAACGTTGGCCGGTTACTTGGGGGAGAGCAGGCTCTTGAACATCACCCTCCTTCCTTCGCTAGCGATTTGCATATCATCCATCTTCGCCACCATTTACACCTACAACACCCTCTACTAAGTTCATGTCTCTCGTAGCCGTTGTCCCTTCTAATGCCATCTTATATTTGTTCTCTTTTCTTCTCCAATAATGTCTGTAAATGTGCTCTAAAACTGTAACTGATGAGGTCCGACGGACTTTTTCTTGAGTGAGATTCTCTAGAAGTTTTCGATCGGGCTCTTTCCCACAGTAGATGGGGGTCCGCGAAAATCTCACTAACTTTTGCTCTCTCGATCCATTTTCAAGCTTTGGTCACCCAAATAGGTAGATGGCCAGTGGCCAGATCGCACTCTTTCTGTGGTTTAATGCGGTTTACATCCGTAATGTAGGCGAGACGTACCGAGCGATTAAATTGCCAGTGAAAGAACGGTATCACTGGATCGCGTAAGGCACGGTCAAGTTTTGCATCCTGACATTGTGAAGTTGGATCAATAATGGAGAAACCACAACTCAAGGCTATTCTTGGCGGTGGATACTGGTGCTTTTTCTTTTTGTTTTTTTTGGGGGCGGCGGCGGGGGCGGCGGCGGCGGCGTCTCATTAATTAGATGTTTCGCGTCTTTTAGGTGGGTAGTGACGGTGGGGAATTGACAAACTGAGGATTATGGATGGCGTCAAAGTGGATTTCATGAGAGAGAGAGAAGAGAGAGAGGAGGCGGAGGAACTCTCATGCGAAAATTATCCAAAAAGAAATCATAGACTTATATTTATATCAATTTCATCTTAAATATTTTAATTTGACTAATTTATTTTTAAATTTTTTTGACAATTTATTAATTTTGGTTGGAAATCATTGATCTAAGGTATGTTTGGTAACATTTCCGTTTAAAAATTGTTAGTGAATAGAAATAGAAAAAAATGTTTTATTCCGAGAAACAATTTTTGAATAAAAAAAACGCGTATGTAAACTTGTTTCGGAGAATAAAAAATGAACGAAATAAATTTATGTTATTTTTTTAAATATTTTTATTTTATTTTTTTTCTTTTTTTCTTCTTTTGGCCGGTCGCTAGCCTCGGCCATGGTGGCCACGGGCGACGAGGGCCGGTGGCCTCGCCCGACCACGGCGAGGCCGAGCCTTGCCCCGTGCCGGTGAGGCTCGGCCTTGCCTTGGCTAGGCGAGCTCGGGCTCGCCGGATCTCGGCGAGCCCGAGCTCGCCCACCACTGGCGAGGCTCGGCCTCGTTGGGCCACCGTCGGGTCGGTGAGTCTCAGGTGGCTGCGCGAGTTCGGGCTCGCCGAATCTGGGCGAGCCTGAGCTCGCCTAGCCAAGGCGAGGTCGAGCCTCGCTAGGGGCTGACGACGCTCCTGCGAGGTCGTCAGACCTCGACAGCGTCGCTGGCCCTCGATGGCGGGTCGTCGGCCATGGCCGAGGTCGGCGATAGGCCAAAGAAAAAAAAAAAGAAAAGAAAAAAAAAAAAAAGAGAGGAGAGAGAAAATTTGTTTTAAAAATTGCTCAGAAATAAGAAACACGTTTTTCTTGTTTCTTATTTCTATTCCAAATGTGTTTAAGAACAAAAAAATAGATTTAGAACAAAAATGCAAACAAATAAATTTTGTTTTTTTTTTGTTCCTTGAAACAAAAAAAAAACATAAATTTTGTTCAAAAAAAAAAAAAAAGAATGAAAACAAACGGACCCTCAGATTGAAAACAAACAGACCCTTAGAGATGCTAGTCATCTTACATGGCACAAAAAGGAGTTGACATAAATAATTTTTATAATTATATTTAATTTCATATATATATTTAATTATATATTTTTATTTTTTTTTTTTCCCTTCTTCTTTTGTTAATTGCTGGATCTCTATGATTTGATGGCCAACAACTAACCATAGTCGATGATTGGTGAGGGTCGGCCTCACAAGCTTTGGGCTTGGTTAGTAAGGTCACCTCTCACTAGATTTCGGTGAGGGTGAGTCTTGCCCAAGGTCTATGGGGTCTTCTCTCGCCTAAGGCTAGTGAGGGCTCACTAGTCGTCTCCTATGACGTAATGGCATCGTCAAGGTTTGGCAACTAGTGGAGAAAGAAAGGGAAAAAAAAAAAGAAAGAAAAGAAAAGAAAAATGTAAACAATTCAAAAAAAATATAAAATCATTATAAAGATCATTCACATCAATGATTTTCTGGTAAAATTGATAAATTGTGAAAATATTCAAGACTATTAGCCAAATTAAAAAATTAAGGACCAAATTAATATGTATGATATGGGTCTATGACTTTATTTTTTGGTAAATTTCTTCGGTTGCTAACCGCACCGGTTGTGCTTGTGGTGAGGAGCGCTGATGCCGAGAACCGCGGCGCCCCCATTAAATTGGAAAGATCAAAGTCTGTACTGCTGAGGCCCTACCGACCTGCGGAGGATAGTACATAGACAGACCTTCTTCCCCCCAGTCACAACCCCCAAAACGGACAAGGAAGCGACGAACGAGGCGAAAAAATTAAATGCCTCCACCTACTAACATATAACTATTCCTGAGGTGGTTTGATTGAATAGGAGGCTACCACGTCACCGCCTCTCTTCTCTCTCTTCTCCTCTTTGCCCGCCCATACACCTCCCACCTCATCTCTTCTCGCCAAATAATAATTGCCATGAAAAATCAATAATTTTTTTTTTCTTTTTGGTCGGTCCTACTCTAATCCTATTCTAACACTCACTCTTAAACTTTTGCTCTTACCTCTTTGCGGGCGTGAGAGTAAAACCCACTACGAAATGAAATCGTCCCCACTCCGTCCTCCCGAAAAGGTGGGGATTTGAACCCCACGTCTCCGATTTCGAGTTGGAAGCACACGTGAGGCAAACCCCCGGTGGTTATGAAAAATCAATAATTAATCAACGAAAACTATTATTATAACAATAAATGATGATCCAGATGTACCCGATGATAAACCTTTTTTGTAACGATTGTTTTGAGACACTGATTTGATAAGTAAATAGATAGAATCTATATCACGACGTCGCTTTTTCTAGTATCATTTTAAGTCAATGTCTTTTTCTTGATTCCGACTGTGAAATCCATCCGAAAATTGGAAATTCATCTACTCCCAGATGATAGCTAGAGAAGGGCAAAATAACAATAAAAGGAAAAAAAAAAAAAAGAAGAAGAAAAGAAAAACAGCTGCCCCACAACTTCGTGTCGTCTCTAAATTTAATTTTCCTTAGGCGTAATTGTGAGTCTTATAAATTGCGGTCGTACAGATAGCTAAAGAGAATTTATGAGCCCCTCTCTCCGCAACGCGCCGTATTAAGTGTGGCCGACCCACCCTGCGTCTGAGTGGTTGGCTTTCTCATTCAATTTCTCGCACCAAATTCCCCCCCCAAAAAAATTCAATCGTTCACATGGGCTCCTCCTCAAGCTTTTCAATTGATGTTTTGGGAACATTTAGAGTTGATGCTCGTGCCGACAAGAGCGCTTTAGCCCCGGTCAAATGATGAGTTTAGGAGGGAGTTTGATCCTCAAAAGCTCTCCTTTTTGACTTCCCGATCCCGTGCCCCCTTCGCCATCTCGGCAAAAGGATGGTTTCGATTTTCAAGACGAGTCGATGGCGTACTTTGCTCGAGAAGTTAATGCGCCGAGAATCGTGGTGTTTTGTCAATCGGTCGCTTGATCATTGCCCAAAAAGGGCCTGCTTCGCGAGTTCCTGAAATGAATCGCGGTTTCCGGTGGAGTCGAGCTGTAGAGGTCAAGCTGTGTTGAGTTGAAAGTTAAGTGACTCCAGTAGAAAAGCTTCGCGATCGAATTGTATCGAGATTAAAAGCACATGCAAAGCCAATACCAAATTGGATATATACAGTCGAAGCTTATAGTGAGCAATACATAAGCTGTAAGAAGTTTGGTCATCACTTTGAGCTTTATGGCTTGATAAATGATAAATTTAGTTCATGAAAACGGTGTTTAGTGAACATAAAAAATCATTGGTGGACAGAACAATCAACGCCTTGATGAGTAGCGATATTTTTCAATATTTAAATTCTTTTAGATAAATGTTGATAACTTGAAAATCATTGGCAAGCAAGTAAGTCATCGATCGAGTTGTCGATGTCGAGATTGACATTGACAAGTAATTGCCTAGTAGCTACTTTTTCAAATTTTGAGCTTATTGAGATTAAGTATCGTCATAACTTATTGTACTCGCATATAGAATGATGAAGTCATTCATCTGAATTTAGTAACCACCTAGAGAGGAGAAGTCGCCACAACGTGAAGATATGAAACCTACGCTTTGAAAATGTGAAGGCATGGTTAAAATTGCTAAAGAACTGCTTATAGATAGTTATATTGAAAACACTATATATATTAGTGTTTATGTATTGGAGAAGCTCTGCACAGAAACAAATGGATCCTGCAATCTTTCATTTCTTGTATAATAGTTATAACTGTAGTTTTGAGATATCTCATCGTTCTTTAAATTCCGACATATATTTGAATCGTAATTTTCAAATATTTCGATGTCGATTAAATTCCGTTAAGACATCTTTGCTTCAATTTTTGGTGCTTCTTTGTTGATTAATTTTTGGAATTGTATCTTCATCTTGCGTATTAATTTCAATAAGTGAAATTGCAGAAAAGGGTAAAGATCCAGCAGATCCAACCGAGGTTCCAGAAAGCAAATCCGCAAATGATGTTCACATGCCAACCGTGGCCAGAAAATCCGAATCCAAACTCAGTAACCAGCCAATTACTTGCACCCATAATTTAGCAAAGTACCACCCGTCTCTTTCTCTCCGTTTCTCGATCTTGATTTAGACTTAATCTTCATGCACGCGTTACGCGTGCCCATGACGCCATAATGAATTGAGAACGAAGTTACCAAATGTAGTTGGATGAAGGAATTAAACACCCGGCGTCGTTTTCTTATCTTAATACTACGAGTATCTCTTCAAAAATCAAGTGAGAATGTGGTTCTGTCCTTTTTAATAACGAGAAACAAGCATTCACTCAAAATCTAAGGGGAAAGAAATGGGATTTCATCAAGTGCAGTTTTTATGGATAATCCCTTTTTACCAATTTTACTTTCTTTCTCTTTCAAGAAAAAAATGAATTTTATAAGACCCCTCTGAATGTTCATCTCCCCATCTATCTTTGGTTTTTCTTTACTGCGTGTCCGTCGCGTCATGAAATGCCCTAGAGAAGTAGTTCACTTTATCATCTTGGCGACCCTACTTCTTCCTTCCTTGTCACGTCTTCTGCATTGTCCTCCCCTCGATCCCAGGCTCGCTCCTGACATCGGTCCCCTCCTTCGCCACGTCGCTGCCAAAGCTCGTTCGGTTCGAGGTTCTCGAGCGAGGCCAGCGGCGTCGCCATTTAAAAAGGGCATCGTCGTTCATCTTGCTTTCTCCAAGAGGTCGTGTCGGGAAACCCTTCCAGAAATCGATCATGGTTCTTGCGTCGTGGAGGTTCCTTGCAGCTGCATTTGCTGCGGTTCTCTTCTTCCATGGATCTCGCGCCTCGCATGAAGGTACGCCTCGTTTCGCACCCGTTCTTGGCTCCTTTTTCTTGTTTTACCTCACGAGTTGCTCAATCACTGTGGATCGATGCGATAATAATACCTGTCTATTGTAATGTCCTCGCCGAAGTAGTTTGAATAGGTTACATCGAGCTCGATGTCGGATACGTATATAAACGGGGCCTTCAAGAAGGTCTCTCGTCTAGAATTCGACACCAACTAGCCTTCAAGAAGATCTCTCGTCTAGAATTCGACATGAACTATCTCTCGTAAATCGCAACGTTGTAGAATAGCGACTGGACGAGGTTAAGACGGGGTGGTTCCACCTACTTATTGCAGATCGATATGAGCCATTTAAGGGGAAGCGGTGGTTGCAATTGCAATATCACATCCTTCCTTTCCTTTTCATTTTGCTACATTATTACATAGCACATGGATTTCTGCAATGTACTTACAGGAACTGGTTCACAGTCACTCTCCAACGTACCCCTCTCGGCACACTCCCGTTTCCTTCCGCCAGCACTCTCTACGCTTTCTCCAAACTGCAAAGCGAATGCGACATTTTTTCCTTTCGGTGCGAACCATGCAGGAAAAGCAACAAGTTTTAAGCGCTAATTATGTGCATATTAAGATACGAAGGAGACTGCACAGGAGTTGGGTCATCTCATGGTCCCTTTCACACGGATCAGTCCCCTTTAGAAGGATGAGTAAGAGCATGGTTAGGGTAGATCCCAGTTAGCAAAAACAAGGAATTTTCCTAAGTTTAAGGTAGCATGTAGGTTAGACAAAGTAACTTGTTTTTCATTTTCTTACAACGCCCTTAATCGAAGGACATCATGCACTTAATCATCATCATCAGTTTTTGCCCTGAGGAATTTCTGCAAATGGTTGTTGACCGTGACAAAAGAAAGCTGGTTGTCATGGGCTTGATGTGGATGCAAAAGATAAAATGCACCAATGATTTTTCATACTTTCTAATTTTTGTATTACTAACGTGATTGGAAACCAACGTCATCGTCTTATTTGTACCTTACCGCTATTTAACAACATCGGTCAATACATTCTGCAGCAGGTACAAGGAGGGGATTGTTAGGTTGGTCGCTCCTTCCCGTCTTAATTAATTAAGACAATCATAATTCAAAAAAATAAATAAATCGATACCCCCCTCGCAACTCATATTCCTTTCAATATGATTCGATGAACTTTTTGCGGACAATTTTAGGAATCTAAATTTCTTGAGAATGTGTATAATTTCCTCACCAATTTTTTTTTTTCCTCTTCAGCCAACCCAACTCAATCCTATAGCTTTGTGCGCAACGCCATGTCGGCACCGCCGATCTCATACTATGACTACATTGTCATCGGCGGCGGCACTGCCGGCTGCCCATTAGCGGCGACTCTATCTCACAACGCCTCCGTCTTGCTCTTGGAAAGAGGCAGCTCGCCCTACGGCAACCGGAACATCACCGACTTGGATGCCTTCGGGGCGGCGCTCTCGGACCTCTCCCCGTCCTCCCCGTCGCAGCGTTTCACCTCCGAGGACGGCGTCATCAATGCGCGAGCGCGAGTGCTGGGCGGCGGAAGTTGCCTGAACGCCGGGTTCTACTCACGCGCTGCTCCTCAATATGTGAGGTAAGCTGCGAAATGCGTGTACCTTTTTACTTTTTTTCTTCCTAAGGTCTAGTGCTCCACTTGTCAACTATGTTAAATAAAAAAAAAATCTTGATTTTCAAACTAATCTATTGTAAAATTCTAGTATTCTCCGATTTGATTGCTAAATAAGTGCGTGAAAGATAGTTTTAAATAAAATTCATGGTCGTCATCATCATCATCATTGACTTTTTTGGTTGAAAATAGGGATGTGGGGTGGGACGGGAAACTGGTAAACGAGTCGTACGCATGGGTGGAGCGGCTGGTGGCATTCGAGCCCAAGATCGGGCAGTGGCAGACGGCGGTGCGGGACGGGCTGCTAGAAATTGGCGTGGTTCCCGACAATGGCTTAACCTACGACCACATCCCTGGGACCAAGGTGGGGGGGACCATCTTCGACGAATCGGGCCACCGGCACACCGCCGCCGATCTGCTCGAGTACGCCGATCCCAAGGGCATCGCCGTCCTCCTCCACGCTTCCGTGCACAAAATCCTCTTCAAGAGGAAAGGTACGTCAAGGCCCGTGGCCCATGGAGTGGTCTTCAGGGACTCGAAGGGGGCCAAGCACCGGGCCTACCTCCGCCGAGGGCCGAGGAATGAGATCATTGTCTCCTCCGGGGCTCTCGGAAGCCCACAGCTCCTGATGCTGAGCGGGCTGGGCCCCAAGGCCCACCTCCAGGCCCACAACATCTCGCTGGTCTTGGACCAGCCCATGGTCGGGCAGGGCATGTCCGACAACCCGATGAACGCCGTCTTCATCCCGTCACCGAACCCGGTGGAGGTGTCGCTGATCCAGGTGGTCGGGATCACTCCCTTCGGGAGCTTCATTGAGGCCGCCAGTGGCGAGAACTTTGCCGGCGGTGCCTCGGCCAAGGACTATGGCATGTTCTCTCCTAAGGTAAAGACTATGTACACATACACATACGCGTATACTCTAAACTCGCACTTTCACTTCCAGATAAGTTCAGAGTTTTTATTGACAAATCGAAGCGTGTTGCTATGATATGTTATGTCTTAGATTGGCCAGCTCGCGACGTTGCCGCCAAGACAAAGGACTCCGGAGGCCCTAGCGAAAGCCATCGAGGACATGGACCACCTCGAGCAGGCAGCGTTGCAAGGCGGATTCATCCTCGAGAAAATAACGGGGCCCAAGTCCACAGGCCACATGGAGCTCCGAAGCCGCAACCCGAACGACAACCCCTCCGTCACTTTCAACTACTTCCAAGATCCCGATGACCTGCGGAGGTGCGTCGAGGGGCTCTCGACCATCGAGAGGGTCATCGAATCCAAGGCGTTTGCCAACTTCAAGTATGACGCCATGACCTTCGCGTCGCTGCTGAACCTGACGGCGAGCGCGCCGGTGAACCTGCTGCCAAAGCACCAGAACACGACGACGTCGTTGGAGCAGTACTGCAGGGACTCGGTCATGACCATCTGGCACTACCATGGAGGGTGCCAAGTAGGGATGGTTGTGGATAGGGACTACAGAGTCTTGGGCGTGGACGCACTTAGGGTCATCGACGGTTCCACTTTCAATCACTCTCCCGGCACTAATCCTCAAGCCACGGTCATGATGCTCGGAAGGTAACAACTCATTATCGATCAAGCATTTTAACTTATGACGTTGGCGCGCAAACAAAAATAAAGAAAACTACTATTTTCATGAGCGATATCGAGTCGAAATGGCCCGCGCATGGACGGACAGGTCTGGGACGAGCGCCCACATTTCGAAAAAGGCATTTTCTTCATGTAGGACAGATGGAGAACTCTCGAAATCTAGGTTATGAACGGATTTCTCAGAGGAGTTTTCGCATGGTTTTGGTGCAGGTACATGGGGGTCAAGATACTGAACGAGAGGCTCGCAAGCGAAGCGTCTTAGCAAGCAGATCATTGCCAGCCGAACGAACGCATCTTCAGTAGCTGCTTGCCTTAGATAATCGAAGCGTTATGAATTAGAAAGAAGCACGAAATTTGTATTAGAGGGTGAACGACGAACCAAAATTAGGGACTAGCCTTTCTAGCTGGTGGCAGAACATTTCCCAAAATTCCATTGCCGTACGTACCCCTTTTGAAGAGAATATGATCTTGGATATGCTATCCATCTTCCAGATATTACCACTAGGTGGCATTATCTTTGCCTATCTTTTCCCCCCCTCTTTTCGCTTTCGTTGTCTTGGAATGTTGCGAGGACGAAACAAATATTCGTCGCCTCCCCCCACTTCGTTGGTGGCTTGGAGCTGAGCGCGCTGGACGCCACATGAACGAATGAGGCGGTCGGATTATGGATTGCTACATAGGCCTAGACAAATTAACAAACAACATGCACAGAGTCAGACATATTAACAAGCAACATTCATGGTTTATGATTCTTGCTGTAATAGAGAGAGAGAGAGAGAGAGAGAGAGAGAGAGAGAGAGAGAGAGAGAGAGAGGGAGAGGGAGAGCATAAAATGTCACGGGACTACTTAATTTAAATAGACCTAGCTACCACTAAATGCACATTACTGAACTAGTTCTGTTAACCCCCTATATGTCTAGAAAATTATATGCACAATGTGTGCTGTTGACAATAATACATTGACATGTAGTTAAGGTTCTCTAGATTTGCCTACATTGCAGTTGTTTCTTATTTTCGACAGTTTAAGCTCTACGTATATGTTCTCGACTTTATCAATGGCTAGAGATTTGTATGGATTTTACACATTTCCGCACTTGAACCCATCACGATCGTTTTCTATCCGCAAATATCTAACAGTAAGAGCTAGGAATCGTTGGCATGGTCCTTCTGCTTTTCTCATATGGAGTGAAGGGAAGGGAAGAGAGAGGTCTAGATCATGGCACGGAGAATATCTTCGCGATGAGGAGCATTTTCAACGAAAAAAGTCTGGCATGCATGGAATGCGTAGAAAGCAGGCACTCAGCTATTTGGATATCCATGGCATATGCCTTCCGAACTCGAGCCCTCTAAATTAACCCTAGAGCCTATAAATACATCCTCAAATGTCGTTCCATTACAAACCAAGAAAAGGGCAAAGTCAAAGATCTTGAATGGCCGATGAATATAGGTGAGAATACACACTAAGCAAACCAGTTTTAGGGCTTCTCTACTTTGGCAACACAAGTCAATGATGACGACGACGGAGAAGGCGAACGGATGCCGTCCAGTCATCGACGACTTGCCAAAGGAGAGTTGCCCTTGGACTGCTTCTGCTTAACGCGATTCGAACTCGAAGGGTCTTCGAGCTTCTCGTTCGTACATGGTGAGTTTCTGCATTGATGTCCGACGTGTGCTGATATGTCGAGCTTTGTTCTCTGCTTTGGTTGAAACCGCATGAAATATCGACGTGACATCCTCCAGCCACATCTCTTCATTCTCAATGCATGAGTGACGATAGTAATAGTAAACACAAGTATAAAGTATGGATGAATTGAATTCGGACATTGAGTAAGCACGCTACATCTCTTTGTGAAGATATAGTAGAATGACATCGATGTATGGTGCCTGCCTAATCACGAACTTAGCGATGGCCATTTTTTTCACTCGACATACTGAGAATTAGTCGGAAAATTCTGTGGATTTGGCTTGTGGATCTGTAAATCCCCTTAGAGAGAGGGATCTATACTACAAATCGGGTCTAATACCACTTATACTTTTTGCGATAAGGTATTCAGAATGTAATGATTTTTATGCAGTACGAATTATTTTGAGTTTAGTGTTTCCAATCGATTCCGCTCCGTCGGATCAATCTTTCTTTAGTGCACGAGACAACAAAATAAGAATCTGCCCTGTTGGGGAGCATTTCGCGACTGGAAAATCCAATCCTGAGAGCGTGTCTGAAGCTGCCGCCGTTCCCCGCATTAAGGATGCCTACGTCCGTCCCCGTTGCTAATACGCGCACAAACTCAGCGATTCTCAAGGAGGCTCCAGCGACAGAAAAGAGGCCTCGACATACCGCTTCGAGGTTTAGCGACGACACCGCAGATGCCCTTAATAGAACCGACGAGGCTTCGGACAACCATCGCCGGAGCTTTTCGGAAACACCCGTGGCGGCCTATCAACCACATTCAAGGAACTTTTTTGGGGTTTTAGGGACGAGTTCACCCGTCGCCTGTTGTCCTTTTTTGAAGTAACATTAGACAAAAGAGTCGTGTAATGCTGTGAGCAAATTACTTATCCTAACCCCATCTTGTATGAAAAAAGCAAAGGCTGCAAACGTTGAAACTTGTTTTCACACGGCCTTTCCTCTTGAGAGCTGGACGGCCACAGACAGCCACAAACTATGAATAACAAAAATAGATCACTACCGAAATGTTAAAAAAAGTATATAGAAAATCCTGCGATATTTAAATGAGTTGGCTAAGCGAATTACAATTTTAGCAAGTATTTCTTCCTGAAAAATAAATTGCAGGCGATAAATTTAACACAAGCAACGCGATATTTTCTTTTGTTCTTGTTTGGATAAGATGCTTTCCAATTTTTTGTTCCTGTAGGCATGACCCCTACGATTACTCTGAACACGAGACATTGTGACTCAACATGAGAAATTGCCGCATTCGAAGTGAATGTTTAACCACTTAACCGACCTTTCTCAGTGGCATACTTAATGAACATCGTACGAAAGGGTTTTAGATCATAACATCAATTTAATTTTGGATAACATAGGGTTCTGAATTTTTGCTCGAGCATGCATGACCCCTATGATTACTTTGAACAATAGACATTATGATTCAATACGGGAGATTGCTGCATTTGAAATGAGCATTTAACCGCTTAACCAACTATTTTCGGTAGCATACTTAGTGAACATTGCACAAAAGGGTTTTAAATTGTAATATCGCGGTTTTAATTTTGACATTGGATCAATGCATTGCATTTCTTTTTTCTGCATAAATAAAAATTGAGGACGGAGATTGTGCTACGTTGTTTGGTAATGTGATTTAATGCTCGAGAAGACTTTAGGAGTTTAGAGACTGTAGAGTACTTACCGAATTAATGTAACCTTTGAAAGGGGGCATCGCACTGGTTGTCAATGAAATTGACCTCATCATAAATAGGGAAAACAAGGTGAAAATCTAGATGGACCATTCTATGTTTGTCTATATCTATATGCAAAGGGGACCATACACCCACCTGATATATATGCAGGACAATACGGGTTTTGCGAATTGTGATAAGCCATTGCTCAAAAGAAAAGAGAAAAAAAAAGAAAAGTAAAGAAAAAGAAAATTCAGAATTTTTATTGAAGCAAAAATTGTTAGCCTCGGTTGCACATTGGACAACATGTTAGCATTTCTTAGTTAAAATTGATTTGGCCGAGAGGACTGTATTGATAGATTATCACAAGATTTAAGGCTAAATTGACAAAGATTGGATAGTTTAAATTTAAAGTGGCTGCTATATATTATGTTTAAAATACTCTGGACAATTTTCTCGGTTTTACGAAATGTGATTAGTGATTGCTCAAAAGGAAAAGGACACTTATCACTAACACAAAGCCGTATCCGTTGGTATTGTCACAATTTTGTGTATACTCAAAGATTACAAAAGCTGATAACGAGACGGTTTCATAAGAAAGTAAGCATCTCCACGAATAATAATGGAAAAATGAATTTCAATCCGCTTCCAACGAAAAGGAATAACATGGAAAAGTTCTACCTTCCCTGTTTATACTTTCATACTTTTCAATAATATAAGGGTGCGTTTGGTTCGGTTTTTTCAAGGGGCTTTCAACCTCCAAAGTCCATTGAAAAAATGTTAGGGTGTTAAGCATACATATCTAAGGGGTTTTAGGTCAAATGCTAGTCTTAAAAAAGCTGAAAACCCAATGTTAATAGCTTTGAGCATTTAGCTAAATACTGAAACTACTTTTTTTTTTTTTTTATCAAAACTACTATTATAAATTTTTTAGTTTTGATTTTGCCTCTCATTGTTCCAAAATTACCCTTACCTTCACAAGAGTCAGGCAAAGAATTTAATATTTTTTGATAAAAAAAAGGAAAAATAAAATCCAAAAGCCCTTTATATAAAAAAAAGATTTGCAAAACACTCTTTTTGCCAAAATAGTTTTGCAAATTTTTTTTTTTTTTTCAAATGCAATTTGCATTTCCCCAAAGCTCTTTTAAGTTAGAGATATTTGCATTTCCCTAAGACTCATTTCCAAAATTGAACCAAACGTAGCCTAAGTCTTTGTATTTATTTCTTTTATAATCAAGTCATTCAACTTACGCAAAATGACCAGATAGCTCCCTTTGGCACTACGTCTGGTCAAATCCAGCTGATATAGCCGTTAACAATGCTTGAGTGCGACATGGCCACCTTTTGCTAATGCGGACTCTACCATAGAAAATTGTACAAGAAAACAAATCAATTTCTTCCGCTCATAACCTCTCTTTTTCAATATGAACTTAACTTTTGATCTCCAAAGATATTATTAGGGCCTGTTTGTTTGTGTTCTTTTTTTGTTCCCCGTAACACAATTTTTGTTCTTTTGTTCCGGGAAACAAAAAAAGAACAGAAACGCGTTTATTTTTGCT
The DNA here is from genome assembly GCA_014182575.1 of Eucalyptus decipiens. NCBI lineage: Eukaryota > Viridiplantae > Streptophyta > Magnoliopsida > Myrtales > Myrtaceae > Eucalyptus > Eucalyptus decipiens. Next base: position 7,467,194 of record CM024613.1, on the reverse strand, counting down.
TTTATTCGTGGGGATAAAAAATCTATTTTTTTGTTTTAACAAAAACAAGCTCGGGAACACTTTTTGAAGAAACAAAATAACAAAAACACAAAATTTATTTCTTTTTTGCTCTCCTTTTTTCTTTGTCTTTTTTTTTTGGCCGTTCGCTGGCCTTGGCCATGGCCGATGACCTCGCCGAAGCGTCGCTGGCTCCTGGCGAGGCTTGGCCTCGCCTTGGCTGGGTGAGCTCAAGCTCGCCTAGATCTGGCGAGGCTTAGCCTCGCCAGCCCACCTTCAGGAAGGCGTTGCTTGGCAGTGGCCTGGTGAGGCCGCGCCTCATGGGGCGAGGGCCTTGCCAGCCGGGGCGGGCCGGGGGGTGAGGCCGAGCCTTGCCGGGGCTAGGCTGGCCTCCGGCGAGCTCGCTAGACGTTGCCTAGTTGGTCGCCGGCCATGGCGGTGGTTAGCGATCGGCCAAAGAGAAAAAGAAAAAAGGAAAAATAAAATAAAAATATTAAAAAATTAAAAGAAACAAAAAAATTATACAAGTTTAACAAACGTGTTTTTTTTTTATTCCAAGAATATAAATTTTGTGCGATTACCAAACGCGTTCTTCTGTTCAAAAATTGTTCCTCGGAACAGAAATAATTTTTTCTATTTTTGTTCCTTAAAATAATTTTTAAACAGAAATATTATCAAACACATCCTTAATGTCACACTCTAGCGTCGTCTGACAACCGCGTTAGCTTGATTTGACAATTGACAATTTGTGCAAGTAGATATTGATAGCACATGGAGGGCTTTTTTTCTCCTTTAAAGTAGAAGATTCTTTCTACTTTTTAGATTCTAGCAGCGTGTCTATGGGGTAGCACTCATGAACAAATACGTGCACCGAAAAAATTACTACTTAGTGTCTATCATATTAAGAAAAGTTGAGAATTTATGAAACATTGTAAAAAAATAAAAATAAAAATCTAAATTTTATTTAAAAAACAAAACTAAAAAACCCATGGTTGAAGGCGTTAGCGGAGGTTGCCATCCCTAGAAGAGAGTGGCAGGTGAGGCCTTGTAGACCCTAGGCGAGGGCCTGTGACCCTCACTAGGCTTGGGCTTGGGCACCTAGATCTAGGTGACGCTAGTGCTCACTCGGGCCTTGCGAGCATCATCAGCTCCAAGTGATAGCTGGCATTGCCCAAATTTGGGTGGGTACCCAAATTGATGCTCGCAAGGCCCAAGCAATGACGGTATCACCTAAATTTGGGCGCTTGAGCCTTAGAGTGTGGGTCGTCAACCCTCGCTTGTGGCCGGCAAGGCCTTGCTTAGGGCTGACGAGGGTCAGCCACCCTTGCCCATGGTTGGCGACCTTTGCCGGCCCCTTTGGTGGTGGGTGGTAGTGGTGGTGGCATCCATCAGCGTGGCCTTGTCTTGCCCTCTCTCTCTCTCGATTTGTTTCTTAGATAAAATTTTAGCTTTTTTTAGTTTTAAATATAATTTAAATAAGATTTTAAAAAATATAATAAAAAATGCAAAGTGAGAGAGAAATTATTTTTAAAATGTCATATCAGTATTTTCTGTTAAATAAATTGACGGTGTTAACGAAATGACTTGATTATACTAATTTAATAAGTTTTAGGATTGAATTGTACTTTTATAATAAATTTTAGGATTTTTAGTGAATTTATCTATATATATATATATTTTTTTTTTTTTTTCTAATCAAGTTATTCTACTCACGCAAAGTGGCTAAATCAATCACCGACCAAAAACAAAAAAATGGCTAAATCAATCCCCTTTGGCACCACATCCAGCATGCTTGAGTATGACGTGGCCACATTTTGTTTATGCGGACTCTACCATAGAAAATTTTACAAGAAAACAAATCATCTTCTTCCACTCATAATCTCTTTTTATCAATATGAAATAAACTTTTGATCCAGGAAAGTATTATCTGTATTATACTTTCTAGGTTTTCACATATTCGCCATTTGATTATTTACGATAAAACTAAAGTATGGACTTATTCTTCGTTAGGTTCGACTTTCTTAAGGGTTTTGAGCCCCCAAAGCTGCTCGGGGAAAATATAATATGTTATTCGAATTCTTTATGAACATTTTCCCGGGGGTACGAATTCGCTACATAAACATCGCAATCCAGGCTTATTTTTTTTCGTAAACTCTTTATAAAAATGTCGTATTACACAAATACTTTAAAGCTACGACGGCCCTAGGGAACCACGGCTGGGGCCCCCTCCTGCATGATTGAGCTTTCACATTGACAATGATTTCTTGATTATTGAGGAGGTGGTGGTGTCGTTTCCAAGGAGTTGAAGTCAGGGACACGCAAGAACGAACGCTTTGCGCGAGAAAGCGCAAAAAAACTAGTGGCCTGCACGAGAAGGCCGGCCACTTCCAAAAAGTTGTCTCGCCTTTTCCTTTTTGTTCCGTTCCGTCCACCACCTGCTCGACAAAATTCCCTTGAGGCCTTTTTGCGCCTCTTTTTCCAAAGGTTACATCCTCAACCCACCACCCACGGCCGCCTCATTTCTCGGCCTGGCAGGGCCTCGGGCGCTTTGGCCATTGTCGCTGGAAGGACGAGACAGCAGTTGCCAACATCAAGGAGGAAAAGGAGGCCGCTTTTGACGACGCGTGGGAAGTTGAGGTTCGCATTCCTCGGTTCGCACATGTTGCAGGTATTGCATGGTCCCTTCACGAGGACAACAGCATGAGGCTGAGCGATTGGGTTTGATCATCTAGTCCCCCACCTAAGTAGATGCATAGCATCCAAAGTGCTCGGCTTTTTAGGGGTGTTATGTAGATGCCCACGTTACAAAGTCAACTAATTCGGCTCAAAGTCAGCAGAAAAATCGAGATCAGCCATTGGCAATTATTGGGTGTGCCGGGTGTGCGAGCTATCGGTGCACCACGAGCCCTGGATAGTGGGAGTTCCTCGTGAGCCCCGCTCGAGTCAAGGGCCGAGGTGGGTCAATGGTGCACATGCGCTCGGTGCGAAATTTTCAGAGCATCAGGCAGAAAGATTGCCCAGTGGTCAAGGACTAGCAGCAGCGCGAGAGGCTCCTTTGTTGGAGTATTGTCTCATGAACACGTTGACTTGGACTCGTTCATAGGATAGCACGCGAAAGACAGCCTGTCCGACAAGCAAGGGACCTTTGAACTTGACATTTGAGGACAAATTGAATTGATTACAGAAGCGGATAGAGATAAAACAAGGAGGAGGAATGAGAGCAAACCGAAGGTGATTTAATGGGGTGGGAATAGCAAAGAGCGATATGGACTTGCCTAGCCTCAGGGAGGCCTCAGAAGCCTGCTTCCATGGTTGCTCTCCCTTCGCTGGCCTTACAGGAGCATCGGCTGAGAGGTCTGTGACCGGCGCCGCCGCGTTCCGGCTCAACTTCCTTATCGCCACCACCTCCTCTCTCCACCCGAATTCACAGTTCACTAACCACGAATCCCTTCCTTCATTGCACGAAGCATTTTCTTTGTTTGAGAGCGCATTTCCCCAGTACGAGCAAACGGATAAGGCCGATGAGATCCGAGCCACTGAATATCATCATCTCTCTTCTGGTAACTATGTTTGTCTCGATTACACAGGTCACGGCCTCTTCTCTTACTCGCAGCGGATCGACAATCTTCCTGCGACTTCGGTAGCCTCTTCATCCTCGCATCCTCTGCCATTGCATTCGACCTCACTGGGATCGCCCTTCCTCGAGATTTCGTACAAATCAGTGAACTTGAGTTCACAGATACTTCATGGTGTCCAAGAATCTGAAATCGAATCCAGAATCAGGAAAAGAATCATGGCCTTCATGAATGTTTCTGAAACTGATTATACCATGGTTTTCACTGCTAACCAGTCATCCGCTTTTAAGCTTCTTGCAGAGTCATATTCCTTCCATTCTGATACTGATCTCCTGACGGTGTATGATCATGAAAATGAGGCAGTAGAATTGATGCTAGAGAGCGCGAGGAAGAGGGGTGCACGCAACAGATCAGCTGAATTCTCGTATCCAAAAATGAGAATCCGATCAGAAAAATTGAGGAAGATGATAGTTGGTAGTAAGAGGAACAGGAGAAGAAGAGGGCTTTTCGTTTTCCCGCTTCAATCTAGAATCACCGGGGCTCAATATTCATACTCATGGATGGGAATGGCACAGGAAAGTGGTTGGCATGTTCTGCTCGATGCATCTGCATTGAGACCTAAGGGCATGGACACTTTAGGCCTCTCTATCTTCAAGCCTGACTTCCTCATTTGCTCGTTCTACAAGGTTTTGGGGACAACCCGTCTGGTTTTGCTTGCTTGTTTGTCAAGAAATCGAGTGCTTCTATATTGCAGGATTCGGATGCAGCTAGAAGTATAGGGATTGTGAGTCTCACCCCCATCAAGACATCTTTTCCTCATTTTCAGGAATCTTCTCAAGAAGGCATCGGTCAGAGACCAAGTTCTGGATTATCTCAGTTGCTAAAAAATGAAATTACATCTGGAATGGCACCTAAAGAAATGCATTCCGGATCTCCCCAGTTGCATTCATCTGAAGCGGACAATGTGACACCAGAGGTAGTGTCATCTACTGAGATTGAAGAAGTAGAGACACCCTTTGATTCTTCCAGAACGAGAATTACAGAGACCGGCCCTGATGGGAGCTTGGAGATAGAGTTCCGAGGCCTTGATCATGCAGATAGATTGGGCATAATACTTATAAATTGCAGAGCGAGGTACCTCATCAATTGGCTTGTTAATGCGTTGCTGAGCCTGAAACATCCGGATTCAGACACCGTGCCACTTCCCCTGGTCACGATTTACGGGCCAAAGGTCAAATTCGAACGAGGACCAGCAGTCGCGTTCAATCTGTTCGACTGGAAAGGGGAGAAGATTGATCCCGCACTCGTGCAAAAACTCGCTGACAGAAATAACATTTCCCTCACTTGTGGATTTCTGCAGCATATATGGTTTTCCGACAAGTATAAAGAGTGGGAAAGGACGTTGGAGACCAGAACAAGTGTGGCAAAAGGGACGGAACCGAGAAGGAAGAGGGACGACCGTCGCGGTATATCGGTTGTCACGGCTTCGCTCGTTTTCTTGACCAATTTCGAGGATGTGTATAGGCTGTGGGCATTCGTTTCAAGGTTCTTGGATGCGGATTTCGTTGAGAAAGAGAGGTGGAGATACATGGCCCTGAACCAAGAGACAGTCGAAGTATGAAAATCGGAGTTCCGTTCGAATCTTCTTCTGCTCTTGGAAGCATTTTTTGTTCTTCATTCTTCCATTCTTTGATTCATCCTCCCTCCTGTACGTATGTTTTGTAGGCAGCCATGTCTGATTATTACGTTGATCAAGAAACTTGTACTTTAAAGAACTTATCTGTCATAACATATAAATTGGATGCTTGACGTGCGAAAGAATTCGGTCGCATCATCATCATCATCTTCAACTACGCGTTGTCAATCATCCAACGGTAAGTGTGAAAATTACACTGCCGGTAGATTTAAGAATTGTCCCTTTTCTTTTGTGCTAATCCGCGGCATAAGTTCACACGGTCATTTCAATAAGATCACCCTCAATTTAGTCAAGTTTACTGATATTGCTGCTCAAAATTACACTGTTTGAGGTGCATAGCACATTGATTGAATTGATTAAGGGAATTCAGGATTGATTCAATTTTTTTTTTTTTGGCAGATTGCCATTAGCTAAGAATCTCATTTATAGTTAAGGAAAATGACACAAATAGTCATTGAATTTTGGCCAAATGTGCAATGTTGTTCATAAATTTTCAATTTATTCAATGTGGTTCATTAAACTTTAACGCAATTGCAGCGTGATCCATAACTTTCAATTTGTTTAATGTGGTTAATAAACTCCTAAATGTTTTCAATCTAAGTTCTGAACCATATGAAACCGTTTAATATTATCCCCGAACTTGAATTAATAGAATGACAATATTAAATATTTTTATATAGTCTAGGGGCTAACTTAGTCTAGGGTTCACATTGAATAAATTAAAGTTTGGGATGGTACTGCATATTAAGCTAAAATTTAATTTCCACACAGTTACATATGAAAATAAGGACTTTGAGCCAAATTTCACTGTAGTGGGCTGATCGTCCAAATTTAAAGGGTGTCCAAGCCCATACAAGTTCGGGTCCACCAAAGGTTACCTTCTTTGCCAAAGAAACAAAAAAGCAAAGACATAAACATCGCTCTTTAACCCAATAGCACAGGGATTTGCTTGGAAATTATAATTAGTCATTATAAGGTAAAGAATTCTAAGAGTGAATTTCCATCTTCTCCATCATCCTCTAACTTTAGATTTATTATTTTCTTGACCTCACTTGTTTGATATGTTATATATGTGTGTATACTATTTGAGATTCAACTTTGATTTTGATCCCCGACATATATGTAGACAAGAAAGGATGAAGTTTATAGACAATATCTTTGATTATAATCGTGAGGAATAATCATTACAGACTCTCAAGAAAAAAGAAAATATCAAGATTTTTTTTAAAAAATTTCGAGTAATATCTTTGTCTGTTGACATTATTAAAATATCAAGATTATCGATAATATATTTGATTAATATATTGACATATATTTATTATTATTTTTATTTCTTCAAAAAAATTAGTGGGTTTATTTTATTATTTCTGAGGAAATGAAAATCTGTAATTGGATAATAAGATATTCGGATAGAAGCATAAGGTTTCTTATTCCTGATCATATTTTGGACAATAAGATATCTAGATGGAAACATGAAAAAAATAGTAATTGGTTCCATTAAACCGAATCGGAATGAGAGTAAACTGGTCCGGTCTAGTCTCCGATCTAAGGACCAACCTGTCCATTCCTTAGTTCCCAATTTTGGAAACTAGGAGCCGATCACCCTTACTGTAAATGAGAAGGATCCGAGAACTAAAAGCAACCAAACAAATATTTTTTTTTATTTTATTTTGAAGAAAATAAGAAATGTTCGAAATTTCGAATCAATCTCTAGAGATGTATATAATTTGTTTGGTACGCGTACATAAAAAGTTATTGATCTTCCTAGCAACAAAAAAAAAAAAAAAAAAAAAAGTCATTGATCTAAAAGGTGGCGGTTGTGGCCTCAGAGTCGAAGTCACACTGAACTAGTTGCCTAGCCATCGCTTCGTAGGCACGTCTATTTGCGTATTTCTTTATATTTAGTAAGCCAATAATATGAGTTGTAATATAGGAGAAAAAATGCTATTCATTTTAATTATGATTAATATCATTCTAGAATAATGTCATCCCTCATGAAGGTCTAAGATTAACATGTGGCAAAAAAGGCATAAGCATATCTTTTTTTCGTTTACCTCTTTAGTCTTCACTTTAATTCCAAAAACTTAACAATCGTAGCCTGTACAGCCGTTGAAACATCTCCCTAGTCCTAATCAAATGTTAGGTTGTCCTTCATTAGGGTTTAAACGGCACACGACGATTTGCTTTGTCATGAATTAGATTTTATCAAAGATCAGAAGCCTACCCATTGTACCGACTCGAAGGGAGGGGTCTATGGGATTTGAATTACTTGTCTTGATCGAGCGACGGCGGATCTCATTGTTGTGAATCTGTAATATTAACTATGATGGCGTGTTAGGCGACACTTCATGTGCGAGCATCTTCAGATTGCAATTGCTTATTCTTGTGTCATTAGATACATATCTCAAGGACACAATTGTAGTGTCTTCTGGTGTTGTAAATAACTCTATATTTTAGAACATGAGAAATGACTAACGGATATTTGATCTCATGTATATTAAAAAATTGGTATAGTCAATTAGTTATGTCTCATTTTGGAGTTAATTATCTATTTATATATTCATTAGGTTACATACATGAAATGTAAGCGGAGTCAAAAGCATTGTGCTTTTACATTTATATCTATGTGTGTTTGTGTGTGTCTATATATATATAGATACACTTTATTAATTTATCTATTAATTCTTGTTAAGACCGAAGCCTACTCTAGTGTGCGTAATTTTCCAGGTGTCTCTTACTGACTAAACTAATGCCCTCACCAACGCCCGCTGTTGCCGCAGTCGAACTTGTCGTCTAGCAATGAATAGTATACAAGAATTCATGCTTTTAAATGTGGGATTTACTAGTTTAGTACTTGGTTTGCCTTGGTTAAGACAAAACCGTAAAGGCTCTTCCCAATTTTCGCTCAAATTCAAAAATAATAAAATCAGAAAGTTCATATGGTATTACTTAAATTGTTTGTAAAGACATGAGATGTCGAATGTCAAACACAATTTAATTGCAGAAATAAAAATTATTGCTCAATTTTTTCCTCATGCAAGAGTCTGGTGCTCTTCGGATTAAATGTCTCTTGGCCTCTCAAGCCCATCGATGTTGATGTGTGATTCATACTCTCCATTACTCCCAAGTGAGTGGGCGGGGGTCCAGGGGGCCGCCTTTGTGGGAGTCCTAGGGGTAGCACCCCTGATATGCTAGAGAGCTTTTATAGTTTGAGCAAATATTTTATTAGTAATTTGAGTTTGGACTTATGAATATTTACTAAGTACATAATTGGTTTCTCTTTTAATTGAAGGTTATAAAAGAAAGGTGTGATGTGCGAAGACTTCATTTGTTTCGTGGAAAATAACATGTCTTTGGAAAATGTTTTCAAAAAATCATTTTCTAAGAAAATGACAATATTTATTGATGTTTAACTGAAACTTGAAAATAAATTAGAAAATATTTTCCATTGTTCAAGTATCTAATTTTATTTATTGAGAAAAATTACCAAAAAATTGAATTATTTTTTTTTTGAAAAAAATTGCACTTTTAATTATTTTTGTTAACAATCGAATTTTATTTTTATTTTTAATGTTTCCTTTTTCTTTTCCTTCGTCCTCCCTCCTCCTCCTTCCTACGATGGCCACTTGCCTTGACAATGGACATGCTCGGGCCTCGCTGAATCTGGCCTCAATTGAGCTTGATCCTCATAAGGCTCGAACTATTTTATGACAAGTCGTCAGCCGCCGTTGTAGATGGCGATTGGTTGAGGAAGAAGGAAAAAAAAAGGAAAGAAAAAGAAAAAAAAAATTCAAAACTTGATTTTTTAAAAATAAAAAAGAAAGAAAGAGGGAGAAAACATAAAAATAAAAGGAAAATATGTTTGATGAAAGTTGAAAAGGTGAAAGAAGATATGGAAAACGTTTTCCCCTTTCTAAAAGGTAGAAAACATTTTCTCCACTTTTGAATGTGTTTTTTTTTCCCATTAGGGGAATATGTTTTCCATGACTAATTTATTTTCCATCAAATAAACACTAGAAAATCTGAAAAACATTTTTCTAGAAGTTATTTTCCGTAAAATGAACGAAATCTATTATAGTGAAATTTTCAGTTGGATGTAGCCTTAATTTAAGGATGGATTTTCTTTCTCGCCTTTACTCTCTATTTCTTTGTATTTGTGAGCCAAATCTGAACAATCAATTAATAAATAAAGTCCAATTGAATGATGATGGGCAATTGAATTGTTAAATTTGATGCCAAGCAAATTGAGAGAGAGAGAGGAGGAGAGACAGAGAGATGATTGGCCCATTATTTGTTTTGGTGAAATGCTCCTCGTCGATTCTTCTTGTGTGTTCAATTGGATCATTCCGTTATGCATGTCGATTTTCATCTCTGAACATTTTTCGACTTGCGGGCTACTATGAGGATGACTTGAAATTGCTCCCGATTCCTTATCTCTTCAATTTATGTATGCTCTTCGAGTCAATCGATTGCATCACATATCACATGCTTCACTGGAATTTACCTACTGGAAACTCATCGTCGAGGAGCAGATTAGTTCGACTTACATAATGAAAGAGCTTATTAGACATTCGATTGATAATGGACCTTATGGATCATGTTTATTGTCATGAACCGGCGCTAAGGATTGTCGTTCGGCTCTTAAACCTTTTGCATGTGTGGATTCCGGAAAGGGGCAGAAGGAACAACACCGATTTCCATCGATAGACGTGCCATTACTTGTCCTCTTTCTCTTGTCTGAAAACACGAAAGGACAGAAGCGAGAGCATTTTATTCTCAGTTCGCGATGGCATATACGTAAATGTCGCGACCTACCCTCGGGGGGAGGGAGCAGGTTTAGGGGTATTGCCTAAAGAACGGGCCTAAGGCCCATTGATTAAGCACGAGCTCTCCCAAGCCCATACCCCGCGTGACGTTGGGATATTTTTCATGAATTTTGCATAAAAGGAGTTGCCACTAGCCTATTGAGGTCGGCTAGAAACCAAGTGAGGCATGGGAGCGTGCCTCACTTCCTACGCAACCAGAGAATTTAGGTTCGGGACTTGATTACACTAATTAACCAATTAGTGCCCTTTCGGTACCTAATCTTGTTCATTTTAACAAAATGATTTTTAGCAGTTTGGATTGATTTTATATTTATCCACTAACATGTGATGTGATCATACAGACGCGTAATCATTAAAGTAATAATCATAACTATCAAGATCCTACTTGCCATAAAATTAAGCACATGCCATCAAACATAATTAGATATGCGAATTAAACATGCAACATAATTAATATATGAACATATAAAAGTGCTAAAATGACAATACATGGCAAGTCATAATCAAACCCCATCATTTTTGGATTTTCGAAATTTTTAATTTTTTTAAAATTTTTAATTTTTAATTTTTTAAAATTTTTAATTTTTAATTTTTTAAAATTTTTTTGGATTTTCGAAATTGTTTTTAAAAAAAAAAATAATATTTTTTGGATTTTCAAAATTGTTTTTAAAATATATATATATAGAAATTAGGACCGGACCGGGTCGGGTTTGGTTCGACCCAACCCGGGTTCGGCCCGGTCGGGCGCGGATCGGGTCCGGTCAGACCGGACCCGAGTTCGGCCCGGATAGGAGCCCGCCGAACCGGCCCATTCGAAGGACAAGGCATTGGGCCTTTCCTTGGCTCGAATTGGGCCCCAACCAAAAGAGTCCAATCTGCTTTAATTTTTTTATTTTTAAAAATGAAGCCCACGAGCCCTAAGCCAGCCCAAACCCAAAAGGCGAGATGACCCACTATGACAGGCCCATGTGGATAGAAACCCTACCCGGTTCGCGACCCGTGTCCGACCCGGTTTTGGGCGGAAACCTAGGGTTTGCTGGCGGTGCTGACAACGGCGGCGGTGGGCTAGGCGGCAGCGGCGGCGCGGCGGGCTTGGCGGCGGCGCGCGCGGCGGAGCAGATGCGGGAGACACGCCGGCGCGGCGGAGAGGCGGAGACGCGGCGGTCGGCCCGGGATCCGCCGCGTCGGGGGCGGCGCGAGCTACAAGCGAGCACGGCGGGTTGTCGCGGCGGAGGAGCGGCATCGCACGAGTAGATCACGGGCGGAGCAAGGGGGCAAGCAGCAGCTTTGCGGGGGTCTCGCGGTTTGCCAGTGAGGCGGAGCACGACGGCGGATGGCAGAGCGCGACGGCGACGCGGCGTCCAGCAGAGGTCGCAGACGAGACCGGCTCGCGGTTGAGGGGAGCAACGACGACTGGCGGAGACGGCGGTTGCGGCGGCTGGGTCGCGGCTCCTAGCAGCAGAGATTGAGGCGGCAAGGCGATCGGACGGCATCGGGTTGAGGCGGTGAGGAGGGCAGCGGCGAGGATGGCGTCGGGCAGCGCCGCCGCCGCCCTCCTCCCCCTCCGTTTCTTCGGATCCGGGTTCGGGGTGGACGGCGACGAACGGTAGGGACGACGACGGCGAGTCTTCTTCGGCTCTCTCTCTCGCCGATCTCCTTCTCCTTCCTTCTTGCTCTCCTGCTCCTTCTTTTTCTTTTCTCCCCCGAGCTCCCTCTCCTCTGTTCACTCGGTCCCCACCTCCAGCACCAGCCGAAAAACCCCCTCCATTTTTTTCGTTTTTCCGCCCGCCGCTGCTGCTTTTTTTTTTTTTTTTTCTTTTTTTGTTGGTTTTGCTTTTGTTTTTGTTTTTTTTTTGTGCTTTGTTTGTTTGTTTGTTTGTTTTTTTTTTATTTAGTGACTAATTCCTAATTTTGTACATAATAAAATTGTAAAATTTAGGTGTCAACAGTAAATAATGCAAATCTGGAGGTCAATATAGCAACCTTCCCATCCTCTTCCTCACACGTGGCAAGTTCACAAGTTGACTCTCTCTCTCTCTCTTAGGTGAGTATATCGGACTGACAGATTAGAAATCGGCCGGACCGGATTGGACCGGATCATATCGGCCAATTGGTTGGTTTCTCAAGACGTCGGTCTGATAACTGAACAGGACCGGATCGACGGATTGGATTGACTCTTTTTTTTTTAAAATTTTTTTTCTTGGTCATATTCTATTTCTACTCTAACTCTTACTCTCGACTTTTGCCCCGACTTATAGGGCGTGAGAGTTGAAACCCACTCTTAAAAATATATCGTCTCCACCTCAACCCTTAAGAAGGTAGAGATTCGAACATTCCACTTCCCCTTTCCATGTTGGAAGGGTGGCCATTGGAGCAAATCCAGTGGTTAAAAAAATAAAAATCAATAAATCTTAAAATAGTGATAATTGGAGTATTTGTTTTAATTTTTAATTTTTTTTTCCTAAGTGACTGGGTCCATTATAGGCGGGAACGAATCGGATCGGCAATGGATCACGTCTACTGTCGGTCTGCACCGGCACGTCGACGTGCATAAAAAGGCCAAGCGCCTGCACTTGAGTCCTCACCTGTCACTTGCTCAATCTCTCTCTGCGATTTCCCGGGTTCTCTCTCCTCCACTGTTCAGGAGTTGAGTTCGAGGTCGGACGAGGAGGAAGAGAAGGAGAAGCAGAAGAGCGAGGTTCTCTGTCGTCTGTTTTCATTGTCCATCGTTTCCCGCTCGAGTTCCTTCGCGTTGCGAGTGATAGTTTTTTTCGCTCGAGCACGGAAATGGCGAAGAATGTGGGGATTCTTGCTATGGAGATTTATTTTCCTCCTACTTGCGTGCAGCAGGTGCGTCTCTCTCTCTCTCTCTCTCTCTCTTCTCTCTTTCTCGGGATTTCGTGGTCCGTTCAGTCGTGGCGATATCATTTTCAATGCATGAGAATACAAAGGAAAACCTTTCAGAATCTGGGTGGCTATGAACCTGAGCTGTGGGAGCTGGAGTCTCTTCTGGAGATTTGTTTGCTCAGCCAGTTTCCTGTTCGCCACTTCTTCTTTTTCCTGGTGGTGTGGATGCTCGCTCCAAGCGATGATCTAAGTGGCTTGTTTTGACGAGCATTGATCCATGGCATTCAGTGATGGAGCTCGCAGAGTTGCTTCGGGCGATGATATTTGTTTGAATATTTTAAATAATAAATCATGCATTCATCTAATAACTTAAATTTTTTAAATAATTAGTAATAGTCTTACAAAATTTCACATGGTATCATAATAAGAGATTTTAAGTTCCAATCATTTTAGGCCCCCATTTGTCTCCCCATTTGAATGTTTTCACGTTTTAGGCTAAAGAATAAAGTCAAGCCTACATAATGAGAAGATGTGAAATAATATTTAAATAATAAATCACTTATTCATCTAACTTATTAAACTTTTAAAATGGTTGGTAGCTCATGCTTTTGACAAAATTGGCATATGCATGTCATTTATTTCTAGAGCGTATTATAATCGATTGTTAAAATATTTAAATAATAAATCACATTTTCATTTAACTTCTTAAGGTTTTCGAATAGTTGGTAATATTTACACAAAATTTTAGAATATTTATACTGTGCCGACATAATTAACATATGCAGTTCATTTATTTCCCTTGCATACTGAAATTTTAGAATATTTATACTGTGCCGACATAATTAGCATATGCAGTTCATTTATTTCCCTTGCATACTGTAATCGCTGCGACAAATCTTCTCATCTGAAATATCCTCTTGAATTGTCTCATGATGGTTTGGGAGCTTTTGGGTGGCGTGGAGTCGATTGTTCTGCATCGCCATTTTTCCCTTTTGAACTAATTCAAGACAGATTGCTGGGTAGATTTTCCAGACCAGGAAGATGTCAAGCTTAGATATTGTTCTTTAATTGTGCTTGTGAATTTACGCAGCTCTCAGTTTATAACATCTGTCATTCTCATCTGCGCTAACTCAGTTTCTAATTTCTGCATGAATAGGAAGCCCTGGAGGCTTATGACGGCGTAAGTGCAGGGAAGTACACTATAGGGCTAGGACAGGACTGCATGGCCTTCTGTACGGAGGTTGAAGACGTCATCTCAATGAGGTTTGGCTCATGATTTTTTGGGCTATCTGTGCGATGATCACGACCTTTTGCCTCTCGTATGGCATGTTAAGTTTGAGATTTATTTGCCTATGCGGACCTGACATATCTACTCTAGCAAGGGGAATTCTGTCTTGACTCAAATCTTGAAATTTTCAGTTTGACAGCTGTGACTTCCCTTTTGGAGAAATATGGGATTGATCCAAAACAAATCGGTCGTCTGGATGTAGGCACTGAGACTATCCTTGATAAGAGCAAGTCCATCAAAACCTTCCTCATGCCAATCTTTGAGGTATACTTCCACATGTTTTGGAGTCTATTGATTGTTGTGGCAAGGGGTGCGTTAGTGTTGTTGCAAAGAAACCGATGCGTACTTGTGGGAGACTTTTTTTCTATTCTGGCTATTCCACAGAATCGCCTCAAGAAAATGATTGCCTTGATTAATTTTGTGTGTAAACGAATGGGAAAGTGGAAATACTGATGTCGAAGGCGTTGATTCAACTAATGCATGCTATGGGGGAACTGCAGCTTTGTTCAACTGTGTCAATTGGGTGGAGAGAAGTCCATGGGATGGACGCTGTGGGCTTGTTGTATGCACTGATGGTGCGGTATGGATTCTTAGTAGTATTTGACTGTTACCTCAAGTTATCTCTAATTCCTTGGCCAAAGCGCAAACGTATATATTTGTGTGAGCTTACATGTGTATGTATATCTATCTTCATAGCTATTCATGCTGAATGTGTGTTTTTGTAAATCCATACCCCATATAATTTGTCAATTTGCTTTTTTCCCTTATTTTTGTGGTTGACGAAAATGAGGTATATCAGTTTGAAAGTACCTTTCCAGTTGCACTGAGAGGTCTGTCATAGTGTCTTAGATCGTATCACGTATAATTTGTTTGCTGGAGCACCCATAATTGCGGGAGATTTCCTTTTTCAGGTATATCCTGAAGGACCAGTTCGTCCTCCAGGAGGAGCAGCTGTCATTGCAATGCTTATAGGTCCTGATGCACCGATTATTTTTGAAAGCAGATCCAGGGCGAGTCACGTCTCATGCCTATGACTTTTACAAGCCCAATTTTGCGAGTGAATATGCGGTAAATGCCCCTGTACATTACATTCTTAATTGGTCAAATGATGTCTCCCTTGGTTCATCACTTCTTTATTAATTCTTTTCTGCATCTAAATGTGTGGCCGTAAATAAGCACTTTATGGCAAGTATAGCAGATAATTACTGAATGTAGTTGATAGATGTCGCTGAGAATATTGCAACAAATTGAATGAAGGGATTTTCTTTTGGTGCTATTTCTGCCATATTCATCTTGATAAATTCGAACTTTCTGAAGATGGTAAAATGCACCTTGACAGTTTTCTGAATAAAGAATTTGAACAG
This sequence comes from Eucalyptus decipiens, assembly GCA_014182575.1. Lineage (NCBI taxonomy): Eukaryota > Viridiplantae > Streptophyta > Magnoliopsida > Myrtales > Myrtaceae > Eucalyptus > Eucalyptus decipiens. The sequence continues at coordinate 7,451,601 of CM024613.1, read as the reverse complement.
TTTTAAAGAACAGAGAATATGTAAGGAAGTGTCTTTGATCTCTCACCTTTGATTTAATTTGACTTTAGCTTCTTATGAAATAAAATTTGGGAAGCAGTAAAGTCCTTGAGCAAAATGATTGAATAATATACATTTTGTAGGATGAGGAAGGGTGATCTGTTGTTCAAAGGGATCTGTGATGACAATAAATCTGTCGAAAAGATTTTGGGTTGAGTAAGCAAACATGATTAAATCTTTAAGTTCAGGAATCAACAGATACATTCGAGTCCCTCAGTGCAATTGCAAAATAATTCTAAGTATTATGTTTGGCCAAGACAAAAAATTATTTCTATAGATTAGTTGAAAATATCTGGAAATATAGTTAAGATAATGCATGTGATGCTAGCAGTTTTTGAGCAATCAAAGCCCTTACGACGTATAATTTAGCAGAGCAAGTTGTCGTAGCTAGTGTTATCAGAAACCTTCTGGAACAGAATCGGTTGCATTATTAAGCAAGTATATTTAAGTCAAACCAAGTACCTCAAAGTCATGGTGGACCTAGCTTGATGAAGTCGAATGCTGTTCTCTTGATGTAAACCTGATATCTATTGATTGCTGACCACAAAAACATATCCACTGGCTTTTTTCACTACGGAGTATGTGGTAGAGACTAGATGGATCCTTCCTACAATATTGTGCTCTGATTATTCCTAGTTCTCTGCGATATCCATCTGCTTACCCTGTTTCTTAGATGTATCTATAGATACTTTTTGGGAAGATATCAGAAACATGCTATTCGATGGCTCTTGACTCCTGCTATAAACATTTTTGTCACAAGTAAGTTGCTACCAAGTTGCTACCGATATGCTAGATGCCTTTTCCTCCCTATTATTTTATAGAATCTTACATGCTTTCTATGTTATTGTGCTTTGGCTTTCCATAGATTTGACAAGTTAGAAGCAAAAAATTCTTGATTTATGATGCCGCCTACTTCGTTTTCCACTCTCCTTATAACAAGGTGCCATTTTTGCCTCATCTCAACTTTCAAGCAATAACTAATTTCAGTATACTTCAACTTCACTAAGTCCAGTACATACTACCCACTGCAGTTTGTACAGAAAAGCTTTGCTCGTTTAGTATTCAATGACTACTTGAGGAATGCCAGGTTTTACATTCTTCCCACTTTACAGCTTTAAAAAAAATTTTGGTAACATATATACTTTTACTCAATGATCGATTTTACTTACAGTTTGATGGGCAGCTCTGTAGATGAACTTTCCAAAGAAAAGCTGGCACCTTTTTCAAGCTTATCTGGTGATGAAACTATTCAAGCCGTGATCTTCAGGAGGTCATTCTAAAGCCTTCATCTAAATCCAATAGAAGGATGAAACTTTGTGGCTCATAGTGCTGTTTTACCCCTCATTTTAGGTATCCTACAAGTTGCAAAGCCCTTGCATGATGAAAAAGTGCAATCAAGCACTTTGATACCAAAACAAATTGGCAATACATACACTGCATCTCTCTATGCCGCATTTGCTTCTCTTATTCACAACATGCATGCTACACTGGTAAAAGTTTTTGAACATATTTTACTGATTGGTTCTTCCGCCTAACATCCGGATCTTGCATCTCATGTTTATGTTCTTCAATTTCGTAGGGAGGCAAACGCGTCGTACTGTTCTCATATGGAAGTGGTTTAGCTTCTACAATGTTCTCATTGCAACTTCGCGATGGTCAAAATCCCTTCAGCCTCTCTAACATGGCAGCTGTTATGGACGTCGAGAACAAGTTGAAGTCAAGGCATGAGGTATTTCTCATACTCCAACAATACGCATAATTTTTATTGGGAGAAATCTCATGCTACTTCAATGTGCTTAAACCCACTATTTGAGCAAATATATGCAGCAGCAGTTAAGACGTTTCTGTAAATGTCCCCCTCTGATCACCTAGCGCTTTTGTAATTTTCAGTTTGCTCGACTGTATTGCTTCTGCATCTGCTATTAGTATTTGATTTACTAAAGTCTGAGGACAAGAAAATCTAATCATCAAAATTGCGATGAAAAAAAAACTAGAGCAAGCTGTTACCTTATTACGTATTAGGTGGATGATAGACTAGTGATAATACATGCTTTCTTACAGTTCGCTCCTGAAAAACATGTCGAGACCAGGAAGCTTGTGGAGCATATATATGGGGTTAAGGATTTTGCGACAAGCAAGGACTGTAGTCTCCTATCTCCTGGTACATACTATCTCACTGAAGTATACTCCATTTACAGGAGATTCTACGCCAGGGAAGCCAAGGATGGTAATTGTGACAAAAGTTCGGCTGGTCACTGAAATGAACAAGATTTTTCCTGTAAACCCACAAATTTGGATTTTCGTTTTTTCGAGCTTGGCAATTTCAGGAAGCATCACTATCTTTCTTGCTTTTGTAACACCATTAGCCAGCTCGTGTTCGCACAGTGGTATGTAGCTATTGCTGCAAGTATTCTCACGAGTATCTATGGATGTTTTTACTCATTTCCAATAAAAAGATTTTCATTCACTTACTCAAAGAGAGCTTGATTGTATTATTGGAACCATTCACTAGTTAGAATGTGTTGAGAAAACTCCTACCAAGTCTTGAAGTTGACAAAACTTTCTTGTCTTTACTCTTATTTTGGAGAACAAAATGCATTTAAAGTTGCTTTTGAGGTGATATCGAAGACTTTTGTCGAAGTTCATTTGTTCCCAAAAATACTTCCCACTCTGACAAAAACTCAATCCGAGAGATACAGAGGATTATGCCCCTTTTTATTAATGAAATGATAGGCACTATTCAGTCTTATCAAGTTGAATAGATCAATGGCGAAGATGATTCAAAGGGTAAGAAGTCAATTGCACTTAAGTCTAATGCTGATTCTAATGATGCACATGGACAACGAGGAACTTGCACTCTTGATTAAGAAATTCGGGAAACTGAATAGGAAGGGAAGAAGATTCAACTGGAAAAAGTAGAACCAGCAAAACTTCTAGAAAAGATCAATAGAGGATGATGAACCTAGCAAGGATGTGATATGTTTTTGAGTGTAAGAAGAAATGTCACAGCAAGTTAAATTGTCCCTTGCTAAAAATAAATAAATATAAGCATGAAAAGTGTAAGAAAGCACTAAAAGCAAAAAGCTGGAGTGATATAAAGTGTAAAGAAAGTGACGAGAAATTTGCAAATATCTGTATGATGGCTCACTCAAACTCAAATTCAGAATTAGAATTTGATTTAGGCATAGACTTTGATTATGATAAGGAAATTGAGGTAAACCATTCTGAAATCCCTATCAAAGTGTCTAAAGACAAAAACGAGCTTTGTTTAAACCTCAAATATTCTCTTAGAAGGATCACTGAATTAAAGAGGGAAAAATCTAAACTTAGACAATAAGATACTTCTTGGAAAGAAAAGTTTGGGAGTTTGAAAAATAATTTTGAAGATTTAAAGAAAAGCTATGATTCTCTTTTCAAAGAAAATAAAATTTTGAAAATGTAAATTTCAGACGCTACAAAATTCTCAAAAGGCTCGAAAACTTTTGAACAAATTCTCTTTGCTCAAATTCCTTATTGCAACAAATTTGGTTTGGGTCTAAATAGAAAAAGTGATCCCTTAATTGATTTTCCTAAAGTCAATGAAAGATTTAGACAAAGACCTCCAAGACTTGCTTACAAAAACCACTTTCAAAGAGTTTTCTTAAATATTCTAAAAGTGTGGAGACTCATAACATTTTGAGAATGAATGTCCTAAAATCTGGAAACCTGTTAAGAAGGATTGGACAAAAACTATCTTTACAACTAACTCTTTAGGACCCAAAGAAATTTGGCTACCAAAGAAAGTTTGATACTTCTTTTTGATTGTAGGTTACTATTAAAAGGAAAAGTAAATGGTACTTAGATAGAGGTTGTTCTAAATATATGGCAAGAGATTCGAGTTATTTCATAAAATTAGAAAAACAAAAATGAGGAAATGTTTCTTTTGATGGGTACAACAAATGAAAAATTATTGGACATGAAGTAGTGAGGATTGGTAGCTTGATAATCAACAATGTATTCCTACTAAAATGTCTAAATTACAACCTTATGAGCATAAGCCAACCATGTGATACAGGGTTTGGAATCAACTTCCGAGAAAATGTTTGTTTTGAAGTCAGTCAAGACTTCTCATAAATCTTTACCGGTTGAAGACGTGGCGACATTTATCTTATGGACATAAACTTAGAGAGTACTTAATGTCTTATTTCAATTCAAGATGAAGCAAATCTTTGGCATCGCAAGTTAGGACACATTAGCATGAAACATATTGCCAAACTATCCTCCAAAAAGCTAGTCCGCGGTTTCCCTAAAATGTTGTATCAGAAGTTTGAGTTGTGTACTTCATTTATCTTGGGAAAACATGTTAGAAGTTCATTTAAATCCATAAATTATGTTTCCACTAACTGCTTTTGGTAGCTTTTTCACATGGATATTTTTAGACCGACTAGAACTCAAAACATCAGTAGTAAGAAATACTATTTGGTAATAGTAGACGACTACTCAAGATTTATATGGGTTTTCTTCTTGGCAAAACAAAAACTTTCTCATATTTTTTAAAGTTTGCAAAAAAAAAAAAAAATTCAAAATGAGAAAGGCTATGCTATTTCAAGCATAAAAATTGATCATGGGGGAGAATTTGAAAATGAAGAATTTACAAATTTTTGTGATGAAAATTGTTTTTAATATGTTTTTTCCTCTCCTTACACTTCAGAACAAAATAGAGTTATAGAAAGGAAAAATCTGTCTTTATAAGAGATGGTCAAAATTTTGATAATTGAAAATAGGATCTCTTCTCATTTTTTAGCAGAAGCAGTTTCCACTGTTTTTTATATAATTAACAGAGTATTTCTAATGCCAATCCTAGAAAAAACCCGCTATGAAGTTTACAAAGGGAAAAAATCAAATATTTTTATTTTTATGTTTTTGGTTGCAAGTATTTCATTTTGAACAATGCAAATGATCATCTGAGTAAGTTTGATGAAAAGTTGGATGAAGGAATATTTCTTGAATATTCCGCTATAAGTAAAGTTTACACGATCTTTAATAAGAATTCACGGATTGTTGAAGAATCAATAAATGTCAAGTTTCAAGAAGTTGAATAGAATCAACAAGATCAAACTCAAATTGAAGAGTTTGAGTTAGTTTCGAACTTAATGAAGTCTAAGTCGCTTAAACAAACTCAACCATCTGAACAAAGTCAAGCTGAAGAAAAAGTAGAAGATCCAAAGGAAACAGAGACTCAGTAAATTCTTGAAGATAATGACAAATTCAACAAAAATTGGAAGCACAAATCAAGTCATCCCAAAGATCAGAAGGAATTCGTACTGGATCTAAGATTAGAGGAGACTCAAATGCTCTATCTTTCATTTATGAAATAGAACCAAAAGGAGTGAAAGAAGTTTTAACTAATGAAAGTTGGATATAAGCAATGTAGGAAGAGCTTAGGCAATTCAAGGTTGATAATGTTTGAGAGTTAGTTCCAAAATTAAAAGGAAAATCTGTAATTGGAACAAAGTGGGTGGTTAGATATAAGATGGACGAAAATGGTAAAATGATCAGAAATAAGGTAAGACTTGTAGTAAAAGGACATATGCAAGAGGAATGAATAAATTATAATGAGACATATGCACTAATAGCCAGGTTAGAAGCTATGAGGCTATTACTTGCATATGCATGTTTCCACAATTTCATTTTATTCTAGATGGACGTCAAAAGTGCATTCCTAAATGGTTTCATCCAATAAGAAGTTTATGAATAACCACCATGATTCGAAGATCCAAGAAAAACAGACTTTGTCTACAGACTGAAGAAAGCTTTGTACGGTCTGAAGCAGATACCTCGAGCTTGGTATGAGAGACTGAGAAATTTTCTAGAAAGTAATGGTTTCAAGAAAGGTATGGTTGACACCACATTGTTTATCAAAAAGGAAGGAAAATACTTTATACTTATTCAAATATATGTAGACAATATCATCTTTGGTTCTTTTAATGAACTTTTGTGTAAGAAATTTCAAAATCTATGCAAGAAAAATCCGAGATGAGTATGTTGAGTGAATTGACATTCTTTTTGGGTCCACAAGTCAGACAATTGAAGGAAGGAACCTTCATCTATCGAGAGAAATGTGTCAAAGATGTCATCAAGAAGTTTGGAATGGAAAACTATAAGAAGATTGAAACTCTTTTGTCAAATTCCTCCAAACTCGACAAGGATGAATATGGAAAAAAAAGTAGACCAAAAAACATACAGAAGCATGATCGATTCTCATCTCTATCTTACTGCTTCACGGCATAATATTTTATTTAGTGTATGTATGTATAGTAGATTCCAAACTAATCCTAGAGAATCACATCTTAGTACTATTAAATGTAATATCAAGTATATTGCAACAAATCCAAAATTAGGTTTGTGGTATCCAAAATGAAGAGACTTTACTCTACTTGGATACTCAAATGCTGATCTAATTGGTTGTAAAGTCGACAAGAAAAGTACATCTGGGACTTGCCAACTCTTGGGATAAATGTTAGTGTCTTGGTTCTCTAAGAGGCAGAACATTGTGGCACTCTCAACGATAGAAGCGAAATATGTTTCTCTTGATAGTTGTTTTTCTTGAATTCTTTGAATTGGACAACAACAAAGAGACTTTGGAATAGAAGAATCTTGCACTAAAATCAGATGCAATAATACTAGCATTATCAATCTCACGAAAAATCCCATTTTTCATTCAAGAGTAAAGTATATTGAAATTTGTCATCACTTCATAAGAGATAATGTATAGAATGGTGAAATTAATGTTCAATTTATTGATTCAAAGAATCAACTGGTAGATATTTTCATCAAGCCACTAGAGAAATGTTCATTTGAATTCATTCGTGAAAAGCAAAATATTACCTAGACATTTGGTTAGAATTTATGCAAAACAGACTCGTCCGATCAATCTTCTCGAAGAGACATTGTTCCGAAAGTCCTTATAGACTCAAGTAATTATATTTCAAATTTTAGAGCATAAATTTCATTCCTTCTTGAACATGTATGAATATTTTATTTGAATTTTACTTGCCATTTATATTTTTGAAAATTGTTATATTTTATTTTTGATTTTTTGGAGTCAATATTTCAAAATTATTTACAGTTATTCTTTTGTAAATTTTCAAAATGGAAGTTATTTTTTTCCTTTCTTGTGTTCATTCGGTTGCCTTAGTTTAGTTATTTTAAATAGGCCTACAATTTCTTTTCTTTCGATTACCTTCATCCTTCACAAACCCTAATCTCGCAAACCATCGTTTCTCTTGTTCTCGATTTTCTTTATCTTTCTTTGCAAATTTTAGTATCATTCACTCGTAATCATATCCTCAAAATCCTCCAAGTTTGTCTCGATATCTTCACAGTGGAAGTCCTCTCGCATTGGTAGTTATGGGCCTCGTTTTGTACCTGATACTCAGATGCATTTTGATCTTATTGGAGATGAGTCACCAAGGAGCACAAATTGACCATCTGTGGGGGAGGAGGTCACTCAAGATGCAACTCTCCTCTAGGTAAGGAAACCCAAATTCTTGTTAAGCACTATGAGTTTTTGAAAAATGGAGGAAATACTATGGATTTTATCACCACTTTCATGAAAGAAAATAGTTACAGGAACGAAACCTTATTTTCGAAAGTCATGGAAAAATTAGGGCTAGTAAAATTTGGGAGAGCAGAGGAAAAATTTTCAATGTTTCCGGTTGATCCTTGTGTCGAAATCGAAAGTCTGTCTAATGGGAAGAAAGAAGATGACGATGAGAGAATGTTTAAGAATTTCCAACCCAAATTGAGTGTTGCTACTGAAATTACTGGGTCTAAAGAGAAGTTGTTTCGGTCAAAAAAATACAAGAAGGTTTATGCATAGATCATAAACAGGGGAGTCATCAACCCTCGCACAATAGACTTTGTTCTTCTAGATTTGATCAAAGTACATTTGAGAGAGAAATTTACCAAACTTCAAAAGGAAAAGTTTTGTGTGGAGTCGTGCGATGCTTATCCTCAATTGACTGCTTATTTTTACTCCAACATGTCTATCTTCAATCCCACACACATTCAATATACTATATGTGAGAAAGTCTTTGATGTTGATGTTGATATGCTGACTGATATATTGGAAGTGGAAAGAAGAGGATTCGTGTCCATAAATATCTCGAATGATGAGGTTATTAAGTTTCTAGTGAAGGATAAAGTTCCTAAGGGAAGTATTACATATTCCAAACTGTCTGCTTCTAACATTTTGCTTCGCAAGATTGTTATGAATTACATCAGATCCAAGGCTGCCTCCAAGACTGACGTCTTGAAATTTGAAGCCAAAATGATGTAAGCTATCTACAACGAAGTTGCCTTCTCTCTCTTTCATACCACTCTACTGCATATGTACAGAACAGTAATGAATGAGAAAGTTTAACTTCCTTACATAGCCTTGATCACTAGGCTCTTTCAACACTTTTAAATTCAACCTCCTTCTAGCTTTTGTTCTAGAACCATCCTTCCTATGCAGATTAGATTTAAAATGATCTCCAAGATGAGATTAAAGGATTCTATGATGTTCTGAAGCTTATGAAAAAGGAATATGCTGGTACAGCAAAAACATGATCTACAGCTGAGAAAAAGAGGAAAGGAAAAAGTGTCGTCTTGTGTACTCCAAAGAGGAAAAGGCCTATTCTTCTGCTACAAGATGAGGATGAGGAGGATGATGAAAATGAGACTATTTCTAACATTGTGGTAAATATTACCATGAGAAACCTTATTGCAAGATTAGTTGATTTTGAAGAAGAGGTAGAAAAAAGTGAGAAAGATCTAGAAGAAGAAAGTGAAGGAGAAGACACTGAAGAAAACGAAGGTGAGGAGGACGGCATAGACAAAGGAGAAGAGGATGCGGATTAGAATAAGGAATATGAACATTCTAATAAGGAAGGAGATGATGCAAGGGAACATCGGAAGGTGATGCTGAAGATAAGAATGAGAGAAATTATTAACAAATTAGTGCTGAAAGTACTGGACAAGGAAGTATTCTAAAAGATGAGAATATTATTTCTCAGACTGAAGTCACTAAGATAGGAGGAGTAGGTGAGAAAACTCATTTTCAGGATTTGATTGCAGAACCAATCATAAGTGATGATGTCAGTCACTTTCCATCAGATGTAGAGGGCATTTATGCATCTCATTTCCCTAAGGAATCTCCTAGCGCTGAGAACCAACAAGCTAATGTTAAGGGGGAGCAAGATACATCTAATGTTCATACCAATCTTCCTTCCAACTTGGATACCCCTCTAGTTCAACTTGTAGAAGCTAGTGCTCAGACCAAACCAGACTCAAACTATTCTTTAGTTGAGCTTCTTTCGGAGATTAAGGCATAATAGTATGGGATAGAGGTTGAAATCCAAAAGTTACATGTTGCTCTTGGTACTATCTCAGAATCTCTTAATGGCAAGGTATAGTCTCTTGATGGCAAAGTTCAGACCATCAATCAGCAAGTCATTTAGAACTTCCTTGTTTGAGTCTGAATCGGAGTCTGTTTCAAGGTTCGAGTCTAATTCATATTTGGCCATTAGACATATGTTTGGCATATTCTTCATCACTTTCCTCGCATATAGTGTCACTTCATGTTTTTGCTTTGAGAGCCTTCTTATATTTCTCAGTTCTTCCTTTCTTTTTCTTTAATAGAGGGCAGTTGGGTCTGATGTGCCCATTTTTCTTGCATTCAAAGCAAATCACGTCTTTGTTGACTTCATCATTCTCAGTTGATTTGTTCTGGAATTTTTGAGTGCCTTGTTTCTTCCAGTTGAATTTTCTTCCCTTTCTATTCAACTTCTTGAATTTCCTAATCATGAGTGCTAGTTCTTCATCATCCATGTCTTCTTCTAAATCTGTATAATCATAATCATCGTTGGATTTTAAAGCAATTGACTTCTTACCTTTGGGATTTTCTTCCTTATTGATTTGCTCCACTTCATATGATTGAAGCGTGCCTACTAATTCATCTACTGAAAGAGGCATGATTCTCTAGGTTTCTCTAATTGATATTTTCATATGATTCCAATCTTTGGAGAGTTCACGCAGCAGTTTATTGACCTTCATTGGTCCTGATATTGATTGTCCTTAATATGCTAATCCATTCACAATTTCAGTGAAACAATTGAACATATTAGTGATTGATTCTCCATGCTTCATCTTGAAGGCTTCATACAGTCCGAGAAGAATATTGATTTTCGTTTCCTTTACTTGATCAGTTCCTTCATAGGTGAATGCAATCTATCCCAAACTTCTTTCATTGTTTCACAGAAGAAATTCGATTATACTCAATATGGGATAAAGCACAGTATAAAGAGTAGATAACTTTAGCATCAAGAGCTTGTCTCTTGGTTAATTCTTCTTGTGTCATTTCGCCAGCGTCTGCAACTTCTTTTCCTCTTTCTGAAGTTGATGTAGCTTTAGGATTGATCCATTTTTCTACCACATCTCATTCCATGAGATCTTTCGATCTTAGGAATGCCTTCATCTTGTTTTTCCATGTATTCCTTTCGATCGAAGTAATGAGGTTTGGTGTTGCTTTGGCCTTCAACTAAACTTGGAGCCAAAATACTAGCCATAGATCTTTAGCTAGAAGTAAAAACACTTCAATAAAATGAGCACACAAGCTAGATACCAATTGAAAGGGCTAGTACGAACACCTAGTGAGGGGTGAATAGGTGTTAAAAGATTTTTGCAAGAACGTTTGTAAAATACTTTTCTGTTGAAACAGAGTTTAAAAGCCAATGAACTTGAGTGACTCTTGAATCTCTAACGAATAAACAAAATTATGAATAAGTAAAGAGTTTATGGAAGAGAATAAAAACACAAGGTTTATAATGGTTCGGCTTAGATCAAGCCTATGTCCACTCTTCAGCGCTGACAGTCTACTAGCTGAATTCCACTATGAATCAAAAGAGATTTTACAGTCACGCAATCTCGACTTCATAGTGCAGAGACTCTTCTACACTCTTCCAAAGTCTCACAAATGTTTGCTCTCTCCCTTGAGTACAATTGAGCTTCAACAAATGAAATAGCAAATAGCAAAAAACTAGGGAGCTTCAAACTTTGAAAATTTTCCTTCATGTACTATCTTGAACAACTAAAGAGTCCGCCTTAAATACTCATTTATGTCTTCTCTACCGTTGGCACTTTTCAAATGAGTTCTTCCAATAGACCCATTTGGACATAATCAATCAATGGGATATTGAGTCATTTTAAGAATATGATGAAAGCCCGCCAATCATGTTCGCCTATACAATTAGGATTTTGGTTTCCATAAGTAGAACTTTCCAAGTTTGTTTGTCTTCCAAAAAGATCTGATTATCAAAATTGATTTTAATAAGAATAATAAATCATATAAGTGTTACATCCAGCCATAAGGTCATCTATGAGCCATATGAAACGAATCATTGAAGAAATAAAGATAATCTCGCATTTGCATAAGTCTTCATTCTTCAGTATCTTTAGTTTGGAATCTGTCAGCATGAGTAGACTTTGATCCTATAGTTTGTCGGTCTTCAGACTTTGACTTTAAAGTCTTGGAGTCTTCAGACTAGACTGAGGAAATGTTTTGTCAACTTTAATACAGTAAAAGAGTTTTCTCCAACAACGGATTCAGAATAAACTTATTGGGAATTTATTCTACAATGTCTAGTTCTTTGGCGAAGGATTTGCATTACCTTTTATAATATCCTCTTGGCGGGTCAAGTAATAGAACTTGCTGGCTCTATAAGGTCCCGGTATGCATCGTTAGGGTATGCAGAATTTACAAGTGAATGCTTTTAAGTACATAATGGACCACCACAGATGTTTTCATCAGTGAACCTATCTTTTGTGGTGAGAGTTGCATCTTCTAATTTTCTAAATACCCTTGGTGACCAAGTGTCACAAACATGTCATTGGCTGAAAATCAAGTGTGCTCACTTGATGAATGTCATTTTCACTCGCAATAATGCAGCATTTGCTCTTCTTTTTTTTTCAAAGGCTTTGCTAGTTCGTTATGTTATAGCGCTTTATAGAATGTGGAGCAGAGACAGATTGATTGTCTCTTTAGCCTTCTATCTCCATTGGGAAAACTCGTTCCCACGGTAAAGTCACCACATGTCAGATTAACCCTTCATGACCATCTCTTTGCATTAACCTGAATCATAGATTTTGCAGTGAACGAGGGCATTTTACGACACCAATCCGAAAACGCCTCCTTAGACATCATTCTACTACTCGGATTCGTGACATTGATCACGACAAACTGTCAATCCTATGCTTCTATTTTCACATAAGCGTTTCTCAAATACTAACATGCCTCCTACGTTGTACGTGCATACTTCAAGTGATATCATATTATACAGAGAGAGATTGCGAAAATTGAGCAGGTTTCTTCTGGGGCAACTTGGGAATTGCTCTCGTACTCAGAAGTTGCACCACGTCTTCCATGGAGACCCCCCCGTTCTCTTCATTCAAAGTACAAACCAGACCAATGTCCAAGGCACGAAGAGCTTGTTCTATGGCTCCGCCCGATCCCATCCGCTCGTCCAGGACTCTTTTCTTCTCTCCTCTCTCATGCATGCTCCATGCAAATTCTAGAATTCCCGTGTCCTCTTTCTCGCCCACACTCGAACTTCTCTTCCCAGCAACAATCTCTAATACCATCATACCGAATCCAAACACATCTTTTCTCTTGCCAATGAACACATTCTCGCCTCTGTTTGACTTCGCTGCGACAGTAACTAATGCATAATCTGCCAAAATGGCTGCACAGCTAATGTCGAGAAACACACTGCTCGTCCTCAAATTTCCATGAATGGTGTCCTTAGAATGGAGAAGACTTAATGCTTTTGCGACATCTGCAATGAGATTGAACCTGCGAGTCCATGGAAGGATGCCGAGTCCTAAAAGCCATTTGTCGAGGCTCCCATTCTGGAAATAATCATAGACGACGATCATCTCCTTACTGTTGTAACACCACCCTTTGATAGGAGCCAGGTTAGGATGGCAAAATTGGTTCAAGTCATTGATTCTTTTCATTATTCGGGCGTGCATGCTCGACAAAATTGTCTGACTCTTCAAGTGCTGTGAGAACCGCTTAACTGCAATATGATGGCCATTGGGAAGAGTTCCTCTATATAGAACACCTCTCGGGTTGCTACTTAGCACTTCTGATTTGCTGAATTTGTGTGTAGCTCTGTAAATTTCATGGATCGTAAAGGAGTGAGGCTTGCTAGGTGGTGTTGGCCTCTGCTTGATGCCGGGAAAACTATAAGAAGGTGAGCTTTTGTGGGGGTTGCAATAGAGGACTACAAGAGCTAGTGTGCATAGCCCAACCACAGCGACAAAAATCAGAAAGCTGCTTGGTTCCCTTGAGCGAGGGACTTTAGAGTACTTGGCAACTTGGTGGAAGAGGTTTGTTTCGCAAATTCTTTCACTAGGGACTTGAGGAAAGGCTTCAATTGTGGAAGAGAAGTTCCATGATAGGACACTGTGGATTTGTGTCGATTGGGCTGTGGAGGCCGAGAACCCAACAAACATAAATTTGTTGAGAAAACAGGATAGATCCAGAGGCGATGATAATATGGTTTGGTTTGGCATGCGATCGTTGTCGGCTCCAAGATAAACATCGATCCATTTCCGACTACCGTCATAATTGATCCATGCCCGATGAACAGAACCACCATGGAGGGAAACTGTGGTTTCTGAAAGAATGGCTGTTTTCATGGAAACAATGGTTCCGATGTTGATTCCAACGTGATCATCGTTAGGATCACCAAACTCTGTGTCATGGCTGTTATTGAACTCGATTGCGAAAATCTTGCAGTGGTCGCATGTGTCATTACGCAAGCCAAGCCAGTGTCCGGCTCTCCCTACAGTGAACTCATCAGGAACCAGGACAAATGCTAAGCCGCTCCCTTCTTGATCACGGCTTGAGGATGACTCATCAGTAGCATTGGATGTAAACATGGTGGCTGTGAACTGAAAGGAGAAAGTGGTATTGAAGGAAGCTATGGTCTTGGTTACAGGTTCAAACATACGAATGGGACAGCTATAAACGGCTCTACCTGCTAGACAACTACGATTAGCAGCCCGTGATGGGTCAGGAATTTGGATAATACCATTGTCATCGGATATTGTTGCACTCCCCAGGAGCTTAATGTCGTGCGTACTCCTTGGGTTTAATCTAGGATGGAAGCTAGTGAAGCAGAGGTCTTTCCTTACAGTTACTGATGTTCCAAAATGGAGGTGATTGCGGTGGATTTGGTGTGCTGCAAGTTGGGTGTTCACTGAGAGAAGGAAATACAAGGTTGCGAAGATCGCCGAAGACAGAGAAAATGAGAACGAAGCCATCTTGTGATTAAGGGGTACGTGATTGCCTAAATATAAGTGCATTTTGCTGGCTATTAAAAAAAGGCAAATTGATCAAGGACAGTAATTATGCGATTATTTAAGATAACTTTATCTATCACTTAGCCCAAAAAACCATTAGCAACTAAAAGTAGAATCCATGCTATCAAAACTCAAGAGAGTGCTTATCCACTATTGTAGGAACCACTCAGTACTTTCATATATAAAATCTTGGGAATCAAAAGTTTTAATTCCTTAAATAAATGCCTTAAAAAGGTCCCTATAAAAATGATCCTTCCGCATGTACGTTTCCTTCGTGGGTCGGTCGAGAAAAGAGCAGATGCAGAGAAAACTAGAAGGATAATATTAACAATCGTGCTAAGTTATTGCCATAGAAGAGGAATGTTGGAAATCTTCGTGCAAGAGCCTCACTGATTATGTAGGAATTGGCTGACACTCCCAGGTTGTAGTTACAGAGGTACAGGAGAGCCAAAATGGCTCTGGCGGCTGACCTAATTCGCTTAGAAGGATTATTCTAAGTAATCATGTTGAGAGCTTCAAGCAGGTAACCTTCCATGTTTCATTGTATGCTGTACTGTCACAAAATTTATACAATTTAAGCTCCTCATTCTTTCTTGTGAAGAATTAATCATGGAGAACTGGTAGGGGACTGGAGTTTTTCATGGACCCTGTTAAATTGGCACGACGAACTCTATGTTGAGCATGCAATTCCATATTGACGTATAGACAATTATGATCAAGAGAACTTGTGTTCTCTGAGTCGGTTCATATGGCTTCCCAATGCAGGTTCAGCATGCTTTCCTGTCCGAAAGTGATTAAGTCTATTGGACATAGCCCCGCAATAACTTCTCTGTGATCAGTGTAAAGAAAATCTGAAAAGCTGGAGAACTACCAATAGTAGCAGTTACTTGCATCGTTTGAGTTGGTTTCTAATATGGAAGACACTTTCGGATATGCTTCACTGTCATGGATGCATTTAATTTGCAAGAAAGCCTTATCATTTGTTATAAAATGAAAGTGGAATATTTTGCCTGCATCTCAGTGATATCAGCTCCAAGCGATCATTCTCAGGAGACAGCAAGTTGCATAATGAAGCATTAATGAAGCCGGGTTATACTTTTTGCACGATATTTAACTCTAGTTAGCTGCTTTCATTCTTAATTTTCATTTTCACAGCATGACTTGTGAAAAAGATTGGTTCTTGGCTAGGTTATATGATTTCTATCTGTGGTATACCTCTTATGGTGCTCTTAGTGCAGTTTACTTTTTGTAAATGATTCTAATTGGTCTTCCTTTATCCATTATTTTTTTCATTTGATGTTCCAAAGGTTTCCCATTTTATACTGGAATGATGGAGCATTAACTTTTCAAAATCGTTTTATCTTGCATGAAAACGGAAAAAAGGCGCACTAAAATTTGTGTTCCAGGGTGTTGGAAGGGACCAGAAGTTGACAGACAACAAGAATTAACAATTTTGCTCACGTGTTTCTCTGTCACTTCTATTTCCATACAATTAATTATCCCCCATATTATGCTTCACACCTCATCTTCACGAACTTGAACTTTGGAGGTGCCGAAAAACTAGTTGTTCATCTGGTTTTTCCTAATTTGATTATACTGAGAGAGTTTAGAGGACATTGTTAGAACTAGGAAAGCTTAGAAGAAACAGGAGGGTACTATCATTATCAGGCTGCTATGAAAAGCACTTCCAGTATTCAGAAAATGGATTATAGGTTCTGATTAACCAGAAGAAGAGCATGAGGTACAATCCAAGAACTGCTCAGTTTCTGATCCGGAATTGCCTAAGATGTCAGGCCATGGAAAACGATAAAAAAATTAGTCATTCCAATTCGAACTTATGGTTAAAAGAAAAAGTATTAGGTACGATCAATAACCTCTAGCATATCCATTACTGAAGCTCTGGGTAGAACATTATCAAAATTTCTACTCGAGAAGATGATAGCAGAAAATTCATCTTTATCCCTTGCAGCAACCGTAGGAAGAAGGAAGCTATGCACAGCAGAGGCTTTAAATCCTGAGAGAAACAAGTCTTATGCAGCAATGGACGAAAACCTTTCCTAGTTTTAGAAGCTGATTGAGCAAGAAGAAACTTAGAGATGCGTGATATGTCCGCAGAAGCCCAGAGTTTGTCAGTTCCTACATGGAAAAGAATGGAATTCTTGATGTGGATAGGGTTTATTGTTCCCTAGATGACCAGTGCCTTCCAATTCGTCCGCCTCTGTTTCTTATAATCTCTAATTGACTATCTTCTGCTTACTTTAGGAGATAGCCAGAGCTGGAAACATACTTTGTTTTTAGTATTAGCAATTGTTATGACCCGGAGAGGCTATCTAACCTCAACCCAGATAGTGTATCGCAAGCCAGATTTCACAGGCTTGTCTAGGGACTTCAGGAACAATATGCAGCTTAAGTACCCCGCCTTTATCCTTTTCTTCTCCTATGAGGGAAATAGGAGATTTTACTATAATACACCTATTTATAGATGGCAAGGGTGGTCTCTTTGAGTTAAAAACTTCATTTTGACCGTACCCTAGTCACTAGCAGCGGTTGCAATGGGGCTTTCTTCCCTTTGAGCTGGACAAGCTGCATAAAAAAACATAAGATATACAGAGCAGATCTATAATCCTCTAGATGACAAGTTAAGAGTTTTGGCCCAAGAAGAGAAAAAAGACATATATGGAGATCATATTATCAATGATATTAGCAGTTTAGTTTCCCTGATTGATAACTACATGAGATGACCCGAGTGCAATGTTTCAAAGATGGGCTTCAGTTTGCAATGAACAGCAGCTGGAGTTCTGGGTAATGAAATCTCTTTCGTTTCATACAAAAAAGGTAAAAAAAAAAAAAAAAACACAAGAAAGTTTGCGAATCCCCATTTGTTGATGGTGCAGACTTCACCGATCATTTAGCAGACTGAGAGATGCTGGTTGAGTACCCAAGTTCTGGAGATCCACCAAAAAGCAAAGGTCATATCTGCTGAAGCTTCAATGTTGGAGCACAGGCATAGGATCTTCAAACAGGTTAAGTTTCTTCATTCTCTAATGTGGCAAAATTTGTGAAGAAGAGAGATATAGACAGTATGATAACTTTTGCATCACATACATTCGTCGATTTGATATTACCTGATGATTGTCCCCAATCGTCAAGTAGACCATCTGGGTGCCCTTTAAGTGTGCAAATTCGATGAACGAATGTAAAGAGCAAGAGCAAGAGCAAGCCCTGAAGCAGCAGGAAATACTTTTGTGCACTGGTTTGAGAGAGAGCATAAGAAAAGACAGCAACAGCTTAAAGAAAAGATCTTTTTTGCCAACCCCGATTGGTAAAGGCCTATCTTTTTCACTGCAAAAATCTGCCAATAGTTCATCTATTGATTTATTCATTTGGGAACACAGATGAAGAATGGCCTCGCTGCAGTTGGTTGAATTTCAGTCATTCAGTATTACATCACGAAGATTTTCAGTTAGAAAGCCGTTTTATAAGCTAATTCCACTTCAGATATACGTAATCCTATCTGTCTTTGCATGACCATCCGTTTTGCCTCCAGCACAGTCGCCAATTCCGTCAATTCCAACCACGGCGAAATTCAGTAGGAGCTAGCAATGTCATAGATCTCACACTAGCCCCGGCCTAATAGATAGAGCTCAGTACCAGCAAGAGCCTAAGGAGCCTTGTTCTTTTTGTCCAACCCCTTTTCTTTTGGCACCGTTTGACAAGTTAAACAGACATATCTTTAACGTAAGAGCAACCAAATTTTAAGAAAGTAAAATCGAAATTTGAGTTATTAAATCCGGAGTATAAATTTGTAATTGCATTATAAGAAATCAATTTCCAATAACTTTCTTTTCATGGCATTTGGTGGGCAAAATATTTTCTTTCGGTAATAAAAAATGAATAATCCTCTTATTTTGTCCTTCTTCCTTTTTTTCGGCAATGTTTTGGCAAGTCGAGCAACATATTTTTGGCACAAGGGCGATCAAATTTCGAGGGAGAGAAAGTAAAATTGAAATTCGAATTATTAAATCCAGAGTATAAATCTGCGATTACAATGTAAGAAATCAATTTCTGATGACTTCCTTTTCATGGCACTTGGTGGGCAAAATGTCTTCCTTCAGGGTAATAAGAAATGAATAATCCTCTTCAAGAACGGTTCTTTTCCTAATTCGTCTTACACCCTTTTAACCTTTCAAGCTACCAATCTCTCTCTCTCTCTTGCGGCCATATCCTTGTTGCACAGCTTCCCACGCAATATCCAAGACCAGAAGTCAATACATATAATCTTGGTGAAAAAGCATGAAATTTTAGGACTCCTCGAGCGTCGAATGCTTCCGGGGGGAAAGTTCGAGCTCGTCGGGACGTCTTTGTGCCTGCTTGATTCCGCAATTTGGCTGTAGGTTGAAGAATTTCGGAGCTAGTGCATACCCAGTAGATGGCTATGGCGAAACAAGCGAATACCCTCTTTCTTGAAGACTGGTTGAGAAGCAACAGCGGCGGCGGCGGCGGCGGCGGCGTAGTCAACAGCGCCGGCAACGGTCCTTCTTCATCGTCGTCCGCTCGAGCAATAATCCAAGCGTGGGCCGAGCTCAGAGACTGTCTCCAGCACCAATCTTTCCAACCCCACCACCTCCAATCCCTGAAGACGCTCCTCAACTCTCAGGCCTCCCTTTATGTCGCGGACCCTCAAGCCAAGCTTTTGATCTCGACCCTCTCTTCTCCGAACGTCTCTCTCCCTCAGGAGTCGCATCCCATGTTTCTCAGGCTCCTCTATATCTGGGTAAGGAAGTCCTTCAGGCCCAATCCCGTGCTTATTGATTCTGCCGTGGAGGTTGTGTGCGGAATTGTTGTTTCGGCGAGGTTTGATTCGGACTGGGGTCGTTTGGTGTTCGCCGAGGGTGTTCTTGTTCTGGGTGCATTCTCTGTCGTGCCTGCCGCATCCGATGCCTCGAAAGTTCTATGCTTGGAGTCCATTTGCAGGCTGTTGGAACATGGTGGTGCGTTGATGAGGTTGTATGAAGGAGTTGTAGCGAATGTCCTTGCGGGAATTGGATATGCTCTATCTTGTCCTGTCAATGTTCATTACTATAAATTTGTGAGCTTTTTGTTGGGAGTTTGGGGGGGTGAAGATGGACCTGAGATTAATATTCCAAGTGGACTTATGATTCTGCATTTGATTGAATGGGTGATCTCTGGATATATCAATTCTCGTTCTTTCGAAAAGATTAGGATGTTTTCGCAGATTGCTTTGGAAAATTCAGAGGAGAAGTATGTTCCTTATGCTCTTTCAATGGCTGCTGGTGGAGTATTAAGAGCTTCCAATAGACTTGCATCTCGTGGTGCAGGGTTGGAGATTCTTGGATTGAGAAGTAGTGCAGAAGACAAGATGGAATTTCTCGCTAGTGCATTGATTTCCAGAATGGGAGATCCTGGGAATTTTATTGACTATCCTGCGGATAGACTCCTTTTACAGTGTTTAGCCTTATCAGTCGCTCGGAGTGGCTCGTTGTCTTCAAGAGCCCCCTTTCTTATATGCCTTGCTTCTGCATTGATGAGTGAAATTTTTCCCTTGAGGCGTTTATATGCCAAGATACTTGATAATTCTCCTAGTGGTTCAGCTAGAATAAGGCACAGTGACGTTAGAGAACATGTGGAAAGTGTTCTATTTAAAGAAGGAGGAGCTGTGACTGGCATTTTCTGCAATCTTTATGCTTCTGCGGATGAACAAAACAAAGCTCTCGTGGAGAATCTCTTCTGGCGTTACTGTTGTGATTTGTATGTGGGTCATCGGCAACTTGTTCTAGTGTTTCAGGGCAGAGACAATAATTTACTTGGTGACTTGGAAAAAATTGCCGAATCTGCTTTTCTAATGGTTGTCATGTATGCATTGGCAGTTACAAAGCAAAAGTTAACTCCCAAACACAGCAAGGAAACTCAGATGGAGGTGTCGGTGCAGATATTAATTGCATTTTCTTGTTTAGAGTATTTTCGGCATATTAGGTTGGCCGAGTATCTGGATACTGTTAGGGCAGTCCTTCCTAGTGTTCAGGAAAATGAGTCTGCATGTGTAACATTTGTAGAGTCAATTCCTTCTTATGCTGATCTCACCGTTGGCCAAGGTAAGAATTATCTTCTGTTCTACTTATCAGTGCGCTTAGTGCCTAGCAATAGTATTTCTGAAAGTTATATGTGGATTAGTGTATTTGATAAACTTCCAGATTTGTTCTGCATTTATTCCTTTGTCAGGATCAGAGTACTGTTGGTCCACAGATGACGTGCAAACTGCTCGCATATTGTTTTACCTACGGGTTATTCCGACCTGCATTGAACAGTTACCAAGTGCAGTCTTTAGGAACTCTGTGGCTCCAACTATGTTCCTGTATCCTTAACCAAGGGTCTTTTTTCCTTATGATATCTGAGTTGTGTGTCTTAGCATCCTTAATGAAGCTTCGATAGATATATGGGACACCCAAATGTAAAAGTAGCTCAAGCTGCACACTCTTTGTTTGCTGCATTTGTATCTTCTGGTAAAGATTCTTTTGAGGATCAAAGGGCGTCATTAAAGGAGCAGCTTGTGTTCTACTACATGCAGAGGTCTTTAGAGGTATCTACTGATATGGCTTTGCATGAAAAATCAATCTTTTTTTCCTTCATCAAAAGTCAGTTCTCATTGTTGTAATTTCTCTGTTGCAGGCATTTCCTGCCATCACTCCTTTTGAGGGTTTGGCATCTGGAGTGGCAGCCATTGTTAGACATCTTCCTGCTGGTAGTCCTGCTATTTTCTACTGCATACACAGTATTGCTGAAAAGGCAAATAAGCTATGCAATGTAGAGTTCGTTCATGATGGTCATATGTCCATGAAATGGCAAGGAGAGTCAGAACCTTGCAAAAATCTGCTGGAGTTGCTCCTGCGCCTTTTGTCACTCGTTGATATTCAAGTGAGCTCTCTTACTAGTTTGTTATGCCATGCAATAAGATCATTCTTAGCCAAACTATATATTAAATGATTATTTGCCTGGGTGCACTTACCACTTTTGAACCACATTTTTCTCTAGTTTTATCATCTGATAGGAAGTTGCTTCCATCAGAGTGATAACTGAGGGACAAGAATACATTAGGGCAAAGTAACTTAGTACATGGGTGCAGAGCTTAATAAGAAACTCATTTGTTGGAGAAATGACTTCTGCGATTGAGATAGTATATCTCCTTTGATGTGTTAAACTTGTGATATGATGATTCAGGTATTGCCAGACTTGATGAAGTTGTTGGCACAGCTGATAGTCCAGTTACCGAAAGATGGCCAGAACATGGTGCTCAATGACTTGTATGCACAGGTTGCAGAGTCTGATGATCTTACCCGCAAACCCACATTAGTTTCATGGCTGCAGTCATTGTCTTACCTATGTACTCAAGCTAAGTCATGTGGGAGTGATATCTCCAAGATTTCTTCATCGAGGAAAGAATCACCAAGTTGGAGTGCTAAACTTGCACGACTTTAAAATGTTGAGGTGCAGTCTTGACTTTTCTGACTTGATACAATTGTCTTGTGCACACACATTTCTGTCAGCAGGCAGTAGTATGTAATTTTGCATTTGATGGGTGGTAAAATCTGCTTTCCATTCAGTGCTACTATTAGTTATGAAAATAAAAGAACTCCCTTATGAAGATTTTTCAAGATTTTGGATAAGTGGCAACTGTCTCACCATTTCTACATGGCATAAGATTAACTAGTTGTGCGCTCTCATTAGAGTTTTTGATCAATTTTCTATATATATCTTCTTGAGTTGAAATACTTCTTGTCTAGCATAGTTTGTTTATCTTAGTTTCAAATCAATCAAGATATTCCCTTCTCTTTTACTCTGTTGAGTTCATTTTCCTTTGTTTTCCCTTGCATAGATGCCAGTGGTGGGAGGTTCTTCAATTCTGAGATTCAATTATGCTTATTGATATGTCAACAAGAGAACAAGTATGGAATAATTTACAAGTGAGTTGTCATTTCTATTTCTATGCCTAATCACCTAAATGTAGCTGGTTACATCAGGAATGTGCCCTCGTCCCCAACAACTCCGGTCATGTTGCATATCCAAAAACCAACAAATGAACACCTTAGTGATTGGATTTTTGCACATCGTTAACTTGGTCAATCTGTCTTATAGAGCTGAATCTTGAACCTGCGAAGATGACCTGTCATTGAGATATCAACATAGATTTTTAATGGAACTCCACTGCTTAACCTCACTCCTGACCAGGTTAGCTTTTCTATGCTATGATTTTGTCTGTCATGCAATCTTCTTTTTGTATAGAAGAGCGATTAACGGTGTTTTTCACATCATGTGTTGCTTTCACTCTGTTTTGTCCTCTTAATGATTGATGGGGTGCATGTGCGCTTCGCTGCAGACTGGAGATTAAAATTTCCAGATACAAAGCTATTAGATCCCTCCGAGTTGCTTGTATTTTTCTGCGGAACATAATCCTGGTAATGAAACTCAATTTTCCTTTTGCCTTGAAAAAATCTGAATTGTATATATGCCCAGAGAACAGTTAGATACAACTCTTGACACTCATTATAGTTTGTCAACTTAGGCTCTGATGCTGCCCTTTTACTCCTAGTTTAGGGTAAAGTAGTTTCAGTAGAAGGTATGTATTTTATCTTCTTCTGCTTGTCTGAGATATGCTGACAAATATCAGACAAATACGAAAATCTGTGATGCCCACCCTTTCTTTGCTTGGATCACTTATTTTGATTGGTTAGAGAGCCTGCTTAAATTACTACCTTGGAGTTTCACGGTAAATAAATCTTACCTTTACTAAGATAATCATCATCCAAATGTAGGTCTGCTGCAGCTCAGAGACTCTGCTTATGTTTACCTAACACAGGTTCCAAATACTCCTTTTCACCCAGATATCGGAATGTTCTATATCTGCATGCTATCTGCTAGTTGTATGAACTAGAAGAGGATACTCTTTATTCACATGTATTGTGGATGCCACAATATGAGTAGAGTCGACATTTCAATTGGCATGTGAAAGGGATTGAGCATGTTCCAACAATGTCCACAATTAATCTGAGGTGATGGCGGAGTAGCTACTGATTCATGGTGATGAGGACTATTGCGGAATGGGAGAAGAGGTTTACCAAAAAGACTATGCATGGGGTCACAGCTGAAGACAGGTGCTTAGGAACAGTATGTTTTATAAGCTTAATTTCAATGCTTTTGTTGGGCACTCACTGGTATCCCAGAGTTCCTTTTCTTCTCGTCCTCTCTTTTTTATTCTTTGTTCCAAGTTGTTGATGGTCCCCTTGCGCCACAGTGACCGCACTGGCCCTCCTTTCAACCGGAAGTTTCCCTGAATTGGTTGGCCAAAAAGAAAGAGATAATAGTATAAATGGTCCTTAAACTTCGATTCAGTGTGCGATCTCGTGCTGAATTGAAGTGAAATCTTTGAAATTCATATCGCTTGCTAATCATGAGACAAAACCTTTTAGATATGTGAATCAATTCATGCTGCGCATCCAATGAGACCTAGAGAGGTGTAAGATAGAGAAGCGAATCATGTGCCTCTTTTGAGTGCTAAGAACACCTCATATATTATGACGATGCTTCACATCAAAGTAAAAAAAAAAAAAACAAAGTACACATATCATGTTCTAGAGGATCTAATGCTCGAGAGATAAGCTCAATGACCTACAACTACACAAAGGAAGCTTCTAACGAGCTATTTGATCTCGACTAAGATTATTTGAGTGGTGCTCGATTCTTTGAGTTGAGTAACTCGTCGGCTTAATTGTTATGGCAGATGGATAAATTAAAACGAAATTAAAACTGAGAAGAATAAAAGAATACTGGATTATGTAGAAACCCTTGCCGGAAAAATCATGGGGGGAAGAGAAACAAAATTCACTATAGAATTTTAAATATTACAAAAGGTGGTTCTGAAAAACTAAGACTTTTCTGTCTCAATTTTTTAACCTCATAACTTGAGAAAAGCAATATTTATATTGTTCCCAAGTCCTAACGTTGGCTCAAGCCCATTAAAAAAAGAAGAATAAAAGATTTAAGACATTTACAACAAATCTCTACCTTGGCTTGATTCTACATAAGTACAATCTTCTCCTCCCATTAGAATAAAACTCAATTGCAGCAAATATTAACCAAATCCAGGCAATGTTTGTATTTGGCTATAGGTAAAGGCTTTGTCAACATATTAGCTGGATTGTTTTATGTACCAATTTTCAAGACCTTAATATAGCTATTAGCAAGAATGTCTCGAAAAAAATGATATTATATATTAATGTGCTTTGTTATCTCATGGTACATTTGATATATAGTAAGATGTATAGCACTCTAACCATCACAATGGATAATAACCACACCATGATCCATAATAAGTTCTTCAAATAAGCCTCTTAATCATATGGCCTCTCTAACTGCCTCTACAGTAGGCATATACTTTGCTTTTGTAGTAAACAAATGAACTGTATGTTGCAAAGTAACTTTCTAATTGACTGCACAACCTCCAATAGTAAAGATGTACCAAATCAAAGATCTCTTCTTATTAAGGTCACCAGCATAATTAGAATTAATATATCCTATCCAAATGTCACTAGTTTTCCAAAACTTTAAACCAAAATCAAAAGTATCCTTCAAATATTTCAAAATCCACTTCACAAATTGTCAATGAACTTTGCCTAGGCATGATACACTAATAGCATGTGAAATGTCGGGTCAAGTACAAACCATGGTATATATAAGGCTACCAACAACATTGGAATATGGAACATGTGACATATATTTTGTGTCATCATTTGTTTATACATTTTTATTAGTTGATAATAAAAAAATGAGTAGTAAGAGGAGTACTTACTGGTTTGGCATCTTTCATGCCAAAACGATCTAACATCTTCTCAATGTAGCTTTTCTGGGAGAAATATAATTTTACCCCTTTTTGATCTTGTCAAATTTGCATGCTTAGGATTTTCTTTGCTACACTTAAATCTTTTATCTTAAATTTAGTGCTCAAGTATGCCTTCAAATTATGTATATCGGATTTATCTTTTGTTGCAATCAACATATAATATTAGATAAAGAAAAGAGCCATTTGGAAGTTTGGGCAAATATACATAGTTATCATATTTGCTCTTACAATAGCCAATGTGTACCATAAATGAATCAAACTTTTTATACTACTATCTAGGCGATTGCTTTAAGCCATATATAGACTTTTTAATAGACAAATATGATCTTCTTTACTTTCAAATTGAAAAACCTTTGGTTGACCTATATTAATTTTGTTTTCAAGGTCACCATGCAAGAAAGTTGTTTTTACATTGAGTTGTTCTAACTCTAAATCTTGCATAGCAACTAACGCAAGAAAAATCTGAATGGAGCCGTGTTTAATGATAGGTGAGAACACATTATTAAAATCAACTCCCTTAATTTGACTATAGCCTTTAGCAACTAGATGAGCTTTGGACTTGATGTTTTCAATTCCAAGAATACCTTCATTTATTTTGAAAACCCATTTATGACCCAAAATTTTCTTTTCTTTTCAAGAGATTCCATCTATTTATTCATAGCAACTTACTACTTTGCTTAACCTTTTGAAGTGAATGCTTCTTTGTAGGTTTTAGGCTCACTATACTCTATTGACTCTGCAATTGAAAGAACATAATCAACAAAATCTGAGAACTCATATTTCTATGGAAGCTTCATTGTCCTTCTTGGTCTATCTCTGGCAATAAAATACTATTCCTTTTCAAGTTCTTCAAACTCAATTTATCAGTAGATGAATGGATTGGTTGTGAAGAAATTACTTCAAGCTCTACTTTCTCTACAACACTTTTTGGATTATCATCACAAGAAATGGATGATTTTTTCGTAGGATGAAGCATAGTAGACTCATCAAAAGTAATATCTCAATTGATATTAATTTTTGTTAAATTAGCACACCAAAGTCTATAATTTTTTATACCAAAAGCATAACCAAGAAAGATGCATTTTTTTTTTGCTCTAAGCTCTAATTTGCCTTCGCTAACATGTGAATATGCTGGACAATAGGTTTACTTGAAGAGAAGAATAATTAGTAGGTTTACTTGACCATATCTCCTCAAGTGTCTTGTACTCAATAGATATGCAAGTAGAACGATTTATCAACCAAGCAGTTGTATTAACTGTTTTAACCCAAAACTCCTTACCTAAACTAGCATTAGACAATAGGCACCTAGTTCTTTCTAATAAGGTTATGTTCATGCGTTTGCGATACCATTTTGCTGTGGTGTATTAACTATAGTATGATGCTTCATAATACCTTCAACTTTGCAAAACTCATTAAACTTACCTCCACAAAATTCCAGCCCATTTTCTATTCTCAATCACTTAGTCTTCTTACTGGTTTGCTTCTTAATTAATGTTTTCCATTGTTTAAATGTAACGAAAACATCACTTTTTGTTTTAGAAGATAAACTCAAAACATTTCTTGAAAAATCATCAATGAAAGCGAGTAAATATCTCGAATTAAGGCCTTTCGAAGGAACTTTCTTAGGCTTCTAAAGATTAGAGTGAATATAATCCAAAGTGCACTTTGTTGTGTGAGTTCCTATCTTGAAATCGATCATTTTCTATTTTTCAAAGACACAATGCTCACAAAAGTCTAGCTTTCCAATTTTCTGACCACACGAAAGTCCTCATTTACTTAGTTCCTTCGTCTCTCTAGTACTCATATGGCCTAATCTCATGTGCCATAATTTAGAGTTGTCTTATTCTGTCATAACGGATGAGACAGCAAGCTGAACCAGTAATTGTAGTGCCTTGCAGTTGATACAAGGTGCCAGTTTTCAGTCATTTCATCAATAGAAGTAAACCTTTCATAATTTTTATAACTTCGCCTTCAACTGTAAACTTATAATTGTTAGCATCAAGTGTACCCAAAGTGATGATGTTTTTCTTCAAATCGGGAACGTGTCTGACATTATACAAAGTCCTGATGATGCCGTTGTACATATTAATGTTGATAGTCCCAATCCCAACTACAATGCATTTAGTGTTGCTTCCCATTACAATAACTCCACCATTAAATTCTTTGTACATGGAGAGCCAATCACGATTGAGACACATGGTACGAATAACTTGAATTAAGAATCCATCTATCATTGAATTTGTTTTTATCTTCTGCAACCAATAACTAATCTTTATTTTCTTTTTCAGCAACAACAGCTTGAGCCGAGTTTTCGTTTCCTTGATTCTACCTAATTTGGTAGTTCTAATTAGTCTGTCGATTTGTGTTCCCTTGATTTTGCTGATTCATATTATTTTCTCTCTGTTGCTTTGCTTTCAATTTCAAACAATTTATCTTGATATGCCCCTTAAACTTACAATAGTTGTAAATCAAATCCCTATGCTTTGATTGCCACCATCACTTTTCTCAACAAACCTTCCTCTAGCAACTAAATCAACCCCATGATCATTACTGCATTCAAAAGTTAATTATGTATCTAGTTTCTCTCTATTTAGAAGACTAGTCTTGACATCTTCAATAGTAATAGTTTCTCTACTAACAAACATGGTTTTTCTAAAATTCTTATAAGAGGAAGGTAGTGAACCTAACAATGAGAGAGCTTGATCCTCATCTTCGACCTGAACATTGATAGTTCTTAATTCAGAGATAATAGCATTGAATTCAAAAATAGGAAATTTAAGAGAAGCAACTTTAGCCACATGAAGAGTGAAGAGTTATTACTTGAGCCTCAATCAATTGGTGAGGGATTTTATCAAAAAAATACTCTCCAATTTATTCCATCAACGTGCAGCTATTTTCTAGTCTAGTGCCTCCTGCAGAACTTCATTCATGAGGCACAACTGAATAGTAGATATGGCTCTTTCATCCAATTCTTTTCATATTTCATCTAACGTGTTTTTTGATTTCTTTCATTTTCCAAGTAGAGTTTTCTTCAAACCCTGTTGTGTAAGAATAGCCAACGTACAAACTTGCCATAGGTTGAAATCGCCACTTCCCTCAAACTCCTCAATATCAAATCTTGTTGTTGAACTTGAAACTATAACCAGAAGATCAAGAAAAACCCTAAAGCTATAATACCAGTTTGTTATGGTAGATAGGGAAATTAAAACGAAATTAAAGTTGAAAAGAATAAAAGAACACCGGATTTACGTGGAAACCCTTGTAGGAAAAACCATAGGAGGAGGAGAAGCAAGATCC
Source organism: Eucalyptus decipiens (assembly GCA_014182575.1). Classification (NCBI taxonomy): domain Eukaryota; kingdom Viridiplantae; phylum Streptophyta; class Magnoliopsida; order Myrtales; family Myrtaceae; genus Eucalyptus; species Eucalyptus decipiens. The sequence goes on along the minus strand of CM024613.1, from coordinate 7,422,947 downwards.
CTATAGAATTTCAAGATGCAAAAGGTGGCTTTGAGAAATTAAGATTTTTCTGTCTCAATTTCTTAACTTAATAACTTGAAAAAAACAATATTTATATTGTCTCCAAGCCCTAATGTTGGCCCAAGCCCATAAAAAAAAAAAGAACTAAGACATACTCAACACTAATCAAATAGGTATATTTCCATCTACTATAGTTACATCCCTATATACTAGTTTCACTCAATGATAAATTAGATTTGACATCATAAACGAATCAAGTCAAGTCAACTTTAAGCTCATCGAAAGCTTAATCAAGTCAATCTCAAGTTTGACTAATTCGGGCTATTATATACTAATCCCATACCTAACTATACCTAATCAATTGAAGTCAAGTATGAATAATTCAATCACGCACAAAGTAGTGGACACTGTAGAAGGACTCCACAATTGCGCCGCTAAGCAAGTTGAGAGATATTAGATTGGAGTGGTGCACCCACCCGGAGCGTGTCGAGACACACAGCACATTCTCATTGGTCGATCATCTAAATTCGGCGATGTGGCGGCTCGTTACTGGTTCTATCCACCTCAGCAGCACGGGGGAAAAATTGTTATCCGACAGGCTTCTATCTAGCGCATCAAATGCTTTCTATTCTGTCTCCTCGCTCTCTCCTGGGAGAGGTATCTTTGGTGGGATGATAACGACAAGACATGGCCTTTAATTCCATCACGAGATTTTCGTAAATGAACGAATTATTGAGCATGTAATAAACAGTCATGTCACTAATGAAAAATTACGAGAGATTGTCATTTTTCACATAATTTGGATGACCTTCTGCTTAATATTTCTATGTTTTATATAAATCAAGGCATATTGTATTCAAGTTTTCTTTTATTTGGTGATTTAGGAAAAAAAAAAATAACTACTCTTATTGCTAAAAAGGGGAGTTGTTTTTCTCTTATTTAATATTATCATTTTCAGCCAATAGCAAACGTTTTTCATGTATGGATTAGTTTTTCATCATCCAAATATCGGAAAATCAGAAAATAATTCTCGAACATCGGTTTTCTTTAAACAAATGGACCCTTAAACATTATTTCATGCGTAACGAGAGGAACAATTGAGAAAATCAATTAATTTGTAAAATGTGATTGGATTTGTGGGTCATGTAATACAATGATGAATGATGGACAATTTTTTCTTGTATTTTTTTTGTTCAAAAGCGAACTAAAGCGTCGGACAATCCTGCAATCTCACGCGTGATGTTCTTAGGTCAACATGGCGTTGAGTTTGGCATTGTTATCAAAAACTAGATGTGGGAGGAAGGACAAGGGCCCACTCCCCCCTAGCACCACGTGTCGCCTCGTCACGAGGCGGTATCGGATTTTCCATGTGCCCATCCGTTTGGAGTTTTTTAATCCTCCCAATTATATATTTTTTTTCTGCCCTTGTTTTGAGAGGCGCCTGTGTGTGTCTTCTCCAGGATCTTTACCAAAAGAAGAAAGGTATTTTTGATTTCTGTCGTTCTCTATTCATCCACCCCATTAATTTAATCATTCAAAGAATGTTTCCTAGCGTTAGCCATGAGAAGGCTAGGGTTCTTGGATTTATCTTTTCTTGGGTCCCTGAATTTTTCTCACTTGGGATAAATAGATGATGATCTAGAAAAGGAGATATCTGATTTCTTTCCCCTTCAACCAACAAGCACTTTTTTTCTTCTTGACTTGGTTTCATCCGGTTCAGATTCTCGTCCCTCCTTTTGCTATTTCTGGAAAACCTAATCCGGGTCTTGCAGATCCGGTAGCCTCCTCGAGGAAGCTGTCTCTCGATACACCATCATTTCTCAACTCCCCATTTTCTTGGCATCGCAGAATCGTTTCTTGGACTTTCTTGGGCTGCTTCTTTCGCCTCATTTCTCAAGTGCGAGAAAACCAAAAAAATGGTGAGAGGGAAGACTCAGATGAGGAGGATAGAGAACAAGACGAGCAGGCAAGTGACCTTCTCGAAGCGTCGGAACGGGCTGCTCAAGAAGGCCTTCGAGCTCTCGGTTCTTTGCGATGCTGAAGTCGCCGCCATCATTTTCTCTCCTACAGGAAAACTTTATGAGTTCTCTAACTCAAGGTACTTCAGTTGGTGAACCAAATTACTGTCGTTGCTATAATTGCTAGCTATTTCTTGATTTGCCGTCTTCGGTCATGACTAGATTGGCTGCGGAAAGGCGAAACGAAAGGAATGAAAACCCTATAATTCTTGTTAAGTTTTCTGGTAGGAATTAGTGCCTTTCTATTCATTTTAATTTTAGTACAGATGATGCTGTCATTAATAATAATGTTTCTAAGTAGCCTACGACTTTAAATAAATAGGCAGGTAACTAGCATCTCATCTTTTTTTTTTTTTTTCGGCCCTATAATCAGATCTTTATCTTCTGTGGTTACAGTCTTGTACGGCAATTAGTACATAGTCAAATTTATTTACATATCTTCTGGCCCATGCTCCCAGGCTGAGATCTGCATAATCTCCGCGGTACTACTTGAGTACGAAATATAGAAAACAGACTTTTATTTGCACATGGATGAAAAAATTATATTTGCAGATGGTATTTACTGTCAACACCATAGTGGCCTAAATTTTCATTTTATGTAACTAAATATATAACTATATGAAGGCGAACGTTTTCTTCGCAAGATGGCACGTGTAAAAGATTTCGCAATGTTGGGTCAAATGTAATTCCTCATAAAGGTAGAGTAATAGCAAATTTTAAGTGGGTATTTGTATAAACAAGTTGGTCATGTTATGCTCAACATTTTCTAAACCATACTTTGTATCAACATAACTTTGATCTATATGAATGTAGTTTAACTTGTCAGACATTTCCGTTATCTCAAAAAGTATGAATTTTTGTAGCAAAAGAATTACTTCTTCATTGTCGACTTGGAAATAAGATCTTTGTACATATATATATACTCATTTTCGAGTTGCACATATAGGAGCTCACATGAAATAAAAACTTCCTACTGCAGGCACTGGTTAATCAATTTGTGAACTAGTTATTTTATTACATTTTATTTTTTTCATAAGACGGCTATGCATGCCTTGTGACTTGACTCATCCTAATGGATGCACGCGAATTGCCCCATCCACTGCATTGTGTAACCTACCCACAAAATGGTGGGCGTGGCTTAGATGACATCATTTTTTTTTTCTTTTCATCTAATGGTTACCATCAAATACATTTTGGTTACACTGACCACCATGGGAACCAACGTTCGTTGGTGTTGTCTTGGAAAGACTCGCTGAAAAGATAAGCTTAATCTTGCCAAGAATTCTCATACTGAAATCATCTATGGTAGAGGAAGATGGTGTATCTCTTTCTCAATATTGTATGCACTGTGAGAGGAGTTTATCACCTCAAATCTGCCTTCCTTAGTTCTTGATTTGTTTGAGAGCTATATCTTCTGAAAGTTTGGGTTTATGGCCACTAAGTTTATTATTTGTTAGGATTGTTTGTATGATCTCGGCGGCTCATTGGACTCAATATCTGTCATTCACATAGATAGTTTATGCATTTTCTTGAAAGTGTTAAGTGAAGCAGATGGGGACAACGTATGCATGAAAAGAATGCTAATCTTTTTTGGAAAACTAATCTGCTACTAAGAGCAACAGTTAGGATTTCCCAGTTCCAGTACTTAAAACAGAAAATCTATACCGTGCAATGCACTCCTAGTTAAAATGATATTATTCTCTCCTTAAAGCAAAGGCACTCGTTCTCCTCTTCCTCTCACATTTATACACTTACCACAAGGGATATATAATATGATGAACCGGTGAAGAAATATTTTAGACATGTGCTTTTGGTCCACTTCATTGGAGCTTACATTTTTGAGGAGATAGATCGATGTAACAATTTGCAGTACAGGATTGAATCCTGACATTTCATCTCAGCTTTATCGTATCTGTTATTCATGATTTTGTGCCTATTTTCCTAGCTTGCAGTGGTTGTAGGTTTGGCGAAGTTAAATACGCATCATGCGTTTCACGTCCAAAGATCGATATACCCACGATAAGAAATAAGATATAATATATAAAATTTATTCGGTGTTCACATATTACCTGCCAGTTTAAGTTGTTGAAAAGAAAGGAAAAAAAAAAGGCTTGTTTCTAACAATAAGGGTGTAATGTCCTTTAGTGATAAATTAATAACCAGGAGGAAAGAGATCATATTTACCGTATGATTGGTAATACGAAGAACAATCCTGTATATTGTACCTTGGCGATCTATTAAAGATTACTTGAAGTTATGATCTATCATCTCATTGTTTATCTTGTGTTCGAATGTTCAACTAAAAAACTTATACTAATAGGTGAAGAGACACTGAATTAATATAAGGCTCATTGAAACCTCATAGACAAGTAACTTGAGAGATAGGGAGCCTCACACAGTAAATAAATTTGGGGTGGAACTCAACTCCTATACCATATTAAAAAGTCCAATCCAAAAGTTTAAATTAATAGGTGGAAGGACAGTATATGAATATAAAATCCTAAGTAATCATTGTGGGATGCTTTAACGTGATGTATATAGTAAGATTGACGGTGAAAAACACTCATATTTCGGCCAAGTTCTTGTTAAGCCCTGAGATATATAATTGCTAATACATGATGCCAAATACTTCAAGACTCCCAAATTTTGAAATATTAGTTACCTATGTATGTTTCTTCAAAGAAGATAGAAATCCTATCTTTGATCAAAAACTGAGCGTACTGTTCTAGAGGCTCTTATGTCTTTGGTGACCAAACTAGCTGAAGACATTCATTTAAGAATGGATAAGAAAAAAGTTCTCAAATTAGAATTTTTTTATTACCAAAGCTTTTCAAGGGCCTGATGAACTCTCCATGTTTCATCTCGATGCCCATGCATCAATTACCATAGCAGCCGAAAAAAATGGATCTTTATGATCTAATTCTTGGGTGGTTTCCATTAATTAACGGGAGCCGAGATTACATAGAATTTGTCTCTATAAATGACCACTTGCACCCTTTATTCGAACTTAAATTATTACGGTGATTTAGTAGTTATGAAGAGATAGAGAAGAGAAATCCCAGTTTTCAAGTCAACCTGGCTGTGCTATGCGTTAGTAATAAGGATGGCTGAATTAGTAGAAAAAGTGCTCTTAAGATAAATATATGTATATACACTGTAAATTGCCGCTCCCTAATCATTTAAAACTTTTAGAGTAACGGGTACGCACTTAATTTTTAGCATGACAGCAGAATAAGATGTCAGTTCGGTTCATCAAACTAATTCTTTGCCAGTCATTGAGTTCCCCTTTTCCGGGGTTAGGTTGTGCTAAAATTTATGAATTGCTGAAAAAACTCGTCCTTCAATTTTCTTTTGCTCATCTGTTGATTAGATCATCAATCATATCTCTCTAGTTGACTCACCACTGAGCTTGTCAGTTCAAAAAACTTCAGCTGAGCATCCAAGCAAGATGTATGAAGCAACACGTCCATACATATATTCTTGGAAAGGAATTCTTACTTTGATAGCAGGTCAAAGGGTAAATATGTATCAGTATATTTGTGCGTATCGTTAATTGTCATCTCGATATGTTTCAGTAAGCATTTGGCCTGGTATGGCTCTGGTCATTTCCACTAGGACACATGCAAGTCATATAAATGCTGATATGGCAGTGGTAATTTTCAGCACGAGCAGCATAATAGAACGATATCAAAGGAAAACAAAGGACCCGGGGTGCAGCGAGAAATCTACCGAAATCGATTTGCAGGTTTACCTTTTGATACTGATCATGTTCTTAGCATCCCTTCCTCGTCATCTCATGCATAAAAATTGATAGATTCTACAGCTAGCATGTTAACCATCTTTGATCAAGATGTCTTGAAGTTGCATTTAAGAGTCCACAGCTAGCTAGGGGAACTAAACAGTGCCCTTGTCGGGATTAATCATATTCTAATTAATTATTGCCGTCACTACAATGATTACATATTATCCTCAGATTTTTGAGTCTCTAATTGCATAAAAAGGTTAGCAGGGAAAAGAAAGATCACCTAAGACAGGGAAAAACATCGTGCCCACTCTCACAAGTTAGACCAGTCATTTCTGTGCATCAATGGAGCGGATTGTATGAGTCATCTCTGAATGTGGACATCTCTTCTCAAACTTGCAATTAATTTTGGATGAGAAATCTCTCTGGGACACATATTTGGCATTAGCTTGTTGAAAGCAATTCAAATTATAGACAAACGCATAATCTGTTCACCGTTATGAGAGGATACAATAGCAATCGTGCTATTTGCTTATGAATAATGTTCTTGCATAGTTGTCCAGCAATCAGTGACCTTCAAAGCATTCATTTCTCTCACTCAAGAATTTGAACAACAAAGAGAGAACAAACTCGAAACATCATTCAAGTTGAACGGAGCTAAGTGTCTCTGTCTTTTTGATGCAGAATATGAAGGGAAACTCTCTAGACATGGTAAAGATGATCGAACTTCTCAACGTTTCCAACAGGTCCGAGACTGATCTCCCTTGTAACGTTTCTGGCAAATATTTAAATCTTTATTAATCGGTCCAATATTGTATTGATTGCACTTTTGTGTGAATGTTTGTGTAGTCGGCTCTCAGGAGAACTTTCAGATACGTGTTCGGTCGAGGATCTACAATCAACACAGAACCTGTTAGAGAGAAGCTTATCCAAAATTAGGGCAAGAAAGGTATATGCAAGCTGTCCCTCTAGCTGTGTCGCTTAAGCTTTGATTCTACAATTTCCCCCAAAAAAGAAAAGGAAGTATGTACGAATTGCCACGATGTTAAAGTCAATTACTTGTCGATCTCATGCTCATGCAGAATCTACTCTTTAAGGAGCAAATTATGCTGCTAAAGCAGGAGGTAATCAAACTGTAAATCCATGCGCATGTACTTGTGATTGCATGTGCTTCTGCTGGTTTTGCTAGATTCATCGACTTGCAATCTCTAATTCCTATGCGATAAATCTTTCTTTGGTCCATTGCAGGAGAAGAAGTTGTTGGATGAAAACAAAAAGTTGCGGAGTAAGGTGATTTGCGTCTCCATAGATTTCTTTTAGTTAATGGACACTGCTTGGAACTTCAAGTTATGAATCATGATCTTACCATCGAAGTTTTATATTCCAGAACGAAGTGCGAGGGCTGCTGAAATTTGTGACCGAGCATCCAGAAGTTCCTCGAGGACAGGGACTGGACGTGGAAACTGAATTATCCATAGGATGCCCTCAAAGACACCGATTAAACATCCATCCACATGAAGAAGGTTTGAGCATACACTAGCTATAATAGCTGTCATTTGTCCAAAGCTGGTACGAGCTTGACCATAACTCAGAAATCTGTGTCTCTCTCATTGTCATTTTTTCGTGATCGACTTCATAATATCTGTCCGAAGGGGTTTTCTTACCCTAATGATGGAAGAGGTAGGCTTTTAATTCCTTGCCTCCTTGTACTTTGGAGCATGTATTTGCTACTCATATATAAAGAACGTCCCTGCTGTTTGCGTGCGTATGTATTCGTATAAGGATTATAGATGTTGGAGAGGCATCCATGTCGTACAGTGACTTGGGGAATCACACTCGACCGTCGCGGCCCATACCTTCTCGATGATTCAGTTTTGTTACCCTTTTATTATTCGAAAATTATCCGAATAAAACGGACAGAAACATGGTCCGGTCGATATGACCAATATACAATCGCAGGGTGTTTCTGATCAGCAAAGACTAAGAAAAAAGGAAAGATCGGAAGCCAATAATTGAAGTTCCTCTTTTTGGGGAATTGTGTTGCCCAAAAAAGCTGAACTTGGAGTCCCGAAGATTCATCCGTCTATACTTTGTTCCTCTTCCTAAGCTTTCGCAAAAGGTCAAATCATGTATGCGAAGAAGCTGTTCAACCGAAGAGATTCAGGCCAAAAACTTGGGGCTCTACTCGGGACTCATTCGTTCTTCTAATCGTGTGCTTAACCACAAACGCAGTGCCGTGTCCAAACCGATCAGCCCTGGTTAGACTTTATCGGGAAATAAATCCAGAAAAAGCTGGAAAGCTACGTTGAAATTTGGAAAAAAAATGAGAACTCTTGGCTTACTTCGTAGGAACTGAAGATTCTTTAAAAGATTCATGCCGGCTCCTTTTCATATTGATAGCAACCTTCTGTAGTAGTTGAACTAGGGTTGATTTCGCAGAAGAGATTCCCCGATAAACGACCTAACCTAAACCTGTTTTTGTTTCCTTCGTTTTTGTTATGCTCGGAAACCTAAATTCCTCAAATTGCCCCATTGTTTTATTTGTACCCTAAATTTTTAAATGATCATTGAATTCTCCACGCGTTCATTTTGTATGACATGACTCTATACAATTAGTATTAAACGAAAGTTGAGTATTCAAGCGAACATTGTCAAGTATGTCATATTGGGCTCGATTTCTTTCCGTCATATTCAGTTTATCAAAAACTTCATTCCGAAGGGCTTCCTTTCAACACTTCAATTCATTTCATCTCAAGAAATTCGGGTGACAAAGACATGATTAGACTTCGCTGCATTGTTACTTCATAAAACTCCATCTGATTTTGACGTGGGTGCAAATCAACACTTGAGAAATATAAATTGAACCGGCATCTTCTAGCGGCTTGGAGGGAAAGACGTTCGTGAATCTTCAACATTCATCCCCACAAAACATGGAGTCCAGCGAAGAAAATAATTCATCGGCTGAGTCCGGGAGATGTCATCAATAAATGGGACCAAAAAACAGTCCACGTTCTACCACCTACCGAAGGCCAAATTTTCTGCAAACTATTTTGGAAGTATATGAGAGAACATATGAAGAATATGGCCAGAATTATTGCCTATATTTTATTAAATTTGGAAAAGGGGGCCAAATTTGAAAGTGACTCGTCGATCAAGTTAGGTGTACCTATTATTTTGGAACACCAAGAGTTTATTAAGGTAGCCCACGAAGAGTTACTACGCATGCTAAATTAAGATCATATATGAATTATTAATGCAAGGTTTTATATGAATATATTATTTTTTGGGTACTGGCTGATGTGTTAGGAATTGCTTGACATTACAGCTTGCACACAAGTGTCACATGGCTCCAAGGTGAGATAGGCATGAATAAGTGGCTAGAGATAATCGATTGAAACAGTAACATATCCAGACAGATTGGAGAAGATTGGAAAATCAAGTTTCCTTTGGGAAAAAAAGAAGAACGTCACTTAAACTCATATTAGGGCTTTTAGTTATGGTGACAAAGTGCTCATAATTAGGCATAATATCATACATAATATTTTGTGAGAATCTGCTTGATTGTGGGTCCACCCATGATCCACCTCACTCTCGAATCTCAATCGATTTTCATAATGGTATCTATCTCTCACATCGTCAACTGCTAATTAAAGTCCACCTCAACCCTTTGCTATCTGTGCCTCCTGCATGAAAATACATGTCCCAGTCTCTCGTCATTGAATGTAAGTTCTTTCCAATTATGTTGCGTTGAAGTGTAAATTCTCTCATATGTTAGACTCCATTTCATGTTTAGATCTTTCATACTCTCCTAGCATGGGCCTTACCTTTTCTTTTTATTTTTTGGCTTAATACCTTGAAAAATCCCAAACTAGTATACCCATGATAAATTTATTACAAATTAAATTTTTAATTATCAAAAACTCTAAATTGGTATACCATTGACAAATTTATCACACCCATGATAAATCTACCAACAAATAATTTTTTTAATTACCAAAAATCCAAAACTGATATACACGTGATAAATTTACTCTAAACTAATTATTTGACTATCAAAAATCCCAAATTGATATACTTGTGACAAACTAATTTTCTATTAACTTTCGTCAAATTTGAACTTTAAATTTGTTGACCTAGATGACATATGGTATTGACAAATCCATAAGGTAAAAATCATCAAAATCTCAAATTGATACGCCTGTGATAATTTAACAATATTTCCGTGATAAATTTAATAGTACACATGTGACAAATTTGGGACTTTTGTCATATTAACCTCATTGATTTTCACATGGACGTGTCATATATGTCATCCACATTAGTAAATTTAATAGTAAAATTTGACAGAAGTTAACAAAAGATAAATTTGTTACAAGTGTATTAGTTTGAGATTTTTGGTGGTAAAAAAATTAATTTATGATAAATTTTTTACAAGTATGCTAGTTAAAATTAGTTTGGTGTAAATTTAATTTTTAATGATAAAAAAATTAATTTGGGGTATTTTAGGTTTTTTTTTGGTCGGTGGGTATTTTAGGTATTAACCCTTGTCATTTTGTGTATTTTGCTCATGTGCTCAACATTTAACACAAGCCACTATCAATTCTCAGCAATGTTTTACACGATCCTAATGCAAATGAGCTCAATTCATCCCAGCCGTCGGATGAAAGGGGTCCCGCGTGGGCCCCCTCCTGGGTGGGATCAAAAGGTCATGTTTTCCTCGCCCAACCGACATGGGATCGTGGGCGAGCCTCTCCGCACCGGATAAGACTTCCAAGAAACAAGGCGGAAATAAACGGCTGCGATGGGATGGTCCGGCGAACCTACGGCCGAAACACGCTCGCCTAAAAAAGTTCGGCTATGCACAATTTGCACAGCCAGAAAAAAGAAGCTAAGCTCGCCGGAATTGGTCGCCAACGCCGCTTTGCTTGTCGGCCCAAAAGAAGAAAGCCGTTCGTTCCATATTTGTCGGCAAACCACGTGGTTAGCTTAGCGCACAACCACGGTTCGCGTCTTTTCGATGAAAGAGAAGAAGCCTAGCCTTGGAAGCAACCTCCTCCCACATCAACGCCGGGACAGAGGATCAGATACAGACGGCCCCCACCACTTCCATTTCCATCACGCACGCCCCTGAACTTCCCCCGCAAGCCAAGGAAGCGTTGCTTCGGTTCTCGCTTTCTGACGTTGAAGCCCGCAAGGAAAAGCCTCGCGTCCTCCCGAGTAAAAGCAAAAGAGAGAAGGGATAAAGAGCAAAGAGAGCCTGAGAAAATATCACGTTCTTGCTTTGCTTCCGATAGTACTCTTCTCTTCTCTGTTCTTTTCTAGAATATAATAGAGTGTCCGGGTCCTTTTTTCTCCTTTTGGGGCTGAGGAGCGGTGGAGGGGTTGGAGGCTGAAGCACGTCTCTTTCCCCTTCCTTCGCACACGCAGGCAGAGAGAGAGAGAGAGATGGGTTCTCTGACTGCTTCTCCTTTCGCCCCTTCGAAGTTGGAATCTTCTTCTTTGTATCAGAAACAGAGGTCTCTGTTTCACTCCAGGAGATCCACCAAGAAGAAGAATCTCTCTATCGTCCCCGTGAGTTTTTCTTTCTTTATTCAGCTTATGCTTCTGAGTTGTACACTCTATGCGCTCTGTTTTGGGAATTCTTTTGTTTCTTTTTTTTGGAAAGGGGAAAATAAATCGAGGGTTGATTCGCAACTTTTCTCTGGAAAGAATCTTGGTCTTGGTCGCGTATATTTGTTTATTTGATTGGACTGGATCAGGTTGCGAGGTTATTTGGGCCGTCGATCTTCGAAGCGTCCAAGCTGAAGGTTCTCTTCCTGGGCGTGGATGATAAGAAGCATCCGGGGAAGCTTCCGAGGACTTACACGCTCACTCACAGTGATGTCACTTCGAAGATCACTCTGGCTATCTCTCAGACCATAAACAACTCTCAGGTAATCAACCAAGCCCCCCCTGAATCTCGATTCATCCGGAATCCGATGCTGGATGAGATCCTGTCAAAACCATGCTTGATCTTCGTCATAGGAGTTTCCTCATGCCTTTTATTCTTGGGTCGGGAACTGAATAGCATAACTATGCGAGAAGCTGGGAGAATATAATGAAAGCAAAACAGGGGAAACAGAGCACTGAAGCATCACGCACAGGAAAGAAAAGATAGGGCTAACAGTTAGCACGAGAGATTATATTTATATACTTCCAATTGCTCGTTCTAAATTTATTTCCGTTCATGTGTTAACTGAGGATCTGGCGAACTGGTTTCGGTTCTTGTTGTAGCTGCAAGGATGGTACAACAGATTGCAGAGAGACGAAGTTGTGGCGGAGTGGAAGAAAGTGAAGGGGAAGATGTCTCTGCATGTCCACTGCCACATCAGCGGAGGCCATTTCCTCCTGGACCTGTGTGCCAGGCTTAGATACTTCATCTTCTGCAAAGAGCTCCCCGTGGTAAACTCCCTAGCCAAATCGCCCGCTAATCGATCGACTTGAACTCTATACACCTTATTCAGAATCGACCATTTCTTGTATAACAGATCGAGAGAATTAGTTTTGGTTGATCAATTTGATCTGATATTCTTTTGGAAACAGTTGAATTGATAGAATAGATTGTACTTTGAATAAAAACACAGGTGTTGAGGGCGTTCGTGCATGGGGATGGGAATCTGCTGAGCCAGCATCCGGAGCTGCAGGAGGCTCTGGTCTGGGTGTATTTCCACTCCAACCTTCGGGAGTTCAACAAGGTGGAGTGCTGGGGCCCGCTCAAGGATGCCGCCGCCCCTTCCTCGGCCGGGGCCCGGAAGGGGGAGGAGGAGGAGGAGGAGGAGGAGGTTGAGGCGGAGACGCCACCGTTGTCCGAGCGGGAGCCGCCGGAGGCGTGCCGCGTCGAGTGCGAGTGTTGCTTCCCTCCGATGAGCTCGATCCAATGGTCGGAGGAGCTTCCCCGGCTGAGCGGGGGTGGGTACGGGCCCCAAGAAGGCGTGGGCCAGCGAAGCTAGCCCAAAGGGACAACCTTGTATCCGCCTAGCGGTCGGCCATAGTTTTTACTTCTTTGATGGCGTGTTATTGTAAATGAATGCATGAAATTGTGTATATAAAAAGCCAATTGTGAGATTTTGCGGGGATTGCACCGTCGCCTAGCATTAAAGTATAAATATATTTAATTGAGAAGGCAAATGAGATCTGGAAAGATTTGAATTTAGGATTTTCTATTCTTATATAATGTAAGATTTTAATTATTCTAAGATGAAAGTATAGTTTAATATTAAATTTATCACATTTGTGAATAAACTTCTTCCAAGCAGCTCTTGGGTCACTGTCCAGTGCCCTTTCGGTGTGACGTGAAACGACTATTTGAGCCAATTCGAAAAGATGGATTTGGACTTTATGCTTCACTTTGCTTGTTCGATTTAGTTGGACTCTTGGTTTGGCATCGTGCCACGCGAATCCGGAGCTTCTAGGTGTCCAGGGCATTGAAACGAGATGAACCGGTCTTAATCAGCAAGAAGTAGTTCTCCTCGAATAAGAGCTTTTAGAAATTATTGTCCTTTCTCAAATGCAAGGTCGTGTACATTTGTCCTTTCAATTTCAGCCATCTCAAGCATCTTCCTGCTGGCAGTCTTACACCGGAACATTAAATACTTAAAATTATCATTCTCATAGTATATCAAATACTATCACTCAATCATTTTTCAACCTTTAATGATTTTAGAAGAAGAAATTCTCAAAGGGTAAAAATCGAGAAAACAAAAGAAGGGGGCGTGGCCGCGCGAGCGATCAAACGGGTAGAAAAAGAAGTAAGATGTAAACGCCATGCGATTGCACAGGCAATCAACGGAAGTTGACGTTGGCCTTGTAGGTCATCCCCACTCTCCAGTTGGAAGGGGCGACGTTCCAGGCGACGATGGTCTCCTTGGTGGTGTAGGAGGTGAGCTTGAAGGAGAGGGCTTGGCCGCCGAGGGTGGCGAAGGCCTGGTACGAGGCGCCCCAGTTGTGGCTCATGCTGATCCACCCGGTCCGGCTCCCCTTGACCCACATGCTGGCGACATCGCCCGCCCCTCCCACGTTCATCACGTACACCAGGAGCCAGTAGCCGTTGCCTTGGAATTGGAACCGGATCCCGCCGGTCCTCACGCAGGGGACCCTGTCAATTCAAATTGAATCATGATATGATTTTAGAGAAGATGTTGAGTTGAGACTAAAGTTAGCTGAAGAATAAATCTAAAGTAGATTGGGGAAGTTAGGGGATAGTAGAGTCGAGGAATGTCCATAGAGTGCATGGCTCGAGCTCGGCTCGACTCGACTCATGTTGTACTCGATATTCAAAATTTGACTCGAGTTTGATCAAGTGTTGAATTTCTTGCCCGAACTTAGCTCGAATAGAAAATCCATATGGTCAAGCTCAACTCGGTTGCAGCCGAGTAATCGAATACTGGAATTGATTTTTGAGTAATAAATTTCATTGCTAGTATATAAATTGAGCTTAATGTAAAAATCAATGTGCATGCCATTAACAAGGTACGCATAGGTGCATACCTCCGATGCATGACGGGGACGATGCCCGCCTTCCACTGAGCTATCTTCATGAACGCGGGCTTGGACATGTCGAAGTGGGCTCGCGGCGGGTTGCACCACCCACCGGCGTTGGAGTCCTGGGACCAGTTTGGCGGGCAGAGGTTGGTCGCGGTCACCGTCGTGAACAAGACCCCTTTGAAGCACCAGGGTGACTGGACGCACTTGATCTGGTAGCACTGCCCGCACGCGTAGCCGTCGTCGAAGAGGGTCGAGCTCAAGGCGGCCGTGTCCGTCCCGTAGCCATTTTGGAAGAGGTTTCCATATCCGCAAGCGCCTCCTGCACATCAGAATTCAGAATCGAGAAGCTTAGCCAGATGCGGATGTAAATATAACGTTACAGAAAGAACGGACACTATAGGCATATATTACCCATTGTCTCGGAGGCAGTCTCATCCCCATAAAAGGTGGCATGGGCAAGGGACCAAGCCGTCGGCTTAAAGCTGGCCGGCGAACCGCCGTAAGAGCCTGCGGCGGCGGCTGGTCTCCAGACAACCACCAGCAAGCAGAGGAGGCCGAACCTCCATGAACGAAGCGAATCAGAAGCCGTCGCCACCGCCATTACAATGCTTCAATCAAGAAGGCCCTTCTCCTTCTCTCTCTCTCTCTCTCTCTCTCTCTCTCTCAAGCCTCTCAAACGAAACATTTCCATTGCTCTATATATAAGTATTAAGTCTGCCCTTCGTGACTATCACGAAGATGGAAAGCGAATTCGTGATTTATTGGGAAGTCAAATGACGATATAATTAAGATTAGAATCGATTATTGACCGGCCGGAATTTATCATACGTGGCAAATTAAGTACGAAGGGTTAGGACGATTTATGGAATTAAGTATGAAGCAACGTGGTGACCTCCTTTTTGTACGGATTTTGTGGAACGTCTTTGGGGACGTGCGGGCAGGTTCTATTTGCGATGCTGGGGACACAAAATATTTGTAAGGTATAAGCCTATTTAATAAAACTACTTTTAAAGGTCTTCAAGAGAGAGACGAGAAACTCTATTTTAAAAAGAACAAAGATGTGAGGACAATGCTCATTCGCCCTCGTCTCTCTCGTCAGTCGAAAAGGATTTTGCCACCGAAATGAGAGGCTTTTTTCAGGGATATTATTCAAAACTCCTCTGAACTTTGTAGGTGGTGCATATTTGCCCGTGAACTTTTCGATGGATACATTAGCAGAACTGATAAAATATTCTAAGAAAAAGCGAGAGAAAGTTAATGCTGTCACACATATCTTCTTCTTCTTCTCTCTTTTCTTTTTTTTTTTTTTTTTTTGGGGGTGTCAATCAAAGTTTCGATTACTCTGCGGATTATTTGTCCATGGTTTTCGGCAGAATATTATCAAAATACCATGGTTAAATTGCTATGAGCATGGTCTTCAATTTAAGAACTCGCCCGTATTCATCAAATCTACACCTGGAAAGTCCACATTGGCATTGCTGACTATTTGTAGAACCTACTCCGCTTGGTTCCACGCCTTTACTTTCGTGGTTTTCTAGACATAGAAAATTCGACTTGAATTGTGGGGTTTGAACTTAGTTTTTGCATGGTTTAAATATGAAGTTCTACACACTTAAATAAGCTCATTAATTATTGCAGATTAAGCTTTGTTGTCATCAGGCATGCTTTTTCAACAAATTACATCCAATTCGCATGAGGCTTAGGTCATCTACTAGCTTTCACAAATGATTAAGTTTTTAGGAAAGCAATGAGCACTCAGCTCTAACGAACCCAACGTGCAAAGAGCATGCAAGTTTTTAGAATTTTTCCCTCCTAAAAAGAACTTGTTCATGAAAAGAAGGGGATGATTGTCCAAAAAAGTCATAAATATATTGTATATAAGCCAATTTAATTTCAAAATTTTGAATTGTATCAATTTAATCCTAAACATTTTGATAATTTATCAATTTAATCTTAAATATTCCAATCGTATCAATTTAGTTTTAAACATTTTGAAAATTTGCAAATTTAGTCCTAAACCTATTATTTTGATATTTGGTCATAAGGATTATATTGGTAAATTATCAGGAGATTTAAAACAATTTTGACAAATTATTAAAAAGATTTATGATTGAATTGATGCAATTAAAATATTTAAGACTAAATTGTTATTTAAACATATATTTAGGACTTTTTAGATAATTTTTCCTAAAAAAGATTATTATTTTTTGCCTGTAGAAAGTTACTTCAACAAATCTTTATTATCATTAATTTTTTTTTTATTGGTTGATTGACAATTCTTTGTTTGATTGGTTCTTTTTTACACCTAAGTAAGCTGACTTTGAACTCTCTTGCTCTCTTCGTGACCTCTGTAGTGGAGGGAGTGATCTCTGCACAACCGCAAACAACTTTATATCTAAGGTTGCCTAAGGGGAACACCCTTGGTTTAAGGTCAAGACCTCATGTGGCAGCCATTGAGATTGCTATGGTTGCCATAATGCCCTTTGTGATGGGAAATATGCCAAAAAAGTCCTAAACTAATTGTACTCATACCTACTCATTTTTAAACTTTTCAATTGAATTAACTGAGTTCTAAATCTTTTGATGATTTATCAATGTAGTACATTCAATCAATTTTGTCTGTAAATCACCAATATGTATGTTGGTTGTGAGGTGCTTGGAAATTTGGATCAGAGCAAAGAGATGCTCAAGGATGCCATGATAGTAACATCTCGAACTTAGTAGAGCCACATTTCTTAAAGGATCCTACGAGGCTGGATAAGAAGAAGTGTTTAAAGAGACATTGAGAGATTTTGCATAAGCACACACTTTACTTCAAGGGATTCTATCCATCACATCACATTCTTTTTTTTTTTTTAAATCTTTTATAGGCATTAAGAGGTCACAAACAAACAAAGATCATGCTTACGAGTATGAAATTACACAAACTCCAGGAAATTTCATTGGGAATTACTCTAGGTGATATGAACAGTGATTTCCCTAACCTATTGCTATAATACTTTGCTATAGTGACCTTTGTTACAGTAACCTAACTAGAAGCCTATCTTCTGTCGTGGGAGTCATAGTCATAGTCTTAATCATCAAAGCTATGCATTGCAAACTGTTCTTTCGTGTGTCTTTGCTCAAGGTTTGCAAGTTTGATGTCAGAGGGGCTGCAGGTGACTTCTCTTTGTGCTATCATGGCATTCCATATGTTTATTCCACTTGAGAAGGATACTTCCTCGTGAGTCCCAAAGAGTCATAGAGTGTCGGCAGGCATGTTTGGCTGGGGCTAATTTATTGGTTGAGCATAATGAGATGTGTCTAATCCAGGTGATAAGGATAAAAGTCCTTGATCGTAGGGATCTTGAAAAAGAGGGCCTCCCCATTAGGTATAGGATGCTTGAACGTGCGATGACTATGCAGGATCATTTGTGTCTGCCATTTCTTGCTCTTGTGATGGAGATATCCTTGTTGGGTTCCATGCTTTTTTGAATTTCTCAAGTGCTTCTTTGGCCTCTAGTGCAAGGTCTTAGTGATCCCATGGGACAGGTGTGAATTAATTCCACACTTCTTCAGGGATGATCATGTTTTTTTGGCATAAGGCTCTCTGAAGTTCTCTATAATTGTATTCAACAGATCCAACGCAATCGGAAAATGATTTGTAAATACAAACTTCCTTAAGGTGTGGTTGAGGTTTGTAAGTTGTGATTCCTACTCCTTCTGGTGTATCAACAATGATGCCATTATTTTGTACAAAAGCCCATGGACATCGGAAAAACACAATAGTGTGTATTTTTGGTTTTGGTCGGATAGTTCTCAATTCCTGTTGGAAGAGATGCTTCCAATAAGTGGGTGGATAGAACCAGTTGAGTACAACCAAAAGGCTCCTATTACTTTCCTTTTCAAGGTTACGATCAAGTGCAAATATCTCGATTAAGTTGGCGATGAACTTTTTGGTAGAAAACTTAATAGCTATTAAGTACTTAGTAGTTAAGTACCATAATATCCATCGAAATTTATCAGGAAAATTATCTTCCTTCCAGATTAAAGGATGTATGAATGGATACCTAAAGTTTAATTCAAAAAGATAAAGAATTGAGCCTCCATTGAGTCTAAATAGATCTGTGTGGCACTACCATATGAGGTTGTCAAGATTTTCACTAAGGTTGTCATTCTAGATCCGTTCAATAATTTCTTAGGGGCAGTCCAAACTTGGCCAGTCTCGTATTCTTTTGATCTTATACTTTTTGTTGTGATGAAAAGTATGAAAAGCATGCCTCATAATGTACATATTAATCTTTGTTGGTGCTTTGGCTTGTACAGAGAGTCTGTAAGAACATTTTTCTTTCCTGAAATGTGTTTGGTTTCAAATGAGTATTTTGAAAACTATTTTGTCCATTGAAGCAGTTGAGAATGGGGAATATGCTTTTATTTGAACTTAGTCATTTGAGGAAAGGATGCCATATCCACTTCTACTGGGAAATAAAGGCCAATAAGATGTAATTCAAACGTTTTTATCCCATTCTTTATTGTCAATATTTCCTTGAAAGTTGAATAATAATGCATTTCAACCTAGGAAAACTTTCCACTTTTGTAAACCCAAAGATTTTGCTTACCTTTAATTTCTTCAAGCAGTATGGCTACCCAATATTCGTCATTAGCATCAGTCTAGATGAATCTCTTCCCAGTGGATGATATTTGTAATGGAGGAATATTCTACATCACTTCTTTTAGCTCCGCAATTGCTTTGGTTTGAGCTTTACTCCAAGGCGGAGGATTCTTCTTCAGCATCAATTGCAATGGAAGTAATAATTTTGTCATGTTAGGAACAAAGTCTCAGAGATAATTAATTATCCCAAGAAATTGTTGAACTTCCTTTGTCGTGAAATTTTTTTTCTGAAAATTTTAGCAATTCACGAGAAATGTGTGGCCCTAGATAGTATGTATCTTTGTTAAGGTGCATGTCAAGAAATTCAATCTCTGTCTAGGTAATATTCATCTTTCTCCGAGAAAGCATGATTCCATATTTTTTCACGATGTCTACAAATTGATCGAAGAGTTGGTAATGAGATTCCTCATCAAGGCTATATAGCAAGATGTCATCCATGTAAACTACTACTCGACAAGATTGATTGAAAAATACGACACGACTTTTTAGAATAAGTATTGGGCTACTTTGAAGCTAAAAGGGAGGACTTTCCATTAAAAATGCTGGCTTGGAATGCAAAACCTTGTCTTGGGCCTGTCTTCGGAATGGATGCCCCATTGCCAAAATTCAACAAAAAAGGAATTTCTTGAGAGTAAAAAGAATTTCTCATCTTCGAAGAGAAGTTTAAAGGATTTGCAATTTATCACTAGCCACTTTTTCCCTCTATTTTGCTCAACTCGTTTGTTAACATAAAAAGTTTCACAAGTCCATTGAGAATTTGAGATTTCAATAAGGCATTGCTGTAGCAATTCTGAACATTCCTCCTGAGCAGCGACAAGAAGATCTGAGTTCATTCTCATATGACTCGCCTGGTGGGATTTATGTCTTTATTTTTTATGAAAGGAAGACTATAAAAAAACTCTAGATTTTTCAACAGAGGATGAAGATATTTCTAAGAGAATTCAAAATGTGATTCTAAACATGATTCTAACAACTTTTGCATGATCGGATTTAGTAAACTCATTTGGATAGAGAAAAGCCTTTGAATATTGACAAATTTAGATAATTGATCGAGGTTGGGACACCTAGAGTGCCATAACTTGGCACGGAGGGACACTTAAGTGCCATAACTTTGAAATGGTACACTTAAGTGCCAATATCGGAGTAAAATGGAACACTTAGGCTGTGCATGATAAAATTTCTGTTTTTTGATTTCTTAGTTTCTCTGTTCCCTGGAATAGGTTTGGAATAGAAATCCATTTGGTAACGCGATTTGATTTCTCTATTTTTGAAACAAATTTCTATTCCAGAAATAGATTTGAAGAAGAAATTAGAAGCTAAAATTTTTAGCTTCTCAGTTTCTAAAATAGAAATTGAGAAATCAATTTCTGTTCCAGAAATTTTGTCATGCGCACCCTTAAGTGCCACTTCGGCGAAAATCCGGCCAAATGGCTAACGTGGCAATTTTCCGACGAGTTTGGTCCAAAACAGCGTCGTTTTGCACGCTGACGTGGCGGAAAAAATGCAAAAACGACGCCGTTTCGTGTCTAACGTGTAAATAGTAATATAAAAATTAATTAAATTAGATTTAAACTTAATTTTATTTAAAATATTCAAAATATTAAAAAAAAAAAGGGTGGGGAGGTCGAACGGGCGGCTGAGGGTTAAGCCCTTGCCGCCGACGCCTCCCCGCCATCGCCAGGAAGGGCTAGTGAGGGAGGGGGAGGGTCGGCCGAGGTCGCCGGTCCTCGGCCGATCGGCGCCGAGGGCTCGCGAGGCCCTCGCCGCCGGCCCCGGCCAAGGCTCGCGACCTCGGCCGACCCTCCCCACTCCGTTGCCGGCCCTTCCCGCAGCGGTGGGGAGGTGGCGAGGGCCCACAACCCTGGCCCCATGCGAGCCCTCCCCAGATCCGGGCGCGGGCCGGGGCGGGTCATGGCCCTCGCCGGGAAGGGCTGGCGTCGAAGTGGGGAGGGTCGGAGGTCGTCGGGCCCTAGCCAAGGGCCGGCGAGGCCGATTAACCGACGGCGAGGGTTGCGGGGTCGGCGACCCTAGCCGACCCTCCCCCCTCCGTCGCCAGCCCTTCCCGGCGATGGCGGGGAGGCGGCGGTGGCGAAGGCTCGACCCTCACCGCCTTGTTTGACCTCCCCCTTTTTGAATATTTTAAATAAAATTAAGTTTAAATCTAATTTAATTAATTTTTATATTTACACATTGGACACGAAACAACATCGTTTTTGCATTTTCTCCGCCACGTCAACGTGCAAAATGACGCCGTTTTGGACCAAACTCGCCAGAAAGTTGCCACGTCAGCCATTTGGCCGGACTTTCGCCGGAGTGGCATTTAAGTGTTCCATTTAACTTCGAAACTAGCACTCAAGTGTACCATTTTGAAGTTATGGTACTTAAGTGTCCTCCCATGCCAAGTTATGGCACTTGGGCTATTCTTCTGCCTAATTGATCTTTATATTTAAAGCCTTTTCCAGGAATGATTTGGAGTTAAGGAATTTGAGTTATAACCTCTCAACCGATGACCAAATCTTTGTTAGGAGACTAGCTCCTAAGATTTTAGTGGTTATAGAGCACTAAGGAAAAAAATTGAATAGTTACTGGTGTAATTCGCACATTTATAGAAAAGTATCTTCTGAGACATAATTGAAATATTGAACACAAGAAATCCGGTATTCTTTGGGAAAAACCTTTATGTCTAGAATTGAAGAATTTGCACCAATATCTATAAGAGAGCTTGTGATTAGTTTGGCAAACTTTGAGTTAAAATTTTTTACAAGAAAATGAGGATAATGGACTTGACTTGAAAATATACTAGGGTCTTACTTTGAAGAGGTGAGAGATATATGGAAAAGATTTTCATTTGAGTTATAATCAATTTCATTAGGAGTTTGATAATATGGAATGACACAAAGAGTTTGCTCATATAGGTCTTCATCAATGGAAAACAATGATTCAATATCATCATTTTCAAGAGAAAAATTAGTTTCAATTTCAATGTAATGTATCAAGTGATCCTCACCTTTTTTCGGCTAATGGCAATTTTTGGAGAAATAACCCTTTTTGTTGTAGATAAAGTATCAAGTTGATTTCTTGCGGGTAGAGTGATATTTCCTTCTTCAAAGAAATCGTCGTTTTTTCTTTCTCCGGAAATGCTAAGATCCATGTTTGGATTTTCCTATCCAATACCTTTTAAAATTTTTTTTTCTTTTTAGAAGATTTTCCACAAGAGCCATCACAATCTTTTTTGAGACACTTAATCTTCAAATTTTGATGCTAACCACTTCCATCAAGTTCTTGATGGTCCTTGAGGTAAGTTTTGATCATCTAGCACCTTAGACACAAATCATCAAGGCACAAATGGATCTCTTGCTATATTTCTCCCAACATAATATCCAATTCTCTTTTGATTGTTGAAAAAATGATCCCTCAACTTGCTGAGATAGTTCTCTAGGAATAGAGGCTAGAAAAACCTGTTTCAGGTTTGCATTAGCTTCAAGGCTATATAAGAGTTTGAACATTTTCCGATAATGTTTATTGATATGCCTTTTCTAGAAAGAGTAGAATTTTCTTTCAAAAAAATCTATTCTTTTGAGCTCATGGTCAGTAGGTTTACCAATGAAAAAAATGATAAATGATAGTAATAGCTTGGTCGAATTTGCTAAAAGAAGAAATTGTACTTGATTTTGTTTTGTAGCTAATTGCCATCAATGTTTGAGACTATATGTGAACTTTGTGACAAATCCAAAGAGGACGTCATACTTGTCGTGATTTATGAGAGCTTGGGTATTTAGCCAAGTATAAAATCTAGCCATTTGGAATAAAGAATGTCATCAACAATAAAAAAATTGTTTGGAGGAAGTTAGATTTTAGGATGAATTATTTGGTTGGATGGCCTCTGGTTCAGAAAGATTTGAATCCATCTCTTGATTGGGGGATCAGCCATGAATATTGAAGAAGTGGCTGGTACGATAGGAAATGATTTGATAGCAAGGATTGAAAAAGAAGAGAAGGATGAAAGAGATATGGAGTCTGATTCTGAATTTGAATCAATCTAAAGAATCAGTTTTGGCTAAGGCTGAATTTGGTCTTTCAAAATAATATGATTAGGCTGTTTTGATGAAGAAAAATTTCAAATTTTATAATTTTTTTTTAATTAACTCTAGGCAATTGAGGCTACCCACTTATCATTGCCAGCCTTAAATGATGGTATCGCGCCCTCGCCCAAATCTAGACAAGGGCCACAATTGGCCAATGAGGGTGTCATAGCCCTTGTCTATGACTGGTGAGGTCATAGAGACCCTTGCCCAGACCTTGCTTGTGGTTGGCAAGGATTGGTTGGCAACCTTATCAACCCAAAGTTGGTAAAAAAAGAAGAAAGGAAATAAAAAAAATCATAAAAATTAAAATTTAAAATTAAAAATTTATCTATGTCAACGTCAACTATTCTACTAGTCTTGTTATGTAGGACAACTAACGTTCATGTTAATGATTTTTTTTTTTATCAAAATTGATCAAGTGGACTATATTGGCAAATTATTAAAAAATTTAAGACTGAGTTGATAGAAAGGCAATAAGTTTATGATTTTTTTTCTTTTTTTACTCCCTAAAGGGGAGGGAAAGCATATTGGTGGCGATGGTCGGAGACAGAGGGTTGTGCAACTGCCACCGGTGGGGAGCAAACGAGAAGAAGACAAAGAATGGGTGTCGTCGATGTGGTTAGGGTTCTGTTTTTGAATTTTTTCACGTCTATAAATTTAGGTGTATATGTGGATTCCATAGGTTATATCACTTACCAAATCAAAAGTTTAATTGGACAAAATTTTTCTTCACCCATAACAACTAGAGGGAAATGTATTCCTTAAAAGAATATTTTGTCGATTACATTGTCATGCCTACATAGCATTTTCTGAATATAAGTGTAAAAAAGCTATAAAAAAAAAAATGATAGGTCCTATTGTTTTCTCCAAAAGTGCACTCGCTTTATGGAAATCTCAAGATTTTAAAAATGTTTTCCAAAAAAATGATTAATTATACCCCTTACAAAAATAAATAGATCGATAATACTTTCATCATCCATAAATTTTTATTGATATTAAAATAATTTTAATTAATTAATTTCTCTAAGCAATATAATTAATAATTTTCTGAAAAATATTTTTCAAATTTTAAATAACTCGTAAAACAAACACATCCTATATTCTCGTTCCTTTTTATTTTTATTTTATATATATCAATGGCCTAGAGGAATCACATGTGTAGCCTTTTACATGAATAATTTAATTAGGCATAGTAATCTCTACAAATAATGAGGCGTTGGAATAAATAAACATATCTGCCTATTTGATGGTGATTGCTTACTAATAACACTCTCTATCAATGGTAGGCAATAGGCAAGCTCCTCAAAGCAATATTCTTGGAGAATCGAAATAGAAAAATTCCCTCATTTTCCTCAAGAAGAATTAGACATTAAGAATGCGACTGCATATTATATATACCTGGCGATGATACAAAGCTGGAAACAAACGAGTGACCATAAAAAGTAAATGAAATCTCATTAAACAATAGTTTCTTCGATAGAATAGAGTGTCCATAATGAAATCTACTAAGTTTATATTCACAAAATACCTACACATATTCATTTCAGTATATAGGAATTCTATATGTCACTTGCAATTTCATTTTTCTGTGCTGAAAGGGAGAAAAACCCTAGTAAATTCTAGCTATCCAAAAGCTGAAACTTTACCGACCAAAAAAAACAAAAGCTGAAACTTTGGAATGCGGATATCTACTATGTTATCAGGTCAGACTTCAATTATTTAATTCCATTTTACATGGTTCTTTTATTGTTTTAGAAATCTTCATCTTTTTATTCTTCTGATTCATTGTGCATTTTTGTATGTTTATTTTGATTTGCATATGAGAAGGAATATTGAAATATCACATTCTTCTTACTGCAGACTCTATATGTGTAGAGAAGACTGCTGTAGACTCAACTCTCGTAATATTGGGAATTTCACATGAGGGAGACCCTCTACTGGGAGAGTTCTACGATAGAAAATTTGCTCAATTATAAGACAAGTGAAACACGAGAGTGCTTCATACCACAAAAAATCATATCTCAATATAAAGCTCACCAAGCTTGAAATTTTCATGATGATAAACATAAGTGTCCAAGATATAAAGGAGACAATGATGCCATCAATTCCTAAACCAACAAGCTCTTCTTGGATGCAGAAAATGATCGATTGTATCATATGCTACAAGTACATATACAAACAAAGCACAAGTTCTAAGAATTATCCGAAGTTTAAACATCTTGGACACAACTTAAATCCCAGTGACAACTGGAATGCTACCATTTTATAAAACAATGCTTAATCCCCATCGAGGGCTCTACCCTCAAACTCTAGGTTCGTTAACTTCTGTTGCAGCTCGGACAGATCGACAGTTTGCCCGCCAGTGATCTGCACATTGAACAAGGCAAGCTGATGTTTCAAGGTCGAGATGGAGAACTTCCACATAAGTCATTTGCTCATCACAGATAGTTGGAGAAAGAAAATATTCAGGGAACAGACAACTATATTTCAGCTGATACTTTGAGAGTAACTGATATGCGTGAGATGAATCAGGAAGTCCTGGGAACTACCTCAGATTCAATGCGATGAATTAGCCTCCCGTTCACTTTAGTGGAGGTGCAGTTAATCAGGTCCAATCCATCTCCAGTCAGAACTTCAAGAACTCTCCTTAAAGGCATCCCTTGTTCTGGTTCAGTACTAATTGCTACTTCCACTCCTCTCTTGTAGGATTTGACAATCACAATGTTCTTGGAACAAGAAGAAGAAGGACATGCAAGCTGAATATTTGTGTCAGTACCATGAGAGTTGGGTGACTCTGATTTCTTGATTTCATCTCTCTTGTCACTTAGTTTCTGGATCTTGCTTTGCATATCCTTTATGTACTTCACTGCTTCATAAACAATATCAGACATTGATCTCTTGCCCTGCAGTATCATCATACCATAGATTCATTCTTCCCCATAAGATAAATACTGCAACCGCTGATTAATTTTGACGGCAAAAAACTAAAGATGAGATGGAACTAATTATGTACTGTGTCGATATTAATTTGTTCAGAGTTGCTCTTAAATTAGCTGCAAAATTAGTTCCAATGACAATGCGGAGGACTGACCTGTGTGCACAAGAAAACTAGAAAATTCTCCATTGCACACATAGAATTTCCCCTTATGAATCATCTAAACCGACTCTTTTTGCCCCCAACAATGAACAAAATAAAAAGTCTCTTCCGGAGAAAGATTTAGATGTAAACCTTGAGATATTCGAGGGGAGCAGCAATCTCAAAGACTGAAAATGCGCAGCCATTTCTTGCCTTCTTTGTCTCTCGGTTTCTCTGTGCGTGAACTTCTTTTCGCCTTTTGGACTTGTCTTTTCTAGGTCACACCTGGACAAGCCAGATTTACCCCATCGCCTATAGTCCGGCCGGTCAGTGAGGTCCAGGCCGTATTGACTAGATGCGATCATGGAGAGTGGAGAAGCAGATTGCGACACCTGATCTTCAGTTTCATCGGATGGGGCTGTGGATGAAGTATGATTCATCTGCTGTGCTGCTATCACCAAGAGCTCATCATCTTTATGCGAGGGCGTCGAAGAAGCAGATTGCAACACCTGATCTTCAGTCTCATCAGATGGGATTGTGGATGCATTAGGATCCATATGCTGTGCTCTCTCTCTCTCTCTCTCTCGCAGAGTCAGATGTGTTTAGCAGTCTCTCTCTCTCGCAGAGTCAGATGTGTTTACCAGTCAATGAAATAGATGGGATTCCCGGAGCTCATTTGCACAGTGAATTGACCTAGAATGATGTCAAAATTTTTGTGTCAAAGATACTGTATATCTGGAGAAACGCATGTTAGCATTATATTCGAGTCCAAATCTCAGGTCGTTATTTTTTTTTACTTTATAATTTTTGTTCCAAATCTTGCAGCTCTCTTAATATGACTTTTATTTAACGAAAAATACTTAGGGCCATTTGAAGTGTTTAACCTTTGACATGCGAAATTATACATAGTCTTTTCATAATTGCTTAAACTTACTTTAAAATGCAGAGTTTTACATTTTTAGACTGCGAATTGTAAAATCTGCTGGAATTTTAGTTATGAAATCGCAAATTGCTACGGGACATTTCAAACTAATTATTGAATACAAAGTGTCAGGTAAATAATGAAGAAGTTCAAAAGAATACTTTCTTGGGACTCGATAATAACAGCAAGAAGCCAGATTAATATTTGGACCCATCCATCTTCGTTCTTCTCAAGAGGAGGAGACCTATTGATCTACACTTATAGGATAGTATCTACGTATTATTTTGATTGTTCGATTAATGGGACCACTTCCCATTTGCAGGATTGTTTATGTATGTTCCCTAGTAATTTAGTTCACATGAATAATGTGGACATGGTATATAAGAAAGGCAGTATTTATTTAAGGCTGCTTAAGATTTTCAGCTATCTGTGCTTTAACGTCATTGAGTAGTTCTTTAATGATGGTGAGGAGGTGGTCCATAATATGACATGACAAATATTAAGGACAAACCTTATCTTGATAACTCCAAGTCCGAAAGAAAAAGCCACATCGCTGTTGATCATTATTATATTTCTTCCTCATTATGCACGGCTTACTTTTGACATTTATCTTTGCGCCTCCTTTCGTCGAATAGGGTTTGTGGGGGCCGCAAACTTTTTATATGTCTAGAATACTAAAGGTAGGTAGTTGCCTATGCTAGTTATAGCTTATAGGTCTCGAATACTATATCTTCTCTCTAGATGTGCGCCACCTGATTGGACCAGTTTAAATACGAAATCTAACACTACCGACGACTCGCATTGGATGTGCAAATTGAGCCTATGGAACTCGAATTTTACGAAAGAAGCCATAGGTTTTGTATGCTTTCAATACCTATATATTATGGCTTACATTGGGCACACATTTTCAATAATCCCGCGAACTTTTAATTTAGCGGCACCAACATTCAGATAAGTTGGATGTAGGTTTAAAGAGGATATTATTATGTCATTTGGGAATGTCGTGTAAAATGTCTTTGACAGCTCGTTTGGGGTTTTAAAAGATTATTTCTTACTTATTTTGTTTTTATAAAAAAATTCAAAACTAAAAGTGATATTTAAAATTTGGAAAATTATGATCTGCTATATTTGAAGAAAGATGCTTTTCAAACACATCTTCGCGTTAAATAAAAATTATAGTGTTCTACGTTAGATAAAAGTCATGTTGTACGATTCACAAAAAATGCAAGAAATAGAACATTACGAGTAAATGTCACCTCAAGTAAATCCTTATATATTAAATGTTTACCACATTACCTGGGTATAATATATTTTGAAAAAATTGTTCAAAAAGTTCTAAACTTATCATGCTTTTGCTAATTCAATTCTAAACATTTTAACTTTGCCAATTCAATCCCAAGCATTTTCACTTTTTTCCAATTGAGTCCATTCGGTTAATTTTGGCTAGAATTTGCTGACATGAATGGCCGGCCCTGACGTGGCACATTTTTAATAATATTTTAATAAGTTTTTGAATTTTTTTAATGTTTTTCTTATTTTTACTTTTCTTTTTTAGGGGGGTGGAGTTTGGCCACGGGCAAGGGTGGTGGCTGACCGACCCTCACTAGACACGAGCAAGGGTCGGTGACCCTTGCCGGCCCAAACGAGGGCCGGTTGACCCTCACTGACCTTGGGCAAGGGCTACAATGCCCTCGTTGACCAAAGTGGCAGCCCTCATCAGCCAAAGCGATGGCGCGCGAGCCCTTGCCTAGAATCAGCTAGGGCCATGCGCCCTCGCTAGGTCTGGCTAGGCGAGGGCTCGTCGGCCGAGCCCTCATTGGTCCTAGGTGAGGGCTCGCGCGCCCTCGCCTAGAGCGATGAGGAGCTCAACGCCTCGCCCCAAGGCCGGTAAGGGTCACTGGCCCTCACATGTGGTTGGCGAGGGTCATCAACCCTCCTGTGGCTAGTGTGGGTTGATTGACAACCCTAGCCTACCTTAGCTAAAAAAAAAAAGGCAAAAAAAAAAAAAACCATAAAAATTTAAAATATTATTAAAAAATTATCACGTCAACATCGGCCATCTATGTTAGCAATTTCCAGCTAAAATTGACCAAATATACTGAATTGGCAAAAAGTAAAAATATTTATGAATGAATTAGTAAAACATTTATGATTGAATTAGCATAATCGAAAGGTTTATGATTGAATTAGCAAAATCGAAAAATTTTGGATTGAATTGGGAAAAGTACAATAATTTAGGATTTTTTGGATAAGTTTCCATCAAATTTTGTTATATTGAGTTTGGAAAAATGCATGTACTCTAGCCTGCAGTTCAAAAAGTTGTTGATTATGGCTGTGGAAGTTGGCCGTCGGATTATTTGTTTAATAGAGAAGGATAAAATTTTTAATTATGTTGACCACCCACCGTGGTGGCTCCGCTGGTAGGCTCCATGACTTCCACGCTGGAGGTCTGGAGTTCGAAGCCCCTGTACCGTAAGTTGCAGGGAGGCAGGCGGATCATTTGGCGACATACCCGGGGTACGTGGGTGGTGGTTTCCTACGTGCCTCCCCAGGATTTACTTACGCAGCTGTTGGCTGTATGGGGTTCCCTGGGTCACCAAAAAAAAAAAAAAACTTTTTAATTATGTTGTATGCTTCGACGGTCCCTTCACATGAAAGCTAGTAGGATGATGATAGTTATAGAATGGTTGAAACAAGACAGACAAAAGAAGGTAAACCTATATTGAAGAGATGTAGTCAAGGTTCCATATACTTGTTTAGAAACCCTCTCTTGAGCCAATGGCGATGAATAACATCGGTAGTTGTTGGGAAATTGTACCTTTTCAAGCTATTGTTTCACGGCATTCACTTGCTAATTCGTGACAAAAACTGAAGAGGAAGAAGAAAGACGTGGGGAATTTTCTATGTATGCATTCAATGTGTATGTAATCTACAAAAGAAGTCAGTATATAATACAAATGACTAATAATAAAAAAGAATGATTATATCTTTATAATCTATGAGTATCGGATCTAATCCTAAATTGACTAAAATAAATCTTCAGTATTTCTTGAGATATTCTCCCAAATTAACATCATATCTTTCAACACTCCCCTTCAAGCTGGTGGCTTGTATATGCCCAAGACGCCAAATTTGCTTAGAAGATATGAATGTTGCCTTTTACACAAAGGCTTGGTAAACATATCCGCAGGTTGTTCTGTGGTTTTGATTCCCTTTGCTTCAATTATTCCTTCTTGAATCTTCTCTTGAGTAAAGTGACAGTCGACTTCTATGTGCTTCGTTCTCTCGTGTAACACAGGATTTGCAGCAAGTTTAAGTGCAGAATCATTGTCACAAAATAATAAAGTCGGTCATTTAACCTTTACTCCAAGATCTAGAAGCAAGCCTCGTAACCAGAAAATCTCACAAACTACCTTAGCCATGGACTAATACTTAGCTTCTGCCGATGACAAGGATACAATGGTTTGTTTCTTTGTCTTCCATGAGGGTAGTGATTCCCCAAATTTGATGCAAAAACTAGTGATAGATCTTCAACTCATAGGGCAAGTCGCATAATCCGCATTGCAGTAAGCTGTCATTTCCATATTTCACTTGCGTGAAAGAATAATTCCTAGTCCCGGACATTTCTTCAAATACTTCACCACTTTCAAAGCAGCGTTCATATGGGATTGTTTTGGGCTATGCATGAATTGACTAAGTGTCTGAACAGCATAACAAATGTCAGGCCTTGTCATAGTGAGGTAGATGAGTTTCCCAACTAGTCTCTAATAGCTTGATGGGTCCTTCAGTAATAGATCATATTCTATAGACTGAAGACCCGCATCATAGTCTACAGTGGTTAGCTTGACATTTTGCTCAATAAGGATGACTGCTGGCTTGCATCCTAATATAACCTCCAAAAGTACATATTTTCATTGGCTAAGAGAGATACCTTGTTTGAACGGGCTATCTCAATTCCAAGAAAATATTTCGGTGACCCCAAATCTTTGATATGAAAAGTAAAGTGCAGATTTTCTGTAAGACTCTTCACAGAAAGTTCATCATTTTCCATGATAAATATGTCATCAACATATATCATTAAATAGACGGATGATGTACCTTTTGTCCAAGAGAAAAGGGCATAATCATGCTTGGATCGTTTGAATCCTGCAGTTGTGAGGGCACTAGTGAACTTGGCATACCATTGTGGCGAAGCCTATTTGAGGCCATAAAGGGATTTACGGAGACGACATACTCTAGACTCCCCCAGTCTCCGTAAACCTGGTGGAAGATCCATATAAATTTCTTCATTTAAATCTCCATGGAGAAATGCATTATGGACATCCAATTGTTGTAATGACCAATCACGAAATGCAGCAATGGATAAGAAAGTGAGAATTGTGACATCATTTGCTACTGGGGAAAAAGTTTCATGATAGTCAAACCCCTATCTCTGGATGAAGCCTTTGGCCACTAATCAAGCCTTGTATTTTTCAATAGAGCCGTATGCCCTATATTTGATCTTGTACACCTATTTGCAACTAATCGGCTTGCGATGAGGTGGTAATGGTACAATATCCCATGTACGATTTTCCATCAAGGCATATAATTCTTTCTCCATAGCCTCTTGCCAACGTGGGTCTTTTACAACTTCAACGTAATTAGATGGTTCTCATTCCTCATATACTCGACTAGTACAACATATATGGTCGGGGGACAATCTATAGAAAGAGACATATGAGGAAATTGGATAATGTGTACCTGATGAATTTGAGGCCATGCAAATGTAATCTTTTGTCCATGTAGGTGGACGAGTAATGCGGCTAGATCATCTTGGCATCTGGGATTGTGAAGTGGAAGATATTTCCCCATTTATGGGCATTTCTTCAGGATCGACAGGTGCCAAAGATGCCGCATTTGTAGAAGAATCAGGTTCTTCTGTATTTCCCATAGAATGCACATATGTATCGTTCATAGAAATCCCATTAGAAATTGGGGATGGTGCTGTAACCTCTAGTTTACATTCTGGAAATCCAACTATATATGATTAACCAGAAGGTAAGTTTTCATCTGATAAAAAACGATGAGAATCTGTAGCCCTGTTAGAATTCTCAGAGGATTGTGGTTCATCTTGGAAAGGGAATATTTTCTCATGAAAAATGATATCCCTGCTTGTAAAGAAATTTCTAATGGATGGATCAAGGACTCTATGTCCCTTTTGTAGACTTGGATACCCTATGAATATGCACCTACGAGCTTGAGGACTCATCTTGTCTCGAGGCCCCACCATTGTTACATAACATAAACAACTGAAAATTCTTAGGTGACAAATATCTGGTTTCCTTCCATAAAGCATTTCAAATAGAGTTTTTCCATTAAGAACACAGCTCGGCATACGATTAATCAAATAAGCAACCGTGACAACACAATCTCCCCAAAATTCTTCAGGAATGGAAGCTCGAAATTTAAGAACACGTGATACTTCTAATAGATGGCGGTGCTTATGATCAATAATGCCATTTTGCTGTGAAGTGTAGACACATGAGCTTTCATGCAATATTCCATTTGAAGAAAGAAAACTTGTGCATCCATCATTAAAGAATTCCCTTCCATTATCAGTACAAATCCACTGAATAGACTTCCCAAATTGATTCTTGGATAAAGAAAAGAATGTTTTCAGATAATGGAAGACTTGGCTTTTCGATTGCATGAGAAACACCTATGTGGCTCTTGAAAAACCATCCACAATTGTGAGGAAAAAACAAGATCCATCACGATGTTGTGTGTAGTAAGGGCCCCAAATATTAACATGAATTAGGGAAAATGGATTTTTGCACGAGAAGTACTGTTTGGAAAAGGTGCACGAGTTTGTTTCGCCAAGGGGCAAATGGGACATTGTGGACGGGGAAAGAATGCACTATGACCCAGTCTTTGATGATCAATGAAATTTTTATCATTGGTAGCAAAGTTACACAATGATTGATTATTTAATTTAATACATGAAGAATTGGAATTGCAGGAAAATTCATCCAAAAGTATAGCCCTTGTGAAATGCTACCCAAGCCCATCGGTTTACCGGTTGAAAGACCCTAAAATAAGCAATTATTAGAATTGAATAGGACTTGGCATGAATTTTCTTCACAGACTCGAGAGATAGATATGAGATTGAAATGGAAATTTGGAATGTATAGTACGTTCTTGAGTGTGATCAGTGGGCTAAGATTCATTGTCCCAATCATCATGACAAGTGTGGTATTTCCATTTGGAAGCTGTATTGAAGCTGGTATTTATAATTTTTGAGTTTTGAGAAAAAACTTTTATTACAGGCAATGTGATCACTAGCTCCTAAATCAATTATTCATATATCATTGGAAATTGAATTCATTAAGCAACATGAAGTACCTATGAAACTCCTAGCCTTGTCAGACGCATCCAATTTTCTGAAAGCCCTCATAAGTTCTTGATACTGTTCATAGCTAATTGGCTAACCAAAGTTATCAACACGTTGACTTGTAACCTGAAAAGCTATTGAAAAAATCCATTTTCTTCTTTTTCTTCGGGCTTTCCATGCAATTTCCAACAGTTATTAATTGTACGATGTGGGCGCTTGCAATAGTCATAATATAATTTACCTTTGCCCTTGAAATTTCCCTTTGATGTCGTGGCTCCAATTGACAATTTAAGAACGGGGGCCATCATCACTCCATGTGGACTATCGAGATAAAAGAACATTTCGTGGCCGTCCAATCCTGTTAAAGGCGAGAATGTGTGTGGGCCGTTAGATCAATGGGCTATGTAGGCCATCGGATGCGATCGGTGGATATGATCCTCATGGGCCATCAAATTGCTTGAATAGATCTGGACCGTCCGTCCCTCTCTTGAAGCTTCGGGGTCTTCTCGGAAAACCCTAGCTGTTCATTCCTCCATTTTCCTTGCCCTTTCTCGCGACTCCTTTCGATATGGGTTCCTGTGAATAGCGTATGACTCCATCACCGGCTTTGACATGGTCGGAAAGCTTGACAAGGCGTTGGCTCTCCTCTGCATCGCAAGTTGATAGATCCGACCGAGTGTCGGCATGGGCTCCATGGTAAGAATTTGTGACCGAAACGAGAGGTACGACTCGTTTAAAATCAGGAGAAATATGGTAATTTTCTCTTGTTCCCGCATCGCTAAGTATTGTCGCAAGGTTGAGTCGGGGTCCCTCCAATTTCTCCTCCATCGCTTCTAATTCGTTCCATAAGATTGAAAGTTTGTTGTAAATCGCGGCTACACTTAGATTCCCCCTGTTTCAAATCTAAAAGTTGTTGGGTTAGTGAAATTTTTGACTCAATCTAATTTTCCATACATTTCTTTTATATTTTCCCACATCCGTTTCGAATCCTCCGTCGGGGGTAATCCGCCGCAACCGAAGGTGATGCAGTTTCCGATCCACGTTCGGATAAGCTGGTTGCATTTCCTCCATAGTCGTGCCTACCGCTTGTCAAATGGAATTGGGACCGTCCCATCGATAAATCTGTCTTTGTCTTTGGTCACCAACACTCGTTGGAACTCCGTGCCGGTTTAAGTAGTTGTTGGCACCGGACAGTTGCTAGGTAATGAGTCGCAACTCTGGTCCGTCGGCTGTCGTGGTGTAAGACGGGTCACCGAGTTCTGAGCATTTGCTAGCGGCGACAAACGGATACGGAAGAAATCCAGGTTGGGAAATCGGGTAGGGATTCGAACCCAAACTCGTATTACCCGATTCAGCCATACGACCTGCATAAAACATACCCAGCCCAGTGGATGAGCTTGCCCTGGGAATGATTGGTGAGCCTACATTGGGTTGGGCCTGCTCTCCGTGGCCCTGACTCATTTGTGTGGATTCATAAAACCATGGCCCAGGCACCATTTGGACATGCATCCATTGGATGGACTGGCTCGCAATGAGTTGTCCCTGGTTGGGCTGGGCCTAAGCCCTCTGTTCTTGAGTTATAACACTAGTAGGCAGATCTGAGATATCAGCATCTTGCCGTATTACGGATTCCTCTGGTGTTCCTTCCTCTGACGTTGACGAAGGATCTTTAGGCATGGTGTCGATAAGTGTAAAGGGTAAGGAAAAGAATGTTTGTTTCAAAAGTCACTAACTTGTTTCAAAAGTCAAAAAACTGAATAAATCCCATAACTGTTCACCAGTAGTCGAACCGGAGGTTTTTGTTGCATTTCTAGAGAGTTGAAAATTGTAGAGAGGAGTGCAAGCGTAATGATATGCGGCTTTTTCCGTTTGCGGACATTTCGCACCTCAAAGTTCACGATTTAAGTGTGTTTCAGGGAGTTTTTCTATTTACGTTATTTTACGGCATTATTCTAGGCTTTTTTTTTTTTTTTACGAATTCTTTGCTTAAGATTGTTTTTGAGCTTTTAAGTATCACTTAGGGTTAGCAGGGTACTAAATTTGATCTTCTCCATGTATCATATAGCTTTTGGTGATACATTACAAAATACAGAAAAGTAGATTCTTCTCTAAAGTTGTGCCTGAGAGCATGCGTGTTTTTGCGTGTGTTTGCAAATCATCGAATCTATATTTCTGTAATGCTTTGCTGCGCCAAAGAATGGATGTCAAGATCAGTGTATGATATCGTTCTTGTTGAATGCTCTGCCGTGGTTAGAAAAGAAAACTTATGTTCCAAAATAAGATGGCATATGTTTTCGCAATTTATTTTATGATTGTGTATAAAATAAATGTCAAGATCAGTGACCAATATCATTCCTGTTGAATGCTTCAATGTGATTAGAAAAGAAAATTTATGTTCCAGACTAAGGCAGCAAATGTTTTCACAAAATTTTTTTTTTTTAAAGGATAATAAAACAAACGGTCCATGAACTTTAACCCAACGCATAATTTGGTCCCTTAATTTTTTTTTTTTGGTTCAATATAGTCCATGAACTTTTGCCCAATATGCAAAATGGTTCATGATTTTTAAATTTGTTCAATACAATCCCTGAATTTTTTGTACAAGTCCAATATATTCCCTAAATTGTACGAAAATGTTCAATATGGTCATAAAAATGTTCAATGTAGTCCTTCATTAATTCAAAACTAAGGATTACATTGAACATTTTCAAACAGTTCAAAGAATATATCAAACACATTCCAAAAATTGAGGGATCATATTAAATAAATTAAAAGTTGAGGGGCCAAAATTGCATATTGAGCCAAAGTTTAAGGATTGTTTATGTCATTTTCCTTTCTTTTTATTTTTTTATTTTTTATGACACATAAGTAAATTTTGCAAAAAGTAGCAATTGGAGTCGGTAAAATGAGGACATGAGATGTGATTAGTCTATCGACCAGCCATTGGTTATAATTATTAAGCATCAACATGACACAATTAGCGAGAATTAAGGCCTTGATAGGATCGAATAGAATAATGCTAAATGAGTACTCCAAAATTAAAACTTGTCACTAATTACAGGTGAGTATTTGAATAAATGAATTATATTCAATCAACTAATATAAATTTATCGTATCATTTTTTAAATCTAAGTTTATATCTCTTCAACATTTTACTATTGCACCTACGCAATGGGATTAAAGGTCCACAATTGAGGAAGACCCAAGAGGATCCACATAACACTATATAAGGAGAGAGTCCAAATTTAGGCAGGCTGATGATTTGTGACACTAGCACGAGTTTCGTTTGTCATAAAGGAGATTATGGGGCTTACATGTTAAACAAATTGAAAATTTTATCAATTAAAATTGTAAGGACGTTGTGCTACTATTTCGGTGTTGAATGAAAGCAAAAGTTGAGTGCAATGCGACAACGTGTGTATATATTGCATTATTCCATATAATTTTATTAAAGTCGATTACTGCCCTCACATGTTTCTTGTATAAAAAAAAAATGACCGATTAATTCCGCATCAAAAGATAATGACATAACTTTAAGCTTTTTGTAATGAATAACAAATTTATGAACAAGTATTTTGAACAAACTTTGGGTTGTCTTCAATAGATACTAAGTGTAACTTTTGTATGATTAATATAGAAGACAGAAACCACTTATTCTTTTAGTGCACTCAGACAAGTGGTGTATGGCGTAATATTCTGATACAAAATGGAGTTCTGTGACAGGTTAGAATTTAGAGCCTCAATGGATGATGTGGGTCACCAAAGGTAAAAACTTGGAGGCAAGACTCCTCAATCTGTCTTTCCTAGCAACTATTTATTGCATCTAGATGGAACATAATTGTAGACAGTTTCAAAACAAGTTGATTGAGCATCATCTTCTGTTGACTAGGATTTGAAAGGTTATAAGAGGTAGGGCGTTACTCAACCAACTATGTATACCTTCCCAAGAAAATGTTTTATCGGCTATTGTATGGAGGCTTCTTTCTTCCATTTTCTCACATAATTAGTCACTTTGAATTGCTAGGGGATTCCCCTAAACTTTTGCACCTCATTTGATTCATGATATTCGCATATTTACACACAAAAAAAAAAAGTATTTTTAATAATATTTTCTTATGGTTTAAACTCCATCCCATCTATTTCTTTTAAACATCACCCGGAAGAATTAACGGTTAACTTAGTGGTGGTTTTCTTAAAAACTTAAACGGTTAATCAGGAAAAAGACTCAACAATGGATTTATGACGAATTAGTTAACACTTTGTGT
This sequence comes from Eucalyptus decipiens, assembly GCA_014182575.1. Taxonomy (NCBI): domain Eukaryota; kingdom Viridiplantae; phylum Streptophyta; class Magnoliopsida; order Myrtales; family Myrtaceae; genus Eucalyptus; species Eucalyptus decipiens. The sequence continues at coordinate 7,385,295 of CM024613.1, read as the reverse complement.
GTAAGCCGTACCCTCGCTCGTGCAGGACTAGACTCGATATAATGAAATAGGCTCAACTCTATATTGTGTAAGCAAGTTGTGAGCCATGAGGACTAATGAGTGTGAGAGGGAGTATCATGATTTGAGCCTTTGACCTAGTACCATGATTGCGATTTATCCCAAAATTTTTAACCACCAGGAATAAGTGAAAATGTACTTTTAACATATTATTCAACATTTGCATCGCCAAATTGAGCGGATAATTTATGAATAAATAGCATTTCCAAATACCCTATGAAATGGCGCCTATCCTCAAAGTTCCTCCTAGACTTGATGTCGTTCCAAAACACAGGAAAAGTACAAAAAAAAGTCACATACCGATTATATTTCTATCAATTTAGTCATAAACTTTTTAATTAAACTAATTTAATCTTAAACTTTTCGCATTTCTATCAATTTAGTTATACATACCTTAGCGATCGGCTGGAGGAGGGGATGGAAAAATAAAAATAAAAATAAAAATTCAAAAATTCAAAAATATTAAAATATTATTAAAAGTTGTCCACGTTAGCATTGATCGGGTCATGTCAACCAACTAGCGTCTAGTCAACAAAATTCGGCTAAAATTGGCTGAAAAGGGCTGAATTGACACTAAATAAAAAATGTTTATGACTAAGTTGACCAAAAAAAAAAAAAGGTCTAGATCTAAATTGGTACAAATATAAAATGTTTAGAACTTTTTAACATCTTTCCCGGAACTTAAACATGAAGTACCTAATCATATGACAAGACATTTTGCAAAAAAGGGCACTCATGGGTAAATATGTAGAAATGAATTAAACATATTTGACACAACTTTCTTGTAGAGCTTGTCCGATGAAAAAGAGTATTACGACTTTTATAACATCTTTTGCGAATATCTTCAAAGTTAGAGCCAAGAAGTTGCCTCACTCATACTCAACTTTAGAACTTATCAATTCCCGGACATATAAGTAGGAAAATTACCAAAGAAAGTCCTAAATTTATTACAATTTTTTCAATTCATTTCTTTTTTTATTTTGGTCAATTTAATTCTAAACTTTTTGTAATTGTGTCAATTTAGTCTATTTAGCCAAATTTGGCCAGCCAACATTGACGTGAATGCCAATAGGAGACAGTGGACAATTTTTTTAATAATATTTTATTTTTTTGATTTTTGATTTTTGATTTTCTTTTTCCTTTTTTTTTTTCCCTCCTCTCTCCTTCCTCTTGCTCCAGCAACTAGCAAGAGGGGAGGGCTAGTCACCGTCACTATCATTAGGCAAGGGTGAGCTCGCCCAACCACTAGCGAGGTGAGCCACCATTAAATTCGGCTAGGGCTCTCGGCTAGGGCTCCCTTTGCCAATGGACGATGAGGTCGAGCTCGCCCAGATTCGGCGAGGTAGACCTTGCCTAGCTAGTGGATCGGCAAGCTTGCGTCGCCGTTGCTGGGTAAGGGTGAGCTCACCCAACCACTGGTGAGGCAAGCCTCACCTAGTCATTCGCAAGGCGAGCCTATGCCAGATTTGGCGAGGGCTCGCCTCGTCAATGGCTAGGCGAGAGATGGTAAGGGCTCTCCTCACCTAGTCATTTGCGAGGCAAGCCCATGCCAGATTTGGCAAGGGCTCGCCTTGTCAATGGCTAGGCAAGAGATTGTAAGGGCTCCCCTCACCTAGTCATTCGCGAGGCAAAGCCCCGCCAGGCAAGCCCATGCCAGATTTGGCATGGGCTCGCCTCGTCAATGGCTAGGCGAGAGATGGTAAGGGCTCTCCTCACTTAGTCATTCGCGAGGCGAGCCCATGCCAGATTTTGTGGGGGCTCTCCTTGTCAGTGGCTAGGCAAGCTTGCCCTCACCCAGTGATGGCAATGAGAGCTCTTTAGTGGTCGGCAATCGGCCCTCCCCTTTGGCCGATCAATGAAGCAAAGGGAAAAAGGAGAGAGGAGGAAAACAAAAAAAAAAAAAGAAAAAGAAAATATTAGTAAAAAAATTGTCCACCAGTGCCGGTTGGCATCCACATTGACCAAATGTGGTTGAATGGATTAAATTGACACGATTATAAAATGTTTAGGATTGGATTAGAAAAAAAAAGGTTTACGACCAAATTTTCAGGTGTGAACCACTTAGGGTTTGGCTAATAAATTGTTAAGCCTAGACTTAACTCGGGCTCTCCCAAGCTCATACCAATTCGCGATTTAAGTTTAAATTTCTTAACATGTAAATTGATTTTATCTAGGAGTCGTCACTAATCAGTTTACGATAAGTCTATTAGACACTTAAGTAAAATAATCTTTTTTAGGTACGGAGACTTAGTTACACAAGACTTCTCTAATGCCCTTTTGGTACAATTTCTTTTTATTTTCAAAAATGTTTTTGTAGATTGTTCGGATTGATTTTAAATCCATTTCTCTATCATGTGAGGTGATCATGCGAGTGCGCAAACTACTAATTTAACACCCAAGAAAGCAATGAATAAATTACAAGACTTACCTTGCAGCAACGAAGGCATCTACGTTATTATATCATAATTTACATCATCAACCATATATATGATTTCCAATTAACACACAATTTTTTTTTTCATTTAATTAATGAGAATCATGTTTTATGCAATGCAATATAATTAAATGGACTTAGCAACAATTACTAAATAACATACACTTCATGAATCTAATTCTAAATGACACGCATATGATATTTTTTTGTGTTTTCTTAAAAAAAAAAATGCAATCTATTCTTGGGATTGAAACTAATTTATCCTAAGTCATTTTTTGTATTTTTCATGAAATTCGAAATTGGAAAAATGTGAAAATTGTTAAACTAGATTAAGATTCAATTAAATTTGTATTAGGAATTAGGTTAAGCCAAATCCTAATTTAAACTAAGATATTATCTTGACTTAACAATTTCTAACCTAAGATGCAATCTAAAAAAAAAAAAAAAAATCAATTTAAACTTAAAATGAAATATGCAATTTTATCATAATATGCAATGACGTGCAAAGAATGCCTTAACTCTATAAAATTCGAAATTAAAATTGGCAAATAATTAAAGATGCAATTTAAGTTAATGAAATAAAAATCTAACATCCTAAAATTATTTTTTTAGTATTTTTATTTAAAAAATTAAATAAAATGCTTAATCTAAATATACAAATTACCCTAAAGCATGCGATATGCTAATATGAACCTAATCTAACTCAAGCATTTTTTTAGGATATGAGACAAGCACCAAGCCATTTAGAATCATTAAAGATATCATAATAATATCTAAATCAAACTTGATTTTCTCGCTAATAAAAAAAGCCTTAAAGATCAAAATATTAATTTTATTTTCGCTTGATTAATTATTCCATTTAAAGCCAGAGTGCGGTTGCAAATTAAGCAAATAACCCTAATCGGGAGATAGGTCCATCGCTTATAAATGTACAAGTTATATACCAATAGACGTATATTAGGCAATAAACAAATTATGCGCAAGTATTTACCTAAATTTGAAAATAATTTCCAAATCCGAGCTTAACACGATCGGGCTCGCAACCGACTCGCACTCGAAACTCCGGCGATGGAAGCAATGAGAGGGCTTGGGCTACTGGTGTTGCGATCTTGCTGGAGGTGCAGCGGCTGTGGACAGAGGCGGTGGCTTCGCGAGCTCCTGTGGTGGCGTCGCTCGGAAGGGGGTAGCCGGAGTCGCTGGCGGTTCGGTGCTGCAGGGGTCACGGACGGCGACCAGCGGGGAAGGGCGGCAGTGGCGGAGGCGCGTCGACCGGCTCGAAGGCGGACGCTGCAGGTCGGCGGTGGCGCAGCGAGGAGGGCTTAGCTTGCTGGCGACACTCGCGGGTTCTGGCGTCGCTGATGGAGCTCGGGCGAAGCAGCGAGGCAGCGGCGGCTTCGCGGGTCAGACAGGAGCTGCGACGTCGGGTTGCAGCGACTGGTGCTGCAGCAGGAACGGGTGAGGGGTGGCTGAGCAGAGGCGGCGTCAGGTCGTCGCGCCTGCAGTAAGGGCGACGAAAGGCGGTGCTGGTGCGGTGACCGGCGCGAAGGGACGATGGGCGAACTGACGCGGACTGCAGGCGAGGAAGGGCGCAGCGGTGGTCGGCGGCTTCACGGCGGTGGCGACCGGCGCAGCGGAGGCCGGCAGGCGGAACGGTGAGGGCGGGCACGAAGAGGACGATGAACAGGAGCTCCTTTTTTCTTTTTTTTTCCTCTCTCTCTCTCCTCACGTCTCCCTCACCTGTCTCTCTCTCTCTCTCTCTGCTGCTGCTGCTGTCAGCAGAAGGGAAAAAGCTTCTGCTCTTCTTTCTGCAGAAACTGATAAACCCCTTTTGCTGTTGACTTCTCCCTAAATAGAAACGAAAAGAATTTCTCCTTTGTATTCGAATTTCTTCGCCTCAAAACCGAGAAAAGCCCCCCCACAATTTTCTCCGTACGCGGTCCCTTTTATACAAGCGAAGGACTTAATTTTTGGCAAATGTTCTTTACTTTTCATTTCCTTTTCAGCTCACGCACGAAATCCCCTTTGATTATGTAATATTTCTTATTTTGAATCAAAGAATATGTTACTCAATATATGCCCCACGTGCAATATTCTCTTTATCTTTTTCTAATATTTCACTTAAAACTTTCATTTCTGCAAAAAAAATATATCATTCGATGTATATTACCTGAATATGTTAAAAATCTCCGGTCGTATCATTGAATTAACGCTCATTTATCGCTAGTCTGTTTAATGCAAATGGCAATAAAAAAAAATGCACATAAAACTAGATGTTATGCAATTTTAATTCTATATTATTTTTAGGAATTAAAAATTAATCCTAATTTTTATGCAATAAATGACTAAATGAGTTGCCCAAAATTTAGGTGTTTATCAACTTTACATCAAAAGGTTAATGCCAAATAATTTCATATGATGAGAATAACCACCCAAATTTTTGTACTCCTCGACAATGTCTATAAAATAAAGTTTGATCGAATTTCCCTAGCGGAACAAAAATCTAGTTTAACCCTTGCGAAGAACAGAGAAACCACATATCAGGATCAAGATAAATACAAGGTGAAAAATGACAAAGTTCTCCAAGACAAATTCAAACGTAAAATGTTTTATTCATTATTCAAGACGGAAAAATGGGGAGAATAGCCAAAATAAACAACCGTCACGTCAGTCCTCAAGCGGCCGCCCTTTTTATCGACTTCATTTTCCCAACGATCACGCAAACCTAACAACGACAGGGGTTCGAACCGAATGCTTAGCAGAGACCCACGTGACCGCCCCCCAAGCATAGGGCGTGGCCGGCGTAGCTTTCCCACTCCTCGTAAAGTCAACCCTATAACTTGCTGTCTGGTTCGCCTTTGTGAACACCAGATCACGTGGTTGCACGCCAATCACGTCCAAACCCTTGATTGGGTCAATGACCGAACGGTAACGTGACTGCGCGGGTCCGACGTTCCTCACCGTCCTTGTCACGCTGACCTTCGTCGCCGAACCGTCGAACCTCACGCTGATCGATGGATAGTTGAGCTGGTAGTCGGGTATGCTCCTTATGCTTGAGCATTTGACTCTTTTTTTAACTATGCGCTCGATGTCGGAGTCGGTGTAGTCGAGGCCACAAAGGTAAGGAATGTAATCTTGAGGTGCGGTGTCGTAAATGAGACCAGGATCGACGGCCTTTGATGGATTGACGTGTCCAGCGCCCGTGGCGAAAATGTCCGCTGGACGGAGCGTCTCGTCCACGATGGGTTGGCCCTTCAAGTTGGAGGTGGTTGCAGTGGTAATGATGGCGGACTTGATGGCCGCTGGCGACCAGTTGGGGTGCGCGCTCTTGAGCAGCGCAGCCACACCGCTGAGGTGGGGGCAGGACATGGAGGTCCCGGAGAGCACAGAGAATGCACGCTTCTTGTCCGTAGAATTTCCTAAAGGAAATGGCCAACCGGCTAGAATGTTCAAGCCCGGGCCGATGATGTCTGGTTTGAGGATGCCTGGGCTTTGCGCGTTGGGGCCGCGAGAAGAGAAGGATGTTACAGCCGGGTCGGCAGATCTCCCGTTGAAGTTCGTGCCTTTGAATAGGATCGTGGCCTTCGGTGCTGACGCTGTGCTTAGGTATTGCTTGATATCACTCCCAGCGGCATAACTCACATGGACGGCGGGTAGAACATGCCTATCGGCAAATGTGGTGTATCCAGCCACGATACTGTTCACGAGGATCATGGCCGCGCCACCTGCGTCCTGGACTTCCTGACCTTTATCGAGTCGCCCAGTTCCGTCATTGTCGCACACGACCACTTTCCCTCGGAGGTCCGAGCGGGTTCCCAGTGATCCGGTAAGGCAGTAGGCCGAGGATCGATCTCCTTTTTCTCCAGGATAAACAAGGGGAAGTGGCACCGGATCGAAGTCGCGCGGTTGGTACAAGGTCTCCCCATCGAACTCCTTCCCATTCCCGAGCCGCGCCGTTGCTTTTATGCTGCGGTCGATGCTGCTTGCTCCCACAGTGAGAATCCAGGGTGCCTCGTTTGACAACGTGCCGCTGGATGGCCCCGAATTCCCCGCGGAGCAGCTTACCAAGATGCCCTTTTGGGTGGCGGCAAACGCACCCGTTGCGATCAAGTCACTGTAGAACGGTTGGGAATTTCCACCTAAAGAGAGGGAAAGCACATCGACACCGTCTTCGGTGGCAGCGTCTAACCCAGCTAATATGTCTCCCTCATTGCACCCAAGAGAACTGCAAACCTGGTAAATAGCCAAATGCGCAAGGGTGCTATGCCTGAGGCCGTGCCATTGGCATTACCGAGCGCGTTGGCATCCCTCACAAAAGCACCAGCAGCTGTGCTGGAAGTGTGTGTGCCATGGCCCTCACTATCATATGGTGGATCGGCTTGGGCCACAGTGTTACTCGAGCTGATGAAAGATCTCGCACCGATGAGCTTGTTGTTGCAAGACTTGCCGTCGAAGTCACACCTGCCCTTCCATTTGGCGGGGGGTGGAGGCACATTCTTGTCGCTGAAGGAAGAGTGGTCGGGGAAAACCCCCGTGTCCAGTACTCCGATGATCACGCCCTTACCGAAGTTTGACTCCTTCCAGAGCCCGACTCCTTGGCTCAATCCCAGGAAGTCGGGGCTGTGGGTTGTGTGTAGAGAGAGCGTCTTCTCCGGACGCACGGACAAAACACCGTCCTTCTCTCGAATGGCTTTAGCTTCCTCGGCCGTCAATTTGGCTGCAAACCCTGATAGCACATGTCGGTATGAGTGAACCATTCCTTGCTCTTGGTTAGAGCTGGCTGCTGTGGCGGGTAAAAATGACCGATAAAAAGTATCAAGATCCTCTATAGTAGCGAGATGTATGTCCGTTGGCTTTCGTACTTGGATGATATAAGCCGACAACGAGCTCCTCGTGTCAGCTCCTGCAATAGCACCATTAGCAGGGGAGATGCTTTGAATGCAAATGAGATGGAGAATGAAAATGGTCAAGATCATCGGAGATAATCTGCACTTCGGGTCTTCCATCTCGAATGTGCAGAAGAGGTAGAGAAATGTTTTTAGCTTCTGAGTTCCGTGTTGATAGTTGAATTGGAAGCGCATATACATAAAGGAGAAGCGAACATGGATATATATATATATATATATATATATATATTTTTTTTTTTTTGAAGGAAAGGATTCTTATTTCCTAGCTTGCTGATATATTTCCATGTAAAAATTGACTTACCTGCTATAACCCTCAAGGACGGGGTTTCTAAAATGGACCGATCCGTTAAGGGAAATATAAATATGCAGATTTTCTATTGGTAAGAAAAGGGGCAGAATTATAGATTACTTTCCTAATGAGACATTATACAATCTGACCCCCTTCATAATAAAGGAAGCAAACTTATTGCCTTTCGAATGGTAAGAAAAGGGGCAGAATTATAGGTTACTTTCCTAATAAGACATTATACAGTCTTACCCCCTAATAATAAAGGAAACAAACTTATTGCCTTTCGAGTGGTAAGAAAAGGGGCAGAATTATAAATTACTTTCCTAACAAGACATTATACAATCTGACCTCCTAATAATTAAGGAAGCAAACTTATTGCCAACCCATTTATTACATGATTATATGCATGATACATGCTATACAAATACTCTTTTTCTTAATATGCTTTATCCAGTGGTGATTCTTATTTCCTCATTAGTACAATTATATGTCATATCATAATAAATAGTTAAATTACAAAAAAAAAAAAATTGTTAGACAAAATGTTCGGTTCAGGGTAATATTGAATTAGCTTTCTAAATCCTAAATAACATTCTTTAGAAGATGAAAAACCAACCGAAGGCCTAAGGCTACGTTTGGTTGTCCAGATAATAATCAGGATAGGATAGGATAAAGTAGGATATTAAATCCTTTGGATAATAAAGGCGGACATATCTAATCCTATCAAGTGTTTGGTGCACTTCAGGATAAGATTAAAATATAAATATGATATTCATTTAAATTATAAAATTAAAAAATAGAAAATTCAATTAATTAAAGGCCATGGAAAAACCCTAGATTTAGGAATTGTGGCCACCTCCGCGGTGGCCACCATTGAAAACGGCAAGTGATATCTTTTCTTTTTGTTAAGTTCTTTATTTCCTTAAAAAAAAATCTTATCCAATCCGGACTTATCCCACACCCTCCCCCGGATTTTTTATCCGGCGTTTTATCCGGATATATCCAGGTTTGTCCGATCTGGTGGACATTCCCAAACATCGGATAGGATAACAAATTATCCTATCCGGACTCAAATCCGGACTACCAAACGCAGCCTAAGAGTTAATACGAAGCTCTACAAATGGTTTAATAAAATGAATTGAATGTCATGCTATAGTGTGATCAATAAAAAGTATCCTCAGTAAATTACTCTTCTCAAATGAGCTTCTAAACATGAAAATAAAATCTCCCCAAAATTCTTGGGGTCATACAATGTAATTTTGCATTTTTATGTGCACACGAGGAAAGTAAATCATTCATAATGATGTCGATTTACAACTTAATTTTTAATGCAAATTCAATCTTTAAGTTATTTTTATGTGATTTTATATAAAGATGCAATTTAAAACTATTAATAAGAAAGAATTTATCTATTTTTTATTTTCTACTTGCTCGTCTTCCATCTCGAATTTGCAGAAGAAATGGAGAAATGCTTTTCCTTCTAAGTTGTGTTGAAAGTTGAACTTATAGTGCATATATATGCAAGAGAAGTGAAATGAAGAAATGCATTGGTCTCATGTCCACATCAGATTATCGTCAATGTATCATAGGATGGTCAATGATGACTATACCATCATGTCAATAATTTCATACCAAAATTGGCAAAAATTTGGTGCCTCATGCAAGGATTTAGAATTACATTAGCAAAATTATAAAAATTTAAGATTAAATTGGCAACCGTACTATAAATTTATGATTGATTTGATAATTTTTCCTTAATTAAACATGCAAGACAAATATGATCAGACTGACCTAGCTATATGCAATTTCAAGGAAATTTTAACATGGACAAAAGAGGTACTCGATTGAAAAGGTCCAATTTTAGGTTCAATCGGATATGTACCACGCACATATATCACCTAATCACAAGACTAGGCCTAAACCCTATCCAAATTCATTTCTCCACATGGAATTAAGCAGAAAACAAAAACCAGCCATCAAGCTTCCAGTGCCAATTTTGAAACAGTCATGCGATCTAATTTGCAAGCAAATGCAAATAGTATCCGAAAGGATCGTTGAAAGTATGGAGTGTGCCGCCCTACCAAAGGTGAACAAGTCATGGACTTAAGTAAAAAATAATATTTTGAATTTTGAAAAATTAAGTAAACAATATATAATAAAAAATACGCTCGCGCTATTTCTGCCACTTATTTAGCTCCTAACACCTTCTTTCACATTGATTTGACTATGTTATTATTTGTAGGTCCACTCATCACTTATGATTATTTCTTGCCTTTTCTTTTCCTTATTTTTCTTTTGTTTTAATTTTTTAAGAGAAGAAACTACCCATACTCCTCTCACACAACAATTATTAAATTTAAATGTGAGGCATACTATTGTTTTACCATTATCGTTCGCTTTTCGTTTCTTCTTTTTTTTTTTATTCTTAGTCTTTCTCCATTTCAAGCAAAATTTATGTACCTTTTTCAAAAAAAAAAAATAAAATAATAGATAGCAAACTAGTTTTTGCACACAAAAAAAAAAAAAAAAAAAAAAGCTAACTACTGTGATAATAAGTTGTATATACCTTTTTTTTAAAACTAAGATTTAGTACACTTTTCATTTAATTATAAGTTTAGCACGTCTCATTATATTTTCACAACTCAACTTTCATTTTATCGAGTGAATCTAATAGTCAAATTTTTAATTATTAATGATGCATTAAATATTTTGATTGACTTTGATCCGTTCTTCTACTTATGGTGACATACTTCAAAATGACAATCCATCAAACGAGATCCAATCTATCTTTTCTAACATGCAATAAAAATATTATGTTGATCGCGATAATTACCTCGTTTATCGTAATCAAGAGGAACATATTTGTATCTCTTTGAATTTTTTTATGGAGACAACCTTGAACACGAAAATGTGTCCATACACTATTTAGAAAATCCTCTACCTTTTAAAGTTTCAAATGAACTTGCTTGACATAATTGATTTGTTGTTCTCGGTTCACGGTTTCGCTATCAACAAATACACTTAAGCAAAAAATAATATTGTCTTCTATAGTGAGTACACAATAAAAAATATTATAATGGAAAATTAGTAAATTATGTATAATGCATATATTAACCATAATATCGTATTGGAAAGATTCACGATTATGAGGATAACCTAAATAAATAAAGTAAACAATCTACATATAGAACTAACATTTTTTTTTTAAAAATTTGATATATGATTAGCACTTGCTCATATTACAACAATGGAAAATAAGTTCAAAAGAAGAAAAACATAAAGGAAATGTTGAATGTAATGGGCGTGAAAGGAACGATTAGGGTGAAAAAAGTTATTTAAAAGGGATGTGAGTAGTATTTAGTAAAGTCTTGTATTATTTCCACCCTTTTATTAGATTACAATACCCTCTTTCACATTAAATTGTATAAATTATCCATTGTGGGTTCTACTCTTAACTTATGATTATTTTTGGCCTTTTCTTTTCCTTCTTTTTCTTTTGTTTTAATTTTTAAGAGACGAAACTATTCATACTCCTCTCAAACAACATTTATTATGGTTAAATGTAAGGCTTTACGATTATTGCTCACTTTCTTTTCTTCTTTTTGGTTTTCTTTTCTTTTTCTTTCTCCAATTGAAGCAAAATTTTGCATACCTCTTTTTCTTTTTCTTTTTAAGAAGTTATTTGGTAGATAGCTAACTAGTTTTGAATCCGTGTATTTTGACTACTCAACTTTCATTTTATTGAGTGAATCTAATAGTCAAATTTTTAATTATTAATGATGCATTGAATATTGTGGGTGACTTTGATCCATTCTTCTCCCATTGCGATCATGTCATCGTAGATCGACACGAAATGTCCTCCTAAAGAGAGGGAAAGCACATCAACTCTTGATGGTTTTATTAATGTGATGGGTCTAAGTTGGCCCGTCCGCCCATGTTTGGCCTAAAAGCCCGGCCCACAAGATTATGGCCCATGGATGAAGGGATATGATGAAGGGACACGTTTCTTTTTGGAGGAGACGTATATAAGGGGAAATAAAGAGGGAGGAACGCAACTTTTGGCATAACGTACGTTCCTCCTCCCTCTCTCCCTTAAAAACGTTCCAAAAAGAAAGAACAGTGCGTAAGAGGTGACACCCATTTTCCCTTTAAGGCAAATTGACGTCATCGGATCGAATGGGATCGTTTCTCTTCCTCATATCGACGTCGGTGTTTAATCTATGACTAACAAGGTACGTTCGATTCTATGATGTGCCTTAGGATCGGTGATGCATATGTTTTTCCCGGGCTCGTCTTCCGCATAAGTTTAGGAGTTCGATTTAGTGTCAAATCCGGTTTTTGGGAATTCGACAATCCCTGCATTGGTATTAGAGCTACAGTTCTTGTTTCCCGATCATTTTCCATGTTTTTCCAGACCCCTTTCATGTTTATGGATGTTTTTTTAATTAATTTTCATGAAATTAATCGGCCGACACCGATCAGGGCGAAAAATCCTGACACCCGTGCACTGTTCATCCATTTTTTCGAGTTTCTGTAACTCAAAATCGATTTCTACTGGCGTTGGATGGAAGGTTTCGTCGAGATAAGCGCGACGAGTGGCGGAACGCTGCCAAAGGCCACCGGACGCGCCCCCACACGCAGCCGGAGCGAAACGACGTCTTCGGCGCGTGCGGCGCAAGCGCCGGATGACGTCATCGTGACGTCATCCAGGCACGCGCATGGCACGTGCCGGTCGGCTTATCCGACTGGGCCGAACGGTCCGACCGGCCCGACCGGTCCGTTCGGTCCGACCTGGCTCGTCCGGCTCGACCCGGCAACCCGACCCGTTGACCGTTGACTTTGACCGTTGACCAAAAAAAAAGGGAGGAAAAGAATGTGTTTCTTTTTCAAATTAAGTCTATGTGGATTATATGTAATCCCTTATTTGTTCTGCATTTATTGCAGGAATACTGCCTCCCCTTAGGTTGCGCACACCTATTCGCGCAATTACCGATGAACAAAAGGAAAGGCTTTCTAAGTTGATAGCTGAGCTGACTGATCATCGATGGGAGAGTGGTGACTTAATTGATCACGTTCTTGAAGTCAACAGGAAAATTCAAAAGATCATATGAAATGATCGTCCCTTGCCACAGTCTGAGATGGTGCGATTTTTCATGAACACCCTTCCACCAGAATGGCAAGGAATGTTGAATCGCATATGGAATGTCAATAAAGCCGCTTCATATAGGATAATTGTGATGGATTTTATAGATGAATATTACTGGATTGTTACAAGGGAAAAGATCAAGAAATTGAACAAAATATGATCTTTCCCAGTTCATGTATTGACTTAGTGTTAGATGTATTGGCTGGCCTTCGTTAAGTGTGCTTTGTGAACGTCTTATGTAATGTTTACTACCTTATTGTTGTTGATGTAGCAACTGATATGTTAGTTGTATTATGTGAAAGCATTATTATTCTATTGGATATCAAATATTATTTGCTTTCTGTTAGTGTTGACTGTTGTGGGTAGTTCATAAAAGTTTTTGTAACTTCATATAATTTATTTTGCATAAGACAATTATATTAATGATAACTTTAAGTTAGGATTTTTGGAGGATGGTTGGAAACACATTGACCTTTTGATTCTAAAACATTACTTGAAATTGTTCATTAATATGATGGGTCTGTGCAAAATGGATGCATAAATGATAGGCATTAATAATCCGTGCATATATGTCTAATGTGTTTAGATCAATGGCTTCAGCCACAAAAAGCATAGTTGCCGAGCTGAAGAAAGGTGAACAGCTCAATGGCGATAACTATGAAATATGGTACATGAAAATCCAATATGTGCTGGAAGATCAAGAGGCACTAGAAGCTCTTAACCTGACCATGGTAGAACCTGAAGAAGGAAACACTGCATATCACAAGAGAGATAAGGAAGCATTTGCTGCATGGAAAAGAAAGAACTATCTTGCTCGCATTACGTTGCTGAGTAGCATGGAAAATGACGTCATGCAAGAGTTTAGGCGTTTTAAGAATGCCAAGGAAATGTGGGAAGCATTGGCAGCAAGATTTGGTCATACTTCGGTGATTAGATTGAGGCAGCTCACTATTAGGTTTGACTCTTATAAGAAGTCTCATGGTCAGACCATGAAGCAACACCTTAGAAAGATGTCAAACATGATTAATGAGTTGAAAGATGCTGACTATATCTTGACTGATGAGCAGCAAGTGCAAGTAGTGATTCGTTCTTTGCCTTAGAGTTGGGAGCATATGAAGGTGCATATGACCCATAATGAAAATATCAAAACCTTTGAGGATGTAGTGCGTCATCTTGAGCTGGAAGAAGACCGCATTTTGGCGGTTAAGCCGGAAGCTGAAATTTATCATGCTGGTTCTAGCTCACATGGAGCTTCAAGCTCCAAGCGCAAACGTCCTAACTGATTTGATAAAGGGAAAGGCAAGGAAGCAGGTCCTTCAAGGAATAAACCTAAGCTTAACCAACATGAAAGAGGAAAGCGTCCTCGGATGAAGAAGCTTACAAGGGTGAAGTGTTACAATTGTGACAGGAAGGGTCACTATGCTCGCAACTGTCGTGAGCCAAAAAAGGTATACACCCCTTGTACTTTTCAGAACTTTGCTTATGTGTCGAGTTATGTATTCTTAACTGAGTCTAATCCTTTGTGGATTGTAGATTCAAGAGCGACAGACCATGTAGCGAAGGATTGAGAATCCTTTGTGGAATTCGACGAGTACCAACCGGAATTAAGTGGATCTATGTGGGAAACAACTCTAGAGCTGAAGTTAAAAGAATTGGCACATGCCAATTGAATATGCGTGGTGGACGCACCTTGTTCCTACATGATGTTCTATATGCTCCGGAGATTCGTCAAAATTTAATGTCTGTTTTGGTGTTAGTTAAGCTTGGTTTTAGTGTGAACTTCCGTAATAGCGGTGTAGATTTGTATTTGAAGACAAACTACTATGGTTGTGGTCATTTTCTGGATGGTTTTATTGTACTAAATGTTGACTGTGGTGATGTCAATATTTTTTATTCCCTTTTTCACGTCTTCCACTTCATATGATAATGATGTGAATGTGTGGCATACTAGACTTGGTCATATTGGCCAACAATGTATGAATAGACTAGCCAAAGAGGGCTTATTGAACAACATTGAAAAAGTCGATTTGCCCATATGTGAGCATTGCCTAGTAGGGAAAACGACAAGGAAACCATTTGGAAAATATAAAAGAGCTGAATTTCCTCTGCATTTAATCCATTCTGACGTCTGTGGTCCAATGAATGTGAGAGGAAGGTATGATGCTGTTTATTTCATCACTTTTATAGATGATTATACTCGATTTGGATATGTCTATTTGATTTCTCATAAATCTGAAGCATTAAGTTGTTTCAAAAGATTTATGAACTTAGTAGAAAATCAATTAGACAAGAAAATAAAAGTATTAAGATCCGATCGAGGTCAATAATATTTATTTGATGAGTTCAGAAAATTATGTGATGAAAAAGGAATAGAAAGACAGTTGTCTATTCCATATACTTCTTAACAATATGGTGTTGCGGAGAGAAGAAGCAGAACCTTACTGGAAATGGTTAGGTCAATAATGGCGCATGCTAACTTACCTATCACTTTTTGGAGTGATGCGTTGTTAACTACTGCCTATATACTTAACAGGGTGCCTTCCAAATCAGTTACTTCCACTCCATATGAGTTATAGACAGGTAGAAAACCGGACTTAAGTTTTCTTAAACTATGGAGTTGTGCTGCCTGTATTCATGAGTCCTCTCACAAGTTTGGGAAATTGGGTCTCAGAGGAAAGAAGAGTATTTTCATAAGATACTCCGAACACTCGAAAGGGTATGTGTTCATAGGTGAGCAGGAAAGTGGAAGTATAACTGAATTTGAATCACGGGATGTCACATTCTTAGAGGATAAATTTCCTAAGAATGACGAAATATGGGAAGATTATTCCCTATTTGAAATCTTGGATCAAGATAATGATATTAGTGGCGTTCGTCAAGTGGGAGTAATATGAGAAGTGATGAATTGAATTCAACTCATTCTCAATTACAACCACATGATGAGATGTCATTATCATTATTTAATCCTAGTGGGAGCATAATGGGGAATGATGTGTAAAGTGTACAATCTCATACGGCGAACAAGTCGCCAAAGTATTCCCCGTCAGTGTTTTGACATTGAAGAGGAAACTTTTATGATTGCTCCACAAGATGAGGATGGGCCAAGAAATATTAATGAAGCTTTAAATTGCCCTAGTAAGTAAAACTAGATTCATGCAATGGAAGAGGAAATTGAGTCAATGAAGTCAAACCAAGTTTGGGAACTGGTTGATCTTCCAAAAGGACGCAAAGCTATTGGGAACAAGTGGGTTCTCAAAATAAAGCGAAAAGCTGATGGCTCGATAGAAAGGCATAAGGCTCGCCTTGTGGCGAATGGGTATAATCAACAGAAATGAATTGACTATGAAGATACATTTTCTCCTGTAGTGAGATTTACCTCGATTCGCATTATTCTGGCAATAGTGGCTAGTATGGATCTTGAGTTACATCAAATGAATGTAAAGACTGCTTTCCTCAATTGAGAATTAGAGGAAGAAATATATATGTAACAACCTGTTGATTTCATTATAGAAGGCCAAGAAGGAAAGGTATGTCGACTTTTGAGATCAATATACGGCCTTAAGCAGTCATCGAGACAATGGTATATACGCTTTCATAATGCTATAATGGCATATGACTTTACAATGATAGATGTTGATCATTATGTATATATCAAAAGATCCAAAGATCAATTTGTGATTATATCATTATATGTTGATGATATACTAATTGCTGTAAGTAATATGGAGTTTGTTAATACTGTCAAGAGTTGGTTGTCTTCTAACTTTGAGATGAAGGATATGGGTGAGGCTGTATACATTCTTGGAGTTAAGATTTCAAGAGATCGTTATCTCTTTCGCAAGAAACATATATAAATAAGGTTATTGAACAATTTCGTATGCAAGATTGTAAACCTATAGACACTCCTATTGCAAAAGGTGAAGGATTGAGCCATAGACTGTGTCCAATGACTCCACAAGAGAAGGAACAAATAAAACATATTCCTTATGTTAGTGCTGTTGGGAGCTTGATGTAAGCTAAGATGTGTACAAGACCAGACATATGTTTTGCAGTTGGAATGGTGAGTAGATACCAATTCAACCCAAGTCAAGCGCATTGGAAGGCCGTTAAGAGAATACTGAGGTATCTGAAAGGAACTGCTGATTACAAGTTGAATTACCAATGAAATGATCTGCGACTTGAAGGCTATTCAGATACTGATTGGGGAGGCGATTTATATGAAAGAAAATCTACCTATGGATTTGCTTTCTTACTGAATAATGGTGTCATATCATGGAGCAAAGAAGAAGCAAACGTGTATAGCCTTGTCCACGATGGAAGCTGAGTTCGTGGCATTATTAGCAGCAGTACAAGAATGAGTTTGGCTTAAGAACTTTTTGGATCATTTAGGTGTTATTGAGAAAGCTGCAAATCCATTATTGGTTAACTGTGATAGCCAAGCAGCTATAGTGTACACCAAAGATCCAAAACATCATAGCAAGACCAAACATATAGATACCAAGTATAACTTTGTCAAAGATATAGTTGCACGAAAGGATGGGAACTTACAGTACATATCTACGCATAGAATGGTAGCAAATCCTATGATAAAGCCAATACCTAGAGATGTGTTTTGTGGTCATATAAAATCTCTAGGATTGCATATAGTCTGATGTACTGGATTGTAATTTCCCTGAGTTGTTCACATTTATGAACTTTTGTTTTTCATTATTAATGCCTATGAATCTTTGTTTGATCTTTATGCATCTTAATGCTCAGTGCATTACATTAAGTTGAGAAAGCATGTCGGACAGATAAAAGATTAGCACACTCACACGGGTAATCGCCTCTATTTACTGTGTGATAAATAGAGATGAGACTGTTTTTAAGCTTATTATATAGGTCATAATCGAGAGCTCAAGCTTAAAATATATTTGTCGCCTTAACTGGGTGTTAAGATGATGACATAATAGTTATTATGTCCGAAAGTAAAATAACCCACATATTTTACTTTATCTGTCTATGATGCCAAATGTGAGTTATAATGAATTTTGTGAATGAGTAGATACACGAACTCAAGTTAGACATTGGGTATGTTTGAACTATCATCTGTACGGTATTGAAGGTGTAGACATACGCTTCATGGGAAATGAGTTAATATCGTAATACGTATTTCATACTACGTATGCATGAGACGACCAATAATAGTGGCAAAAGTTTGATATCAATTTTTATGCCGTGTGAGACTCTTGAGAAAAAGAGTTCCTCATTTTTTAGTGCCTTCATGACTCTTACTTATTCTCAAGATTTCTATTTCGTATTTGCTATTTTAGGATGTTACCAATGGTCATGAGTTGATTCGGTTTAATGGGGCATTTCTAGAAAAGCAAGTTGAACTGAAATTGAGAGTTTGAAGGAAAGAGGAAGATTGAATTTGGAGAATCACATTGTGGTTTTGTATTCACTGGTCGACCAATTATGACTGTCTTTAGGATAATCATAATTGTGAATATAATATATATATAAAATCATTGCTTAAAAGAGATCAAGAGAGATATAAATGTGATTGATCAATCTAGAGTATTGCATACTAAATCTACTTAGAGTGTGATGCTCATTATGAGCTGCTATATATTCCTAACAGATGTATGGTAACGAACTCTAAAAATATGCTTGTCGCACGGATTATTCACCGGTATGAATGTTGAATAGAGGTAAAGAGGATCTTGTTCGGCTCACCATGTGCGAGTGTAAGATGATGGTTTTATTATTGTGATGGGCCTAAGTTGGCCCATCTGCTTATGTTGGGCCTAAAAGCCTAGCCCACAAGATTATGGCCCATGGATGAAGGGATATGATGAAGGCACACGTTTCTTTTTGGAGGAGACATATATAAGGGGAAATAAAGAGGGAGGAATGCACCTTTTGGCATAACGTACGTTCCTCCTCCCTCTCTCCCTTAAAAACGTTCCAAAAAGAAAGATCAGTGCGCAAGAGGCGACACCCATCTTCCCTTCAAGGCAAATTGACGTCATCGGATCGAACGGGTTCAGTTTCTCTTCCTCATATTAGCGTCGGTGTTTAATCTGTGGCTAACAAGGTACGTTCGATTATGTGATATGCCTTAAGATCGGTGATGCATATGTTTTTCTCGAGCTCGTCTTCCGCATTAGTTTAGGAGTTCGATTTAGTGTCAAATCCGATTTTTGGGAATTCGACAATCCCTACAACTTTGTCTTCGATGGCAGCGTCCAACCCAGCTAATATGTCTGAATCGGCACAACCGTTCTCATCGCAAACCTTGTAAATTGCCAAATGCGCAAGAGGCGCCATGCCTATGGCCGTGCCATTGGCATTACCGAGTACACTGGCATCCCTCACAAAAGCACCGGCAGCTGTGCTGGAAGTGTGTGTGCCATGGCCAGCATGATCATATGGTGGAACAGCCTGCGCGACAGTGCTGCTCGAGCCGATCAAAGACCTCGCTCCAATAAGCTTGTTGATGCAGGACGTGCCTTTGAAGTCGCACCTGCCCTTCCATTTGGCCGGGGCGGAGGCACCCCATCGTCGCTGAAGGAAGGGTGGTCAGGGAAAATTCCCGAGTCCAATACTCCAATGATCACGCCCTTACCGAAGTTGGAGTCCTTCCAAAGCCTGACTCCTTGGGGCAATCCCAAGAAGTCGGGAGTGTGGGTTGTGTGTAGAGAGAGCACCTTCTCCGGATGCACGTTCAAAACACCATCCTTCTCTCGAATGGCTTTAGCTTCTTCGGCCGTCAATTTTGCCGCAAACCCTGACAGCACATGTCGGTATGAGTGTACCATTCTTTGCTCTTGTTCAGAGCTGGCTGCTGTGGTGGGTAAAAGTGACCGATACAAAGTATTGAGATCCTCAATAGTAGCGAGATTTTTGTCCGTCGGCTTTCGTACTTGGATGAGATAAGTTGACAACGAGCTACTTGCGTCAGCTCCTGCAGTAGCAGCATCAGCACGGGAAATGCTTAGAATGCAAATGAAATTGAGAATGAATATGGTCCAGGTGGTCGGAGATAATCTGCATTTCCGGTCTTCCATCTCGAATGTGCAGAAGACGCGGAGAAATGCTTTTTGCTCGTGAGTTCTGTTTTGATGGTTGGATTTGGAGCGCATATACATAAAGGAGAAGCGAAATAAAGAAAAGGCCTCGCTCTCGTGACCCTCTAGAAGCGAACATTGATACTTTTTCTTTTTTGAAGGAAAGGATTTTTATTTCCTAACTTTAACTTGCACATATATTTCCGTGTAAGAATTGACTTACCTGTTATAACCGTCCAGGTCAGGGCACCTCCGTGCAAAATTTCGAATATTGACTAATTCGTTAAAGGAAACATACATAAGCAGATTTTTCATCTTTTTTTTTTTGGGGTAACAAAAAGGGCATAGTTACTTTTTACTGTCCTAATAAAGCATTGTACAATCTTATCCCCTAATAATAAATGAAGCAAACTTATTGGCAGCCTATCTATTACATGATTATATGCATAATACACGTTATACAAATACTCTTTGGCTTTATTTGGTCATCTAGATTTATAACCAGGAAATGACTGGATAGGATAAGTGTTGACACCTAAATTTTGGCGACCCGGTTATTTGTTACATTAAAAAATTAGGGATTAATTTTTAACCAAAAAAAAATAGAATTAAGTTGCATAGCATATCGTTTAAGGAGCTTTTTTTTTTATTTGCATTGAGCTGGTGACGAATGAGTTTGATTTGGTAGTTCGAGCTTTAAATTGACGAATGGACTAAGTGCGTGAAGAGAAAGCAAATTGGCCCAAACCCATATCCTCGAGGAGATATGACGAGTTCATCTTTGCAAGATTTGAAATTTGAAAAATTCTATTGCAATTTTGAATGATAAAATTGGAGGAGAATATTCATTGTTGAAAAGGAAATTTATAAGAGATGAGGAAATTAATAGGATTTTGCATTTGGGAGGTTATAGGTGAACTTCATGCATATTGAAAAAGGAGATAAAATATACTGCAAAGATCACATTCTTCGCCTATGAAAGGAGCTGTGTACAGAGAGAGGAGGGGGCCACACAATTTAATAGAGAAGGGGGCCACACAATTCAATACGAGGCCACACATTGAATATACAGCGCACGAAAGGGGAGGGGGGGAGGGTTTTGGATCACTCGGCAGAGGGGCTTTTTCTTTGTTTGCTTTGGAAAAGCAACACAAAGGAGAAAAAAAAGGAAAGAATTCGTGAAGGGTCAAGGTCAAGCAGCAGAAGACGCAAGAGAGAGAGAGATTCATGGCCACAAGGCAAAGCTTCGTCGAATAGAGAGCATGGCCGTGACTCCAATGCACATATTCAGCCAAGGGGACATATTCACGAAGAAAAGAGAAAAGTGGTGGCTGTGATTTTAAAAAAAAAAAAATAGTCAAGTGAGGACAAGAGTGGTCTCTTTTGGGCTCACCGATGAATAGGAAACAAAAGTAAAGGGGTTTTCTCCTCTTGCTGGGCGTACGCACGCAGAGGAAAAGAAAAGACCAGAGAAAGAAATTCCTCTTCGGTGGACCACGACTAAGCTGCCCCATTCCAGACGTTGTCAACGTCCTGTTGCCACGCGTTGCTGACCTCGTCGTCGAGCTTGCACCGCTAAGGCTTGCGGCTTTGGGGCTTCCTTGGGACTGTCGTTCCGCTTTCCCTCGCACCACCGGACTGAGGCGTCGCAGCTGCTGTGTCCACCTCCAACGACGACAAGGAGCCGTTACAACACCCGCCTCTGTCCCCACAGCTAGCCGAGCGCCACCAAAATCCGGTCCCGACAGCCAAGTCTGAGCTGTGAGCTTCGCCAAGCATCATTATATCGAGTCGCGAGTAGTAGATTCAAAGTCAAATTTGGAAGTCAATATTTGGAATAGGTAAAAATTTGTTTTTTAATTTCCAAAAAATCCTTTTCCTTATTTGATATATTCGTTGATGCACATGATTGAAATTCCTGATATGCCGAGATATTGTAATCTTGAGTAGTCTTCTAAGTTGGGAAATTTTCCCAATTTCACAACGTGTATAAAAATTGTGCACAAGAGAAAAAGTAAATCTACTCAAAATAATGTAGATATACAACTTTACCTTTAATGCAAATGCAGGTCTTTATTTATTTTTATGTGATTTTCTAGGAATATGCAATCTAAAAGTATTAATATGGAAGAGATTATGCTTTTTATTTTCTATTTTCATGACTTGGAAATGAGGCATGTAAACCAAAATAAAATCTAAAAGATCTACCTGAAACAGTAAACTCTTATTTCATGAAAGTTTCTACTTTTTGTAACCTGACATCTACAAAGATGCAAATGCAATACGACATCCAATTCAATTTGCAAAAGAATATGCAAATTCTAAGATATGCTGAAATATGCATATGAGAACACACTCAAATTGCAAATATGAACTTTTCTATATAAGTTAATATTCAAAATGCAATTCCTTGAATGCAGAAAACCTAATTAATGTAAACATGTAATTTTATTTAAAATGCCCCAATTAAGTAGCAAATAATTGAATAGTAAAAGGCAAGGAAATAATAACTCCAGCCATCTCGGGCAATAAATGAACAATCCCTTGATATAAGGTAAGCAAAAAGTAAATCAAGTATTCTAAAATATACTAACGTATTAAAGCAAATATATATGTGCGCGCTATGTAAAGTGTTATAGGAAAAACACGCCTAGATAGATCATTTTTTAAAAATGAGCTTCTAAACATGAAAACAAAATCCAACTAATATCCGACGTGGGATCTTAATTCTACTAGGTAAATATGGTAATTTAGTAATTTCTTGACTCAATTTGTGCATAAGAGGATATTTATTCTACTCTAAATGATGGGAAAAATTGTCTACAAAGTCCTAGACTCATGTTACGGTGACTATTTCAATCCTAAAATTTTAAATTTGGCAATTAGTCCTAAACCTATAAACGATTTGTCAATGTAATCTTTACAGTCAATTTTAGTTGGAAATTGCCGATATTACGGTTTAGTAAGCACCAGTCATCCCATACGTTTTATAAATGGTGCTGACGTTGACTTTTCTTATTTTAAAATTTTTTAAAAATTATTTCTTTTTCTTTCTTTGTTTTTCCTTTTTTCTTGGTGATAGCCGATTGAGGGAAATAGGGAAAATAGAAAGGGTAAAGAAAAGGAAATGAGAAAAAAATAGAAAATTAAAAAATTAAAAAATTGCAAAAATCATCCATGGCCTTGCCATTACAAGACGGTTGACATCTAAGTTAGTGATTTTTAATTAAAATTGGCTAAAATGATTATATGGGCAAATCATCAAACGGTTTATAACTAAATTGACCAAATTGGAAAATTTATAACTAAATTGGTTAGCCTATAATAGGTTTAGGACTTGTTGGACAATTATCTCAAATAAATATGCAATTTTATCTTAGATGCGGATGTGATCTTAGAGTAATTTTTACGTAATTTTTTTATGAACATGCAATTTAAAACAATTAATATGGAAGAGTTTATGTTGTTATATTTTATTTTCAGGACCCGGAAATAAGTATTGTAAGAAGATCTACATTTGCACTATCCTGCGCAACATGATCAATACTAACATGAAGGAATTTTGGAATTTTGTAGATTTTTTTATTTTTTAGATTTTTTTATTTTTTTAATCTTCTTTCTTTTTCCTATTTCTTTAGCGATTGACGACAGGCGAGATCGCCCTCACTAGACTGACGATGCTCGACCCTGCTAAATCTAGAGAGGGTCGCCCTCATTACCTCTAGCGAGACCCTCACTTGTGCCTGACAAGGGCGTCGTGGCCCTCACCCTGCAACCAATAGAGGGAAATAGCAAATGAATGAGAAAAAATGGAAAAAAAAAAAAAATATTCAAAAAAAAATTTTAAAAAATGTAAAAATTGTCCACATTAGCACTGCCCACGCCGCATCATTGAAGGCTAGACTGGTGAACCTGACATGCTTTGCAAGTTCCTATTTTCTATTTTTGTCCTAACCTTTACGTCTGATTTTTTTTTTTTCATTTAAGTCATTTTAATCTTGGAGAAATTACTTCACATCATCCTTGACATCATTTGTCCTCACTTTCAAGTGGACCACTAAAATTGCATCTCGGCTTCGATTTCATTTTCAATCTGGTTGATCAAGTTGGAATTTTCAGTGACCTTTGATGAACGTCTAGCAAAAATTGAGTTTTGCATCATGGAGGCAGGGGCTTTTTGGTGGTGTTATTCACCTACTTCTAACTTGTTTTCGTGACCTACTTCTAATTTTCAAACTGAAAACAAAAAATTACTTTAAATGGGAAATATTTTGAAAAAAGAATACAATGATTCTACGTTTCAATATTTGGACATATTGAAAGGTTTCGAGTTTTTTTTTTTTTTTTGGTGACAACAATAGATATCGGTCGTGACAAAACACGGATGTCATTGCCGGCCCGTTACAAAGTTCATTGTTTAAACCTAATTAATCTGTGGTAATAAACGCGTATTGTTCTGTCCTTTGACGATCGTAGGATCCATTTAGGACCATGGGCCAATGTAAAAGTAGGCAGAATCCAAGCGAGGCCCAATGATGTGCGCACCGTCGGATCATATACTGTTGAGCTTGACTTAGCAAAACATTAGCTTCAGTGCGAGACTACATAATTCTGTCACTTATTTAATACATTAGAAAAGGTGATATAAATAAAATAAGACAAAAAGGGTCTTCAGCTTACTAGTTAGGAAAAGGTAAAGTGACTGCGTGTTAAATTGCCTTATTTCGCATCTCAAAAGAAACTATATTGATAAATCCATAAATTGAAATCTTTGGTGATATATCAAAATTATCCATGTGGTCATTAAAGCTGCTAAAATGGATCACAAACTCATTATGCAACTCATATTTAATGGCCCCTTGTAGAATGGGTAAGATGTCTGGCAACAAAGTGCGGGCAAAATGGGTTGACGAAAAAAATAAGACTTAGTAAAATGGGTCATGATGGGTCGCTTAAACGATCCATATCCCAACTCGCTTGGCCTTCTAAGACTAAAGCAGGTCTGGAGACTTAACTCAAAGGAAAATAGGAAAGAAAAATCTACAAGACGCACAGCTCTTGGAGAGATGAACTATGATGGGAAATATTGTAATTTTTTATAAAATTGATGGGAGGAATGTGCGCTTGAGAGGATTTTTGGTTTGTATCTAAAAAATATCTAGTGTAGTGAGTTGATTTTCAATAGAAATAATGAAATTTGACACGGTGTTATTATCCTTTTATCCTCGAATAAAATATGCATTGCATCAAACAATATCTCACTGAATATAACGCATCTTCATTCTATG
Source organism: Eucalyptus decipiens (assembly GCA_014182575.1). Classification (NCBI taxonomy): domain Eukaryota; kingdom Viridiplantae; phylum Streptophyta; class Magnoliopsida; order Myrtales; family Myrtaceae; genus Eucalyptus; species Eucalyptus decipiens. Next base: position 7,360,125 of record CM024613.1, on the reverse strand, counting down.
CAGTAAAAAGCCCAAAGACCAGGCCGAGAATATAGTGCAAGTCCAAATATGTTAATACATTCGGTTGGATGGCTTTTATTCAAAAACTGAAGCAAATAAGTATGAACAACAAGCACATTGTACTCGCTTATGGCCGATGGTCCATATCTGCAGCAATTTGCATAGATTGTTGCACATCTAAAGAGAAGTTGAGCGCAACTTTAATATAATTTACTTTTATTTTTATTTTTAATCTTTCTTGATCAATCTTTGGAGATCGTTTGGTGGAAAGAATTTAGATCTTTTCTTAATTTAATGTTTTACTTAAGATTCAATTTTTTAATTTACAAAAATTTCCAACAACATTAATGTGATTGTGCTGACAATGGCTATGATGATGACCGAGTAATGTCATTGGTTACTTTGTTAATGCATTTAAAATATGGATTATATAGATGGGTTTGGGTCATGGCGATGCCACAACCACAACGATCAGTGAAGTTCGACATAGGTTCACGGCCTCTTATTCGATGTCCCGCACGAGAGAGAGAGAGAGGCAATTATGTTTGGGGTCTCTCCACAGCGGCGGCGTGGGGCTTAGACGGAGGAGAGGCAACGTTAGCTGAGTTGGCTAGGCAAGCGACAACAAGTGACGACTTTTTATTTTGATTTTTAAATTGATATAAAATTTTATCTAAATGATAGATTCATATGAAGGGCTTAAAGTTGTGTAAATGAGTGGGTGCAAGTTTGCATAAATTGGATTAGATATGAATGTTTTTTTGTAATATGGATTGTATCGGTTATATGTTAAAGTGCTAGTTAGGTCAAGTATGGAACTCTAAAATTGTATCGCATAAAAAGGGGTTAATGCGGGTTATATGGGTCAATTTGGGTGCCGATATTTTTTTTCAACTCAATCCAACCTACTCATTTAACAGGCCTAGCCAACGTGTTTCTTTGGTAGACTAATGGAAATGATCACAGGATGATGCGTAAAGCTTCTAGAGATTCTTAGACATTAAGATGTCACGACATGGTGGGACCTCCGCATTACACAAATTTCGAACACAAGAGGTTCGTTCGACAAGTAGATTGGAGAGGCAGATGTTACATATGCAAAATCGTCAGATTTCCCATCCGCTGTTTCTCTGCTCGAATGGCCACAGACCACCACTGCATTTATTCACCCACTGAAATGGCATGATTCGATTTCTTGCGATTGTGTAAGCAGGTGGAACTTTTGGCTTGTAGCATGCGTGCAAGCAACATGCTTATTCGCACAAGCATTTGCAAGGCACCCCTGGGATTTTGAAGAAGCAACACACTTTCTCGAATTGAATGCAGGGATAATCGGTTTCAGGATGGGCAGTGAGCAGTTCCCACCCCGGAATGGAGAACTGCCCATTGATTGCCGGTCTAATTGTCTGATGAAACAGGTTTTCTAGAAAGGAATAAAGCTAAAATGTTGTATGGACACCAAACTAGCATGCGATCCTAATGAAGGAAATGATGTAGGAGGGAGGATGATGACAGTAATTGAGATGGGTCTCAATTTAGACAGCAGAAAGAGAGCATCAATGTCCTTATTTAAGATATAGAAGAAGCAAGTCTACTGTTAGGGACTTTAGAATTGATAGAAAACTTGATCGTGATAATTATAGTTACATATATATATATATATATATATATATATATATATATATATGTATGTATGTATGTGGATGGTTCCATCTTTGGAATCGGACCAGTCCCCATGAGAATAGCTGGTTCTCGGTGGAGTTGGTCAAGTTTTAGGCAATTTCGGATTCTTTTGAATACTCCTAAATAAAAGGAATAAAGGAATTTCTTGGAGGGCAACTACCATAGTTAACCCCACTCAAAGATTGATTGTCTAGAGATGTCTTGAAGATCATAATGAGGACCACTCAAATTCATAGCCAGTTCTCTTCACCAAAACCATAAGCCAAGACGCGCGTAGTCATACCCTCTCCTCCTACCCGTCTGTCCATCGGCGGCAGCAACCCATTCTTTGCTTTCACCATTTTCTCTGACCTTCTCATTCAAGCATTTAAATCCTTAACCACCCGAGAGTAATGCTTAATCTGGAAATAGAAATTGTTATATATAGAGAGATATCTTCATGTACTTACACTTGCACCAAAAAAAAAGAAAACAAGTGATCCAAAACTACACACAATTTATGGCCTTTCGACTCGAAGTCATCCAAAAATAACGTTTGGCCTCCTCATCTTTTCCTGCCTCGTCTCTTTGCTTCATTGAGTCCGAAACAGGAATAGCGATCTGCAATGCATGAAACATCAGAGGGAGACGATGAAGAATGCGTCGAGGATCAAGTTCTTCCATTGCTTTAGACGGCCCATAGTCGATGACGTGATGCTCGAGCCCAGGCGCAGGCAAAACCAGCTCATGCATCTTTTGATGGAAGAGGACGACAATGAGAGAGCAAGTGCGAAATCACCGTATGCTCGATTGAGAAAGCATAGCTTTTCGCGCATGTTGAAGTCCGCTCTCTTATACACCGCTTTGGTTTGTTTTCCCATTTTTTTTCGTTTTTCTAGTTTGTGCTATGAAAGAAATATCCAACGACGATTACATATTATGTAGCGGAAGGAACTATTATCATTGTGAAAATGTCACTTTTGGTTTGAAAACTACTCTCACATTTTAGTGGTTTCTGTGTGTACTTATTTTTCTACATTTTTTTTTTCGCAGGCTCGGACCATCCGCCGGAAAAGAAGTAGTAGTTCTGTTCAAAACTCGTCGTTGACGAAACGCTGTCCTTCAATGGATGCCGAACCAAGGGGGTCGTTATGCGATAATAACGATCAGAAGCTTATCGATGATCAGGCAAATCATTTTTCTTCTACCTCTCCTTCTTCAGGTTCAAGTTCGGCATTGGAATACGTGGACCTTGTGTCCAAACAGTGGTCTGACGGTGGATTCTTGTACAATGGTTCATCAAAGAAGCAAGAGCAAAACCCAGATCATCAAGATCAGTCACGAACGACACGAGCCAAACTTGATATGGCATATCTGCTGTTCATTAGTCTGATGGGGACGGTGTTGTGTGGCAGAGCTTATGCTATAGTCTTTGCATTGATGTGGCTTCTCGTGGTGACTCGCCGGCTTTGCTGGAGCGTCATTGACAATGATGATGATGATGTGAGGACAGGAAGACAGGAGGAAGTGAAGGTTTCGCAGGTAGAGACAGGTGAGAAGAAGAGAAGAAAGACTGTAGCGCAGTTAATTATGGATGTACTAGGGAGAATGCGTGAAAGGAACCGTCCGAAAATATGAAGAGAGGGCCGCTGTTGCATTAAATCTTTTGCGTGAAAATGTTGTCTTGCGTGATAGATCATGATTAGCATCTAGCTAGTTAGTAGACTTTTGGCGACGAGAATTTCGTTTTGGCAAATTATGGTTTGTATATATATTCATTTTGAGTTCGAAGTCAGGTTGGTATCAATAGAAAAGGGAAAATGTTAGGGTAATAAGAATGTCGTAAGATTGGCATGAGTGTTTAGATCTGAAATGGAATTCTTTCGCAAATTGGATAGGTTTTTGAAATACAAATAACAGTGCTAGACTTTTTAATAGCGAATTAAAAAAAAACTAAATAATACGTGAGATTGTGGATAACCTTTTAAAAAAAGTGGGTCATGTTTAAAAATTAATAACAGTTTAGCACATCACTTAATAAATCAGTCTTAGTAAGTCCAGCATTTTTTAAATACAAATGGCAACCAATAAGACGTTGGTTTAGATGACAAGTAAGTTTGCTCAATTTCCTGTAGTGTGGGATTTGGGTTCGAGTATATTTCAGAGCACTTCACATTAAAATCGTGAATGAACCGGATTGAAATCAGAGGTGCTCTTAAAATCTATCAGAGACGAATCAATTGTGGTGTTCCAAAAGGGGTCCGAGCACACCATATGATCGCTAAACAAAGAAAGAAAATACCAATCCTGGTTTCGTCCCTTCTCTGTGAACAAATTTTAGTCAATATGCCTATCTAGCTGTAACCACTCCAGCAATATTCATTCATAAATGATGAGAATACATACCATGTTGGATATATATAATGTGCAAATTTCATTCATATATTTTATCCTATGGAGATTTGTTTTTTTTTTTTTTCCGCCACATTACATCATCTATACATAATGACAATTTTTTTTTTTTTTTTTTTGCATGGTACGTGATTTTAGGCATGGATACAAGAACCAACGTACACAAACGAGCATATCCAAGAGTGAATGGTGAGGCTTGGAGATGACTTCCGGTCACAACCAAGAGGAGAATATGCGATAAAATCGATCACTTGAACACAATATCATGCGTTAGAACAGTCACGACCAAGAGGAGATATACGATAAAATCGATCGCTTGAACATGACATCATGGGTTAGAACGGTCAGGCGCGAATAAACCATAGGCAGACTGGTCATTGGTAAAGCAAGATAGTTTTACCAGCTCTTGTCAATAGTAAAAGAAGAAAACCTAGCGTCCACGATATTGGCATGTCCGGAAGCAGGACCAACACGATTTAATATTCACGATGCATGGTCCAACTTCCTTTGCCACAGCTCTCTGCGTTACTCTGATGCCCTTCGCTTTCCTCTACATTTAATCTCCTTTCATACCTAAGTTCAACCGATCTCACAAATCTGATGGAAAAACTACATTGACAAGGTACTGAAATGCAAATCTGTGCACCACGGTGACACTTTTTATTTGCCAATTGCAGTTTTCCCTCACAGAGATCATCACAAGACAGCTGATAGAGAACGAATCAAAACATCGATTTTTCATGTGCATATACTTTGCTCTGATCTTTAGAACCCATGGAAGGACAGCATCTTGTTGAAGTCTTTGGACTCAGGTCAAGCTCATGAGGTATGACAAAACTTACATGCTTCTAAAAAGCTTGTTTTCCCTCACAGAGATCATTGTGATACAATTGATAGATAACAATCTACAACATCACGTGCATATTCTTTTCTCTGATCTTCGGTTTCTGTTCTGTACTTTGAATGAGCATTTAATGCAACACAAGCTCATCCGATAATATTCCCAATTCCCTAGGCTCTAAGACTACTGTGATTTGCCATTCCTTCACTTCATCTATTTGTAACATTCATGGTTAGTTTCTATGTAATTTCTACAAGAAAATCATCTAGATTGTGTGTACATGGACAAATGACGTTTTGAAGAGTCCCTTGCATGGACTTGGAGTGATTGGCACTTGAGGCTGCATCCATTATAACCCTTTCGCTGTTTTATCGATTCCCTTACACATGCGACTTTCTTTTTATTTTTTGTTTGGAGCATCTCCATTTTCTGTTTATTCCATGTTTTACATAGTCCGGATGGAATGCTTGGAGTTTTAAATGATCATAGAAAATCTAGATCTAGTCAAGGTTGCTTCATCTAAGAGAGGGTGCTGACTTTGCCGTAGCACGACCGAATATTGATAGAAGCAGGTTAGACATTATAACAGCACCTCTGGCACCAGAGAAGGATCAACGATCAGATGGTACTGAGAAAACAAATGCAGTAAGAGAAGTGAAACGATATAGTAGATCTGAATTTATCACACTGCGTTGATAGGAAAAAGGAGAAAAAATGTAGTCATAGAGTATGGAAAGAACAGAGGATGGAAAACTTGGAAAAGTTAGTGAGATTTTGGTACTGCAATGGCTAGGAGAAGCGGCAGATCCGAGAACCATGTGAGACAGTAGCATGTTGATAACTTGATTTCCAGTAAAAATAGAGAGACCAACGGTGACATCAACCCCAGTGGAAGTCTCAATTTATAACTTTACATGTCAGTTTCGCAAAAAGGTTGAGTAATCTCTGGCATCACTCACTCAAAACATAGAGCGAGTAGGCAATCCACAGAAATTCAACTTTAGAAGAGATGTAAATGCCATGACAAAAAGGGGGCGGGCATTAACATCCTACAGCATAGATCACCTGGTAATTGTCATGATATACATCCTGGTCCTAGCAAGTCGTAGTTATAAGGGCAGTTTTGTTACCATGAATCATTATAAACAAAGCGAGTAGTAAGAGGAGTTGATACTGAGAAATGCCAAACCTTATAGCCTGCTTTGTATGCAGTGGGGGCAGATTTGAGAACAATGTGAGACACCAGCTGAAATCCAAGATGAAAGTTCTCTGAACTAAACTGTTAAAAAATATTGGATGTGTGCGCGCGCGGAAGTATGTTGGATTTTGCGGAAGTGTGTGTGCAAGTGTATGTGAACTATGGCAAGGAAATATGGTAGGATAATTTGAAGGATATAGGACATGGATATGAGGAAAAATATCTTCATTAGTTAAACAAAGTAGTTTGATAGAAATAGTCATGGTGGAGGATTTTCCCACACAAGGTGGACCTCTCACACTCTCGGTGGAGGGTTTCCCTCACACATAAGGTGGAGGGTTATTCCCTCACACACACAAATGATCAACATTCAAGCCTATTTATAGGCGTGAATCCACCGCCATAATCTACCGACTTTGAGTACAAGAAATAATATAAAATTGCAGCTTCTTTGTCTTCTGCTTGGGCGGCTTCTTCCGGATCTTCTGGTTCCTTCTTCCTTCATGGTTAAGAGTCAACAATTGTGGGCTGCACTTTTGCTTCACGTTCAAGTTAATAAGTTGAAGCTTGCTTCCTGTTCTTCTCTTGAAAACTCCAGCAGCAGCTATAATATTATTTTAATATGTGCCCCTTCTCTTGATCAGCTTGTGGGAGCTTCTTCACGTGTTTCTTCTTCGGCGGTTTACGTCCAGACTTCATGCATAATAGACTTTCATTTACTTTTCTTTTGCATGAAGCAAATTGTTGCTGCCGACTTTGTTCCTTCTCCATTAAGCATACTTAATTCTTAAGCATGCATAATCTAGTGTGTTCTAGATCTTTCAAAAATGGATCACAATTTCCAACACTCCCCTTGATCCATTTTTGGATAATCCGGACTTGTGTTGTAAAGTCTCGGACATACCTGGAAATTTTTCTTGTAATTTGTCCCATGCCTTTTATGTCGTCTTCGTTCCACGATCCCTTGCATTCTCTTGTCGAACCACTTGCACCTACCTTGGAATGTGCGTGTCTTTTTGTCGACGATGTCCCATATGTCTTGGGCCATCAAAATGCTCTTAGTTGTAGTTGTTAGCTCGGGCTCGCTCGGGCTCTCGTAGGCTCAGGCTCTGGCTCCAGCTTTGGTTCTGGCTCTGGCTCCGGCTCTGGCTCTCTTGGCTCTCGCTCGGGCTCTGGCCTTTGATTCTGGCTCCGGCTCGGGCTCTGGCCTTCTTAGTTGAGGATGGTGAGGACAAACGCCCATAACCATCCGATGTGCCTATCTTTGGCTTCATGGTTCCTCACACTGGCCTGGGCTCGATTCTAACCCTGGGTGAAATCTAGCTCGATACCATGTTAAAAAATATTGGATGTGTGTGCGCGCGGAAGTATGTTGGATTTTGCGGAAGTGTGTGTGCAAGTGTATGTGAACTATGGCAAGGAAATATGGTAGGATAATTTGAAGGATATAGGACATGGATATGAGGGAAAATATCTTCATTAGTTAAACAAAGTAGTTTGATAGAAATAGTCATGGTGGAGGATTTTCCCACACAAGGTGGACCTCTCACACTCTCGGTGGAGGGTTTCCCTCACACATAAGGTGGAGGGTTATTCCCTCACACACACAAATGATCAACATTCAAGCCTATTTATAGGCGTGAATCCACCGCCATAATCTACCGACTTTGAGTACAAGAAATAATATAAAATTGCAGCTTCTTTGTCTTCTGCTTGGGCGGCTTCTTCCGGATCTTCTGGTTCCTTCTTCCTTCATGGTTAAGAGTCAACAATTGTGGGCTGCACTTTTGCTTCACGTTCAAGTTAATAAGTTGAAGCTTGCTTCCTGTTCTTCTCTTGAAAACTCCAGCAGCAGCTATAATATTATTTTAATATGTGCCCCTTCTCTTGATCAGCTTGTGGGAGCTTCTTCACGTGTTTCTTCTTCGGCGGTTTACGTCCAGACTTCATGCATAATAGACTTTCATTTACTTTTCTTTTGCATGAAGCAAATTGTTGCTGCCGACTTTGTTCCTTCTCCATTAAGCATACTTAATTCTTAAGCATGCATAATCTAGTGTGTTCTAGATCTTTCAAAAATGGATCACAATTTCCAACATAAACATTGCTGAGACATGCCGACATCTGGCTGATGAAAATTACCGTAATTAAGAAAATTGAGACAATGTTATTAACCATAGTGTGAAGTAATACTATGTAATAAAAATGTGAGAGTAAGCTAGGATTAAGTTGGGGAAGTCATGGCACATCAACTGGGGAATGGGAGAGCCTACATGAACCAAACCACGAACAAGAATGCTGCATTCAATTAGCCTGTGATGCACTTGTCAAAATCAGACTAAGTGATTCCATTTTATGGAGAATAACACGGTCAAAATGATACTCGTCTGAAGAAGGACCAGACATCAGAACATTTCACCGGGAATCTAGTTGCAAATTCTGCACTAGAAAAGTACATCCAAGCAACAAGGCATACATCAGTTTTTCAACCTGGGTTCTAACCTAAAGGCCGAAGCTTAATTCTCTGAGTGTGGTGGATCAAAAACATGGTGAGTGTTGACTAAAATCTGTTAAAAGCAGATAAAAGTTTTTCTGCACCCACATTGAGAAAGCCCATGTTTGAAGATGTAGATCCCAATTCCGGTGCAAAAATTATAAGAAAGTAGAGATGACAGTTTTTGATAGTAATTACTAATGTCACATTGGATCTCATAAAGCAAACTAGATCATTATATAGAATGAAGGGTCTCTACGAATGGGCTGGCCTGGCACTTGTCCAAGCTTTGCTTCTATCCATATAACAAAAGTAGATACGGGAAAAAGCCCCAAGAAAGCCAATCCCCAAATGCTGACTCTTTATTGACTAAAGACAAAGCAGAAGAGGATAATATGCAGGACCCAAGTGAAGCGCTACTTGTACAAAGGCATTTATCTTATCATCCTCAAGACTTGGAATTTGTTGAAGGTGTACTATTTTGGTTCTGCACGGAAGCAGTTAATGTGTTTCTCTCCATCTGAGAACTCCGGTTAGACGACAACGACTTAGTGAAGAAAACTATATGCTCCTGATTATCATGAATCAGTTGAAAGGCTCTTGGTATCTGGGGCAGGTTCACATCCAGAACCCCCTCAAGTATTGAAACAACCTGCCCCATCGATGGCCTGTGAGTTTCCTCATCTTGGACACACCAGCAAGCAACTCTGCAAATCCTAGTTAGCTCTTCAGTATCAGCATTTGCCTCCAAGTTTAGGTCCAAAAGCTCGAGCAGGTCACCTCCTTCAGATACTTTCCTAGCAGCCCATGTTGGGAAGAACTTAATGGCCCCATTTTCCAATAGCTCTGAGTTCCTCCGTCCTGATACAAATTCAAAGAGCATCATTCCATAGCTATAAACATCAGCTTTTGCTGTTATGGCCACTCCAGAGATCCACTCCGGCGCAAGATACCCTCTTGTGCCTCTCATGGTTGTCAACACCCTGCTGAAATCTCGGCCAATAAGCTTTGCCAGGCCAAAATCTGCCACTTTTGGACAGAATTCAGCATCTAGAAGGATGTTCTCTGGCTTGATGTCACAATGTATGATGCAGTCTCTACACTTCTCATGGAGGTATGCCAGACCTCGAGCCGTTCCCAAAGCAATTTGGTACCTCTTTTTCCAATCCAAGGTCTTCAAGTCCTTTCTATAAAAGAGATGATAGTCTAAGGAACCATTTGGCATGAAATCATAGACCAACAGCCTTTTGTCACCTTCAGAGCAAAACCCGCGAAGCCTGGCAAGATTCACATGCTGGATGATGCCGATTGTGCTTACTTCTGTTCGGAATTGCTTCTCTCCTTGGCTTATGCTTTCAAGCTTCTTGACCGCTATGTGACTTGAATCAGGTAGTGTTCCCTTGAAAACTGAACCAAACCCACCCCCACCCAACTTGTCTTAGAAATTCTTTGTAGCTACCTGTAAGTCCCGGTAGGCAAAGGCTATCAGTGAACCCTCCACTGTCTTTGTTGTGACAGTTGCCCTTCTCCTCCATCTCCAGACGCCAAACAAGACAATGGCTAATATTGCCACTGCAGAGCTAACAGACCCTGCAACTGTCGCAGTTACATTGCTTTTCTTGCTTGGATCCTCAACGTCAGAAGCGGCAAGCCGGAGATAGAAGCTACTTCCAGTGGAATCACCTTGTGCGAGCCATTGCGCATTGAAGAGATCCCCAATCCAAATTGAGCAGGCATTATCCTCAAAAGCATAAGCCGTGCAAGAGCAATTGTTCAAACAAGAGAGGCGACATTCGTTGGCATCTCTTACAGGTAAAGATTGGGAATCTGTCGGCAATTTCATGTTAGAACTAAGCAAGAATTCGTCCTTCTCCCCAATTGAAGTGCTCAAAGCACAACTCAAGTTGGAATTCCTCTTACACCCACTAGACATATCACTCAGATTCCAATCTCTTAGCGAGGTTTTACTAAACCGTGGCAAGCAGCTGCAAAAATTATTCGTGCTCTCACTGCAAACACCAAAAGGCCCACAAAAATTGTGGACTTGACATTGTCTCTGGGGCTGGGACCAGATCATGCTCCACTGCTGGGAGGGCAACCAGAAAAGACCGTGAACCTGCCCAGAAATATCCATCACGAATCCTGATGGGGTAGTGACCCCCTTTTTTTTTGTAAAAATGAAGTAGCTCTCATTTTCATTGTCCACAAAGATGAAATCGAAAATAGTGTTTGCTCTCAACTCAGGCACGTTGTCATATACTTTATTCTTACTATCCCACTTTCCTGTGGTATAATAACGAAATGACATGTTCCACCATATGAAGTACTCACTCGATGGCTGCAGCTGGAGAGAGAACAAACCTGTCGAAGGATCCTCGGCGTTCTTCCATGATGTCAAGACCTGACTCATGTTTTTGCGCTTGTCGATCCCGAATTTCGCACCCGGAAGCCACATGTGTGTCAGGTGATCAAAGCTCTGCCAGAGGGTCACGGAAGAATTTGGCCCGTCTTTGAGAGCGAAGTTGCCGTCGTCCCTAAGAACCGCCATCATGGAGCTCGACCCAGATGAAGAAGTACGCAGATTCGTGGACCAAACAGGGACTTGGGAGCCGTTGACAATTATAAGATTGCCATCCGAGATCTTCAGTTCAGTGGAGTACCTGTCGGTGACAGGGTTGTCTCTGTTGGCGACCCAGACGATGGTCGGCTCGCGAACTTTGTTGTACCAGATGCCTATGTAGGAGTAAGACGACTTGCCTGGTGTGAAGAAGCCAAGCGCAAAGTCGCCACCCTAGGAGGTTAAGGTTTGATTACCAGATGGAGACTGATTTTCATCGAGCTTGTCTGTGCCAAGACAGAGGTGAGTGCAAAGAGACAAGCAAAGCAAGAAACTTGGGAGTGTGAACGACCATGGACTGCTGTTGTTGCTATCCATGGCTGCACCATACAAGGTTCGAGCGGACAGGTTTAGAAACATAATGCACAGGGGGGAGTTTATATACCTGTTTGTGCTCAGAGAGAGGGCGAGGTAAGAGATCTCAAAGAAGAAGGGGTCCAGAAACGCGCATAGTAATGTGGAAACTTCAACTAGGACTTGTCATTTTCACTGGAATCATACACGGGGTCGCTTTGAAGCTTGAATGCCGAAACAAGTGGACGAGGACGGCCATATCCTAGAGTGAAGAAGACGCTACTGGTGCAACTTGGAGATGACCTCGTCAACCATTGGAATAACATGAATCTGAGCACTCAAACTTAAAATTGGGCATTTGAATTTTGAGTGATCAAACAAGACTAAAACACAGGCAGACACAGACATCGGTAAAGAAGAAGACAGTTTTACCAGTTCTAGTGAACAAAGAGGAAGAAGACTTAAGTGTCAAAGTCATTCATAAGTTGCAAAGCTGGATCAACAAGATTTGAATTTCATGACTCATGTTCCAATATACTGGTTGTCCCTACTCTTGTCTAAGCTTGTCTTGGTGGCGTGAAGAGACCTCTGTCTAAATGGCCTAAAGACTCCTCTGCCTGGACTAGAAGCGATTAGTACCTTTTTTTTCTGGGTCAAAAGTGACCGGTAATAGAGGTCCATTATAATCTTTTACAGTTTTATCAATTTCCGTCCATATGCCACTCTTGGGTCACCGGCAATCCTTATACGTTTGCCCAAAGATAAAAATCTCCCTCTTATCATTTTTAAAGCATCTCTCTATATTTAGAGAGTGTCACAGTTAATTTTTCTATCGTATTTTTTCTCTTACCAATCAAATTTTACTATCATGGATATTGGAACACATGTATCACGTTATATTATACTTACATAACATGGCACCAAATAGGTGCTAAATTAGACAACATAAAAAAAATAAAAATAAAATAAATGACACAATTGAGAGAGAGCTCCATTATGACCCGCCGTTATGGTGAGCTCCAACTCTAAGCTAGCATTGGCCATAGCCATTCAAGCTCAAGCCCGCGGATGGCCATAGCCACGATGTCTATTTGAGCCGCAAAGCTTGAGCAATGGCTACTTGATCTTTGAGTTTGTGGCGTTGTCGCATGAGCTTTGATCTTGCAGCATTTTAATTCACTCGAGTCATGAGCCACAGAGCTCATAGCCCATAATTGCTCAATTTCTAGTCGTGAGTCGATACGAATGATAGTTTTTGTGGGTTTTTGTTTTCATAATAAAATGAAGAAGAATCTAAAGGAGCGAGGGACGGAGGGAGGCGGGAGTCTACATTTGAAAAAAGAAAAAAAAATCCGTATAAACAAATAAATTAAAAATTCACGTCAGAAAATAGGTAAAAGTGTTCCAACAAAGGGACGACCAATGGCAAGAACGGTTTCCAATAAATAAATAAATAAATAAAGGGCAAAATCACCAAAACCCTTTATATCTATTGTCACACATTTATCCCAATTTTTTTTACACCAAAAACCCAAAATTCATACTTATATGATATATTTACCCCAATTTTTCTTTTCTATGACACAAAAAGTTACAAACTTGTATACTTGTAACATATTTACCCCAAAAATTTGGTGTTACGGAAAATTTTTTTGTAGTTTTTGGCATGAAAAAATGGTATGAAGTAAATGTGTCATACAAATATAAATTTGAGATCTTTTGTGTTACTGAAAAATTTAAGCTAAATGTGCCACAGGTATAAATTTAGGATTTTTAGTGTCACAAAAAATAGTTTTTAGTGCTTTTGTCTTTGTTTGGTAGCCGATCGACCTAGCCGTGCTTAATTTGGTCTTGTTGTTGTAGTGTTTGTGCCGTCTTTGCGGCTTTTGCATCTCGTCACCCTTCCACTCCTTTTGTTCCTTCATTTGGAGTGCAATTTCCTTGTGTCGAGATCTTTTGTACATTTGGCCTTTCCTTAATATATTTCTTACCTTTTACCAAAAAAAAAAAAAATATATATATATATATATATATATATAGTTTTTAGTGTCATAAATTTAGGGTTTATAGTAAATGTGCAACAGCGGGTAAAATTTGGAGTTTTTGGTGAGTTTTTCCCTTTAAAAAAATTAAAGGAATGACTTTGATTATTGAACAAAAGTTGAGAGACTATTCATCAACGCCTTGATCTCTTAAATGATTGTGGAATCCAAGCGATCAAGCAAGAAAATAACAAGTATTAAATTTAATGGTTTGATCAATGTAACCCGTGTTTATAAGAGAGTAGCAAAAAAATCCACTATAAATTAAGCCATTCTATGGAAATTACAACTACACTTCAAAACCCTCTCATGTTTTCCAAGCTGCAATTATGTCTAATAATTCACAGAGTATTTAATTCTACAATTTCTCACGAAATAATATTTGAATCTTATCAAGATATTAAGTAAATTTTACCACAATATTTGATTGAGTTCAACATATAAACTATTGAAGTAATCCCTCAAAGAGCCCATTGCCAAGCCCCCAATACCAATGGGACGTCACTCACAAATATTTCACTCCCACAACACTCACTGAAAACTGTGCTTCAATATTTCTTCCTAACCAATGGAGTAACCCACAACTCAATCAAATACTTGTGATAAATTTACTCAAGACTAATTTAAATTCCAAACTGGCATACCTATGACAAATGCATCATCCGTTAGTTTCCTTCAAATGTTATCATCAAATTTAGCAATTTAATGATAAGTAATGATTGACGGGTATATCAATTTAGGATTTTACTCTCCGTTTGTTATAAGTGTAATATTTATGATTTTTTATAGTAAAAAAATCAGTTTGGGGTATTCTTACCTTTTACCAACAAAAAAAAAAATCAGTTTGGGGTAAATTTATCATTAATGTACAAATATAGATTTTTTGTGGTAAACAAATTAGATTCTTGGTAAAATTGTCATATGTATGTCAATTATAGATTTTTCTTGATATTATTCCACTTGTAATAGCCAAGTTTTTTTTTTTTTTTTTTGTCAAGGTAATAAACAAGTTGACCGATTGAAAAAGGAAACCATGTCCAACTCCGGACTGTCTTATTCGTTTGTTGTGTTGACCGACTCCCATGCGGAAATTAATTTTCGTAATCTATAAGTTCTGGTCTTCTGACTTATCAAGTCGGTTTCCAACTCCGGACTGTCTTATTCGGTTGTCGTGTTGACCGACTCCCATGCCGAAATTAATTTTCGTAATCTATAAGTTCTGGTCTTCTGTTGTACTTATCAAGTCGGTTTCCAACTCCGGACTGTCTTATTCGGTTGTCGTGTTGACCGACTCCCATGCGGAAATTAATTTTCGTAATCTATAAGTTCTGCTCCTGTTGGACTTATCAAGTCGGGAACTTAAGGTCCAAATATGCACTTTGGACTCTGACGCCGAATATGAGATCTAGATTTCCATTACCGGCGTCCACAAATATTCGGCTTTAGGATTTTCCTTAATCGACCTAGTTTCTTACAATTCATCTCAAGCCGGATTTCTTTCACAAACTCAAATTCGAGATATAATTTTAACATAAATGCTCATAGAGAGCATTGACTTTGTAGAAGCACAATTAAATAAAGATATAAGCAAATTATACCGTTTTTTTATTGCTGAAGGAAGTTAAGACAGTATAATAGCACCTCTAGCAACTGAGAAGGATCAACGATCAGAGTAAAACAACTGCAGCAAGAAAAGGGAAACGATACATCAGATCGAAAGTATTTATCGAAAGTATTTACACATTTGTGTATAGGGAAAAGGAAAAGAAAAAGTGGCAATGGTGAAAAGGAAAAATAAATGAGGGGAAGCTTGGAAAAAGTGAGGGAATTATGGTACAGCACAGGCCCAACTGGATTAGCCTTGACATGAATAGATTATGAACTGAAAATCAAAGCTAGGTCTTCAAAAACAGGCTCCTTTCATTAAAGTGGACATAGTCCCGCGGCAATGGAAAATACCATTTGGATAGTTCTGAACTGATCGAAATGAGAAACTCAATTAATGTCCCACCAGAACAAACAATGGAAATTTTTAACAAGTAACATTGAGGTACTGAATTTGGTTTTACAAAACTTGTAAAGCAATGTCGCAAATATTAATGAGTAACCAATAAACAAATTAATGGGAGCACCCAACAGAAGTCTCATAAATCACTTTAAAAATCAGTTTTCCTAAAAGGTTCGAGTAATCTCTAGCATTACTTATAATCGAAACATAGAGTGATGGGGCGATTCAAAAAAAATTGACTTTAGAAAAGATAATTGCAATGTCAAAAAGGGGCCGGGCATTAACATCCTACAGCTCCAACAAAAGGACCTGCTAGCTGGAAATCATCATCATATGTACCCCGGTCCTAGCGAGTCACAGTTTTAAGGGCGATTTTCATACCGTGACTCATTAAATAAACGAAATAGCAAGAGAAACGCCGAGCCTTATAGCCTGTTTTGCATGCAATGAGGGCAGATTCGAGAACCATGTGAGACACCAGCTGGAATCCAAGTTAGGAGATACCAATACTCTCAATTCCAGTGCCAAAATTATCAGAAAATGGAGAAGACAGTTTTCGATGCTAATTACCAATGCCACCTGGGATCTAAAAAAAAAAAAGCAGACAACAGATCATTGTATAGAATGAAGGGTCTTTACAACTGGTCTGGCCTGGCACTTATTCGAAGCTTGCTTGTAGCTATATTTAACAAAAAAAAAAAAAAAAAGCTAGGGGAAAAGCCCCAAGAAAGCCAATCCGTGAATGCTGAGATACTTTCTTGACTACAAAAAAGAAGAAGGGAAGATGCACTAACTAACTGAAGCACTTCTTTTACTAAGCATTTATCTTATCATCCTCAACACCCAGACTTTATTGAAGATGAACTATTTTGCTTCTGCAAGGAAGCAGTTGAGGTATTACTTTTCATCTGGGCACTCTGGTTCGACGATGACAACTCAGTGAAGAAAACTACATGCTCCTGATTATCAAGAAGCAGTTGAAGGGCTATCGGCATCCTGGGAAGGTTCACATCCAACAACCCCTCAAGTATTTGAACAACCTGCCCCATCGATGGCCTGTGAGTTTCCTCATCTTGGACACACCAGCAAGCAACTCTGCATATCTGAGTGTTGGAAATTATGATACATTTTCAACAAAATCTAGAAGCTACTAGCTTAATGGAGAATGAACTTGAAGATACGTGTAGAAGCCTCAAGCTGATCAAGAAAAGGAAGGGGCACACATTAAAATAATATTATAGTAGTTGCTAGAGCTTTCAAGAGAACAAGCTCTACGTGCAGAGAAAATATTGGGTGGTCCGGGACCGCCACGTCAGCGTGGTCCCGGACCACTCACACGGCGCCACGTGTATGGGGAAGCCCACAAAGGACGAAAACCGGGGCTCACTTCTCTGACGCTCTCTCTCCTCTTTCTCTCTTTTGTCCCCCTCCCCTCATATGTGGCGCCATATGAGTGGTCCGAGACCACGCTGACGTGGTGGTCCCGGACCACCCAATATCTTCACGTGCATGGGAAATTTGTGCATGGGAAAAGCAAAGAAAAGTCAACAAAAGCTGTTGGCAATAGAAAAATGCAGAAAAATGGAGAAGAGACCAGAAGATCCGAAGAAGCCGCACGAGCATGGGATAAAGAAGCAAGTTTATAATTTTATATTAATTTTTTTGTACAAAGTCGGTTATGTATGGCGGTGGATTCACGCCTATAAATACGCTTGTAAATGACCATTTGAGGGAGTGAGGGAAATACCTCCACCGTGTGAGAGGTCCACCTTGTGTGGGAAAACCCTCCACCATGATTATCTCTATCAAACTATTTCCTTTAATTAATGAAACTATTTTCTCCCATATCCATGTTTTTTATTTTTGAACTATCTTACCTTGTCCCTTGTCCATCCTCTAGAAAACATATCATGCACTTGCACACATCACTAATAAAAAATTATCATCCATAACTAAAACCATGCTTCCGCGCACATTTAAATTCTAACATGGTATCAGAGCCACGTCTTTGGTTGGTGTTGGGCGTTTGTCCTCATCATCCTCAACTAAAAAGGCCAGAGTCCGAGCGAGAGCCAACGAAGCCAGAGCCGGAGTCAGAGCCAAAACTAAAGCCGGAGCCGGAGCCAGAGCCAAAGCCTACCAGAGCCAGAGCCAAAGCCCGAGCTAACAACTACAACTAAGAGCATTTTGATGTCCCGATACATATGGGACATCGTTGAAGAAAAGTCATGCATGTTCAAAAGGCAAGTGCAAGTGGTTCGACAAGAGAATGCAAGGGATCGTGGAACAAAGACGGAATAAAAGACATGGGACAAAGTACAAGTAAAATTTCAAGGTATATCCGAGACTTTACAACACAAGTCCGGATTATCCCGAAAATGGATCAAGGGGGAGTGTTGGAAATTATGATCCATTTTCTCTAGAAATATCTAGAAACTACTAACTTAATCATGAAGGTGAGAACCTTCTAGAATTGTTGAGAATGTAGATTGCTAGTTGAATCTAGAAGATTCACATGGGAATGCAAGCAAGCAAAAGCCAAGCATCAAAGAAAATCCTAGAACAAGCAAGAGAAGTCTAGAGAAGTCCATGCTTCAAGAGAAGTCTAGAATTCTCCATCTTATGTTAGTAGCTATCTGTAGAGAAGTCTAGAGACTTCCTCCACCTATTTTGGCAGCCTATATAAAGGAGAAGTGCTCCATATTTTGGGTAAGGGGGTTAACCATAAAAACCACATCATGCTCCCTCACCAACACTTCCTTCAACTATTGTAAAATTATTTTCATAAACTAATGAAACTATCTCCCATATCCCATGTTCTTTGTCCTTCAATTATCATAGTTTATCCCTTGTCCATCATTTATAAACTATACCATACACTTGCACACAACATCACTAACCAAAAACTAAAACTAATACCAAAACTATGCTTCCGCATGCGCACATTAAAAAAAAGAAAAAAATTAACACTGAGTTAGCTCTTCAGTATCAGCGTTTGTCTCCAAGTCTCGGTCCCAAAGATCGAGCAGGTCACCTCCTTCGGCCATCTTACTAGCAACCCATGTTGGGAAGAACTTAATGGCCCCATCTTCCGAAAGCTCTGAGTTCCTCCTTCCTAAAACAAACTCAAAGAGCATCATTCCATAGCTATAAACATCAGCTTTTGCTGTTATGGCCACTCCAGAGATCCACTCTGGCGCAAGATACCCTCTTGTCCCTCTCATGGTTGTTAACACCCCATTGATATCTCGGCCAACAAGCTTACATGGCCAAATTCTGCCACTTTGGGACAGAATTCAGCATCTAGAAGGATGTTCTCTGGCTTGATGTCGCAATGTACGATGCAGTCTCTACACTTCTCATGGAGATAAGCCAGACCCCGAGCCATTCCCAAAGCAATTTGGTATCTCGTTTTCCAATTTAAGGTCTTCGAGTCCTTTCTACAAAAGAGATGATAGTCTAAGGAACCATTTGGCATGAAATCATAGACCAATAGCCTTTTGTCGCCTTCAGAGCAAAACCCCAAAGCTTGACAAGATTCACATGCCGGATGGTGCCGATTGTGCTTACTTCTGTTCGGAATTGCTTCTCTCCTTGGCTTATGCTTTCAAGCTTCTTGACCGCTATGTGACTTGAACCAAGTAATCTTCCTTTGAAAACTGAATCGAACCCGCCCCCATCCAACTTTGCTGAGAAATTCTTTGTTGCTACTTGTAAGTCCTAGTATGCAAAATGTCACACCTCGATTCACAAGAATAAGGGTATGACACAGCCGTCCATTCTCCAAAGGATGCAGCTTCAACATAACCAAAATTCAACTTGAGATCAACATAAATACATCCACTTACATATATTTGACAAAAATGGCATTTGGTTACAATATCATAGTATTTCTATAATTCACCAAACATAAATATACACTTTCTCCTAAGACTAACTCACAAATTTATCAACTATATAAAAGTCATACCAAAAAGTCCCCACCACCAAAAGTCTTCCCCAAACAAACGCCCACACCTACTTGTGGCTCACTAAAGAACCTAAAAAACAAGTAGATGAGAGAAGTAGGCTATCATAGCTCAGTAAGTAACACATTTCTTTTGAGCGGATCGAGAAATCACTATGTACATTTAAAATACAGCAGTAACTCACTTTGACATAATATATATTCAAAACACAAATACCCAAGGCACCAATGGTCCAGTTCATCGGTCAATCTCATGAAAACATATATCAATGCTTTATTCCATTGATTAATCTCATTAAACCACACGTCGATGGTCCATTCTATCAACCAAACTCAAATGTCAATGGTCCACCACATTGACCAACTCATGCTCAGATGTCTATCCGTGGTCACATGTAACGCTCATGATAGGACAATCAAGATTCCCCCCATGGTTAGGCCTCCACCTATTATTAATCGGTGGCTCGGCCCACAAAGATATCATAAACTAGTATGCACATACCACACACCCCTTAGGACTCACAAAGACATTGAGCATTAATCATCAATCACAAATATCCACTAATCCAATATCATAATAAGAGTCATCTCACAACTCAAATATTTGATATATAAATCTTAAAGCGTTCTTTAAGAACCACAAACGTTTCAAGATTTTTTTTCATAAAGGGTCTCACAAACCAATTTCAAACAATCATCCAAACTGAATAAAAAGGATAACTCCTTCTTTCAAACAACAAAATTGCAGTAATAGCTCAATCCTTGTTTATACAACAAACAATGCTATTTATCAACTCATAGCATATATAATCCATAATATTTTTCAAAACATGAGTTTAAAATACGAAGAGGAAATAGTGTCACTCACCTTGAAAAAGCCAAAAACCAACTACGGCGCTCAGTCAAGTTGATACACTCAAATTCCTAACATTAACCGAAAAACAATATCAAAAGACCAAGTAAAATGATATTCTAATAATGACTCAACTATACTAGGCCTATTGTCAATAAAACAACACCTACGCGCCAACAAAAAGCTCGCCTCTAGCGAAAACCTATTGATGTTTGCTAGGCACGGCCCACATGCTAAATTTTGTGGCACCATAACTTGAAAATTCCATTCCGGGTAAACCGTAAGCTCAAATCAAGATCCGTAAAATACTATAACTTCACAACACCCTAAACTATCATTTTCATGAAAATACGCAGCTTAACGACTCAAAGATCTGATGTCGCCCCCCAAATCTCCAAAGATTCCGAATTTCAAACCCTAATTACATCGATTCATTCAAATAGACAATTAGAGGCTTCGATCACTTATTGGCACTATAGAACGAAATTGAGTCAGCTTGATGAGGCATCTGAATCATGAGTGTCGTAAAAAAATTTCCTTCCTCCTTTCTTCTTTCTCCTTTCTCTTCTTTCTCTCCTCTTTCCTTTTTCTTCTTCCCCCCGCCCCTCTCGTTCTCACTCTTTTATAAATCTGAAGTCCACTTTTATTGTATTTTCTTTTTTATTTTCCTCTTGCCTTCTCTCTCTCTCTCTCTCTCTCTCTCTTCTTTTTCTTCCACCTTTTCTCTCGAGTGGACACTTGGTCCTCTCTCTTTGTTTCTTTTGTTGATTTTTCAAACCCCCCTTTAATTTTTTTAAAGCCCATATTTTACATTCTCCCCTCTTTAAAAAAATTTCATCCTCGAAATTTACATGTACCTCAATTATAAAACGAGTAAAGGTATTTACGTCTTGCCTCCTCCTCAAGCTCCAAGTAGCCTCCCTCTCGTTATGGTTTTGTCACTAGATCTTTACGTGAGGGATGGTGTGTCATCGCAACACCCAATCTTTCTTTGACAATACGAATGGGCTGCTATTCATACGTTAAGTTTTCTCTCAACTTCAACGGTGTGAAATCCAGTATGTGATCAGGATTTGGCACATATTTTCATAATAAGGACGCATGCAACAATTATGTACTCTAGATAACGCCGGTCGTAAAGCTAGTTTACAAGCAACTTCGCCAATCCTTTCTAATATCAAGAATGGTCCCACGTACCTCGAACTCAATTTACCACGGGTGCCAAATCTCATGACGCCTTTTATAGGAGAAAACTTCAAGAATACATGATCTCCTACATTAAATTCTACCTTGCGTCTTTTGAGGTTCACATAACTTTTCTAACGGTTTTGTGTCATTTTCAAATGCTCTCGAATAAGCCTAACTCTCTCTTCTGATTGCTATATGTACTCGAGGTTAGTTAACCTTTTCTCACCAACATCATCACAACAAACCGGAATTCTAAATTTACACCCATACAAAGTTTGGAAAGGAGTTTTTACCCACAAAAAAAAAAGGGTTGGAAAGAAGCCATCTTAATGTTGGAATGATAGTTGTTATTATAAGAAAACTCTGTTTATATCCCATGAACCACCAAAGTCAATAACATGACCGTAGCATATCCTCTAATGTCTGAATGGTTTTCTTTGACTGACCATCCATCTACGGGTGAAAGGCTACTAAAGTTGAGTTGAGCACCTAATGCCCCTTGTAAACTCTTCCAAAAGTTAGAACAAAACTAGGATCTCTAAAACTATATTGGCACAACTAAAAGATTTAAAACTAAAATGGTTATCGTACAATATGTTTAGGACTTTTAAAACAATTTTCTCCTTAAATATGCCTAAATATGCAAATGAAAACACACTTCAATTTGCAAATAAGAACTGTTTTAGATAAGTAAATATTCAAAATGCCATTCTAACAGGTAATTGATCTAACAAGTTGTTTGATACAACTTTCCCGCAGCAACTTTTATTGTGAAAAGAGGTGCCGCCGCATCAATAAGGTCCTTTGCAAGCACCTTCAAAGTTGCGGCTAAAAAGTTTCGTAACCCAATTCTAGGCATACCAAAGAGCAAACATACAAGTTATGTCTCTTCATAATGAAATCACAGCAAAGCACAACTACATTTCAACCATAATTATACCAAATCGACTTTAAACTTATCAAAATATATTAGCATCACCATGTCTACTTATATATATATATCAAATCGTGTGATAAAAGAATTAGAAAAAGTAAATTACACGTGATGTATTTATTATTCATCTGTAGATTGGTTTATCTGTTTATAATACATACATAATTAATCTTATCCAAAACACTCCTAACTAGGTAATCAAGTTGAAATTTATAAATTGTAGATCAAAAGGGTCAAGTTGAATTTTGCATATGATGAGATTGCAGAATATCTCGAGCATAACCACCCATTTTTGGTACTCCGTGGCAATATCTATATTTCAAATTTGATCAAACTTTTCCCGATCAAACGAAATTCTTGATTAATCCTGTGAAAATTTAGTGAAACCATTGATCTATATAAATAAGATAAGACATAGGATAACACTGAAAGATAAATTCAAGTGTCAAGTATGTGAATTGCCCATTTGATTCCACGATTCAACCTATTTAGTAGGGGTATCATAATCGAACTGAAAAACCGAACCGAAAATTCATGCATTTTCAATTCAGTTCAGTTCAGTTTTAAAGTTTGGATAATGAAAAATTAATCTTTTCCTTTTTTTTGGCTGTTTTAGATTATTTTTTTTTTGGTTTGGTTCGATTCATAAACCAAACGGAACCGTCACAACTTATGGAAATGCAGTACTGTAAACTCTCTAGTGAATGTTTATTTTCCTTTTTGATTTTAAAATTAACCAAGCTACAGATTATTCAGGACACAAAACACATGAGAGAAGCCAACGTAATCACACGTCACGCCACTCCACGAGCTCCCTCCTCGTCGGCTGCAGTTCTTGAACCCTAGCAATCTCAAGACACTCCCTGCAGTTAAAACACAACAGCGACAGGGGTCCGAACCGAATGCAGAGCAGAGACCCACGTGATCGCCCCCTGAGCGAACGGCATCGTCGCCGCCGCTTTCCGGTCAACTCTCCTCGTAAAGTCAACCCCATAACTCGCTGTCTGGTTCGCCTCCGTGAATTCCAGGTCACGCGGGTGCACGTCAATCGAGTCCAGACCTTTGATCGGTTCGATGACCGACCGGTAATGCGACTTCGCAGGTCCAACGTTCCTCACCGTCCTTGTCACACTCACCTTCGTCACCGAGCCCCCGAACATCACGCTGATCGACGGGTAGTTGAGCTGGTAATCGGGTATGCTCTTTATGCTCGAGCATGTGACTTTCTTTTGAACTATCATCTCGATTTCTGAGTCAGTGTAGTTGAGCCCGCAAAAATAAGGAACGTAATCTTGCAGTCCGATGTCGTAAATGAGACCCGGGTCGACGGCCTTTGACGGGTTGACATGTCCTGCACCGGTGGCGAAAATGTCTGCCGGATGGAGCGTCTGGTCGATGATGGGTTGGTGTTTCATGTTGGAGGTAGCAGCGGTGGTCACAATGGCGGACTTGATGGCAGCCGGCGACCAGTCGGGGTGCACACTCTTGAGCAGCGCAGCCACACCGCTGAGGTGGGGGCAGGCCATAGAGGTCCCGGAGATCACGTTGAATGCGTCCGTCTTGCTTGTAGATTTGTCTAAAGGAAATGGCCAACTGGCAAGGATGTTCACGCCGGGGCCAATGATGTCCGGTTTGAGGATGCCGGGGCTTTCGATGTTGGGGCCACGCGAAGAGAAGAATGATACTGCCGGGGCGGCCGATGTTCCGATGCGGGTGCCTTTGAATAGGATCGTGGCAGTCGGCGCCGGCGCCTTCCTCAGGTAGCTCTTGATCGCTGCCCCTGCGACGTAGCTCACGTGGACTGCGGGCAGGACATGTGCATCGGCCAATGTGGTGTATCCCTCGGTGGGACCGTTCACGAGGATCATGGCTGCGCCGCCTGCATCCTTGACCTCTTGACCTTTCTCGACTCGTCCTTTTCCGTCACCAATATCGCACACAACCACTTTCCCCTGGAGGTCTGAGCGGCCTCCTAGTGATCCGGGGAGGCAGGAAGCCGAGGATGGATCTCGGTTTTTCCCGCATGAACAAGGGAAGTAGCTTCTGAGGGAAGTCGCGGGGTTGGTAGAGGGTCTCCCCATCGAACTCTTGCCTGCTCCCGAGCTGCACCGAGGCCGTTATGGTGCGGTCGATGCTGCTCGCTCCCACGGTGAGAATCCACGGTGCCCCATTTGACAACGTGCTGTTGGACGGCCCACTGTTCCCCGCGGAGCAGCTGACGAAGATGCCCTTTTGGGTTGCGGCAAATGCACCCTTTGCGATCACGTCGTCATAGAACGGTCGGGATATTCCTCCAAGAGAGAGTGAAAGCACATCAACACCGTCCTCAATGGCTGCGTCGAAACCAGCTAATATGTCACTCTCAAGGCACCCGAAAACCTCGCAAACCTTGTATATTGCCAAATGCGCAAGAGGCGCCATGCCTACGGCCGTGCCATTGGCATTCCCGAGTGCACTGGCACGCCTCACAAAAGCACCAGCAGCCGTGCTGGAAGTGTGCGTACCGTGTCCCACATGATCATCTGGCGGACCAGTGTACGACCTGGCACCGATGAGCTTGTTGTTGCAAGACTTGCCATTGAAGTCACACCCGCCCTTCCATTTGGCCGGGGGCAGAGGCACCCCTCGTCGCTGAAGGAAATGTGGTCAGGAAAAATCCCTGTGTCCAAAACTCCGATGATCACGCCCTTACCGAAGTTCGAGTCCTTCCAGAGCCCGACACCTTGGTGCAATCCCAAGAAGTCGGGGGTGTGAGTTGTGTGCAAAGAGAGCGCCTCCTCCGGACGCACGTACAAAACACCGTCCTTCTCTCGAATAGCTTCAGCTTCCTCAGTAGTCAATTTGGCAGCAAACCCGGATAGTACATTTCGGTATGAGCGAACCATTCTGTGCTCCTGGTTTGAGCTGGCTGCTGTGGCAGGTAAAAATGACCGATAGAAAGCATCAAGATCCCCTGGAGTAGCAGCAAAATCTTGGTTGGCCGGCTTTCGCACTTGGACAATATAACTGGACAATGGGCTACTCGGGTAAGCTACTGCAATAGCAGCATCAGTAGGCGATATGCTTAGAAGCCAAGCGAGACCGAGAATGGAAATCATCACGGTGGTCGGACACGATCTGCATTTCCGGTCTTCCATCTCAAATTAGCAGAAGAAGCAGAGAAATGATTTGAGCTTCTGAGATCTGTGTTGATAGTTGAACTTGCAGCGCACATATATATAGGAGGAGCGAAACAAAGAACTTCCATTGTGTTGACGACATTGAAGAAGGAAATCAGATGCGAAGCTTGCGTTTATGAGGTAGAGGACAATTTCGAGTTCGTCATTAAAGCACAGTTAAAGCACAATCTGATCTTCTTAATTAAAACCTTCCATGCAAAGTCAGAATGGATGACCGTCTTTTGGAAAAGCCTAAACATATTTAGTTGAATTAATGTCCTTTGAGCCGAAGCCCTAGTGCTTGTGCATGAACTGACTTGAATCTTAACAGCTTTGAACATTAAAACAACACGTACGGAAAACAACTCGACAAAAAGTCTAAAACATCCGACCATGATAAAATATGAGAAAAGCCAAAATGTCACACGTCACGTCACTTCGCAAGCCCGGTCCACCACCCTCATCAACTTCGGTTTTTGAACGATGAAATTCAGAGACACTCCCTGCAATTACTCGAACAAAACGGCCACTGGGGTTCGAACCGAATGCTGAGCAGAGACCCACGTGATCGCTCCTTGAGCGAACGGCGTCGCCGTGGCGTTCCAGTCAACGCTCCTCGGGAAGTCAACAGTATAGCTCACTGTCTGGTTCACCTCGGTGAACTCCAGATCACCCGGGGACACGTCAATTGAGTCCAGACCCATGATCGAGTCAATGAGTGACCCATAACGCGACTTCGCAGGTCCGACATTCCTCACCGTCCTCGTCACACTCATC
Source organism: Eucalyptus decipiens (assembly GCA_014182575.1). Taxonomy (NCBI): domain Eukaryota; kingdom Viridiplantae; phylum Streptophyta; class Magnoliopsida; order Myrtales; family Myrtaceae; genus Eucalyptus; species Eucalyptus decipiens. The sequence continues at coordinate 7,333,680 of CM024613.1, read as the reverse complement.
GTATTTACCGAACCCTCGAACCTCACGCTTATCGATGGATAGTTGAGCTGGTAATCGGGGATGCTCGGTATGCTCGAGCATGTGACTGTTTCTTGAACTATGGTCTCGATTTCGGAGTCGGTGTAGCCGAGCCCACAAAGGTAAGCGATGTAATCTCGCGGTCCAACATCGTATATGAGACCGGGGTCAACGGCCTTTGATGGGTTGACGTGTCCAGCTCCGGTGGCGAAAATGTCCGCCGGATGGAGAGTCTGGTCGACGATGGGTCGGCCTTCCATGTTGGAGGTGGTGGCAGTGGTCAAGATGGCAGACTTGATGGCGGCAGGCGACCAGTCCGAGTGCGCGCTCTTGAGCAGCGCCGCCACGCCGCTGAGGTGGGGGCAGGACATGGAGGTCCCAGAGATCACATTGAATGCGTGCTTCAGGTTTGTGGAATTGTCTAAAGGAAATGGCCAACCGGCAATAATGTTCACGCCCGGACCAATGATGTCCGGTTTGAGGATGCCGGGGCTTTGGAAGTTGGGGCCACGGGAAGAGAAGAATGATACGGCCGGGGCAACCGATCTACCGATGAGGGTGCCTTTGAATAGGATCGTGCCTGCTGGTGCCTGCGCCGTGCTTAGGTAGTCTTTAATCGCCATCCCTGCAACGTAGTTCACATGGACCGCGGGTAGGACATGCGCATCGACCAATGTGGTGTAACCCTCGATGGGACCATTCACGAGGATCATGGCCGCACCACCCGTATTTTTTACCTCTTGACCTTTTGCGACTCGCCCACTTCCGTCGCCGATGTCACACACAACCACTTTCCCTTGGAGGTCCGAGCGGCCTACTAGTGATCCTGGGAGGCAGAGGGCCGAGGATTGATCTCCGTTTACTCCTGCATAAATAAGGGGAAGCAGCGTCGGAGGGAAGTCGTGGGGCTGGTAGAGTGTCTCCCCATCAAACTCTTGGCCGTTCCCAAGGTGCGCCGTGGCCTTTATGGTGCGGTCGATGCTGCTCGCTCCCACGGTGAGAATCCACGGTGCTTCGTTTGACAATGTGCCGTCGGACGGCCCGCTATTCCCTGCGGAGCAGCTGACGAAAATGCCCTTTTGGGTGGCAGCAAATGCACCTATTGCGATCAAGTCGTCGAAGAACGGTTGGGATATTCCTCCTAAAGAGAGGGAAAGCACATCGACACCGTCCTCTATGGCCGTGTCGAGCCCAGCTAATATGTCGCTCTCGAGGCACCCGTTTGCTTCACAAACCTTGTACATTGCCAAATGCGCAAGAGGCGCCATGCCTGTAGCCGTGCCTTTGGCATGACCGAGAGCACTGGCATCCCTCACAAAAGCACCGGCAGCCGTGCTTGAAGTGTGCGTGCCATGGCCCACACCATCGTACGGCGGAACGGCCTGTGCATGAGTCGAGCTCGAGTTGATGAACGACCTCGCACCAATGAGCTTGTTGTTGCAAGATGTGCCGTCGAAGTCACACCTGCCCTTCCATCTGGCCGGGGGCGGAGGCATCCCCTCATCGCTGAAGGAAGGGTGGTCTGGGAAAATCCCTGTGTCCAATACTCCGATTATCATGCCCTTCCCGTAGTTCGAGTCATTCCAGAGCCCGACTCCTTCGTGCAATCCCAAGAAGTTGGGCGTGTGAGTTGTGTGCAGAGAAAGCGCCTTCTCCGGACGCACGTGCAAAACACGGTCCTTCTCTCGAATGGCTTTAGCTTCCTCAGCGGTCAATTTGGCCGCAAACCCGGATAGTACATTTCGGTATGAGTGTACCATTCTTTGTTCTTGGTTGGAGCTGGCTGCTGTGGTAGGTAAAAATGACCGATATAGAGTATCGAGATCCTCCAAAGTAGTGAGATCTTTGTCTTTCGGCTTCTGCACTTGGATGATATAAGTCGACAATGAGCTACTTGCACCATCAGCTACGGCAACATCAGCATTAGCAAATGGAGTGCTCAGAATGCTAGCGAGACCGAGAATGAAAATGATCGTGGTGTTTGGAGACAATCTGCATTTCCGGTCTCCCATCTCGAATTAGCAGACAGAAAAACGCTTTGTGCTTCTGAGTTCTGTGTAAGCAGTCGAACTTGTAGAACACTTATATAGGAGAAGCGAGACGAAGGGCTGCATCGGGACACTGCAGGTTTCGATGGACGCAAGCCGGCACTCGACAGCTGAAATCGTGGTAATCGAGAGATTTAGGCTCCGTTTGTCGTGGCTTCTTTGAATGCTAACCGTGAGCTCGCTTGCAAGGGTCCAAGAAAAGGGACTTGGTTCATGGCGATCTCCGGAAAACTATTCCAAGAAAAGAGTCCGAATGTATGTCTAGATCTCGCTAGTTTCAAACAAAACAACTAGATTATGTACTCATCCAATTGCTGCTTATAATACAATAATTGGAGTTGATGTTCGTTCTTGTTGGATTTATGTGGAGATAAGAAGAAGAATTTAGATGTGAAGGTTGCGTTTATGGGGTCCAGGACAATTTGAAGTTTGTAACCCAAAAAAAAAAATTTAAGAACAATTTGATTTCCGACATTAAATCATGCCTTGCATTCACCAAAAAAAAAAATCATGCCTTGCCAAGTCAGATTATTCTTTTGGATTGTCATCTGTCGTTTACCCACTTTGGTCCTAACGATTGTATAAATCAATGCTGACATTCTGGAAACTGTCGTCTGTCCGGCTTTCCTTGACTGCAATGATATCATACAAGGAGAACAGGGGGAGACCATGTCTTATAGTTTAGATCGATTAGATAGATTGGCATCGTTTTTATCCTCCATCGTCTCCTTTCTTGGTTTGTTTTAAACTACACAGGTGTGCTCATTTTTATCGACCAAGTTTGGTGTATACTTATGATAGGTAGATTATGCATAGGTAAACTTTAGGCGAGCCGTGATTTATGGCCATTTAAGGGATCGTATATTTACATAACGTGTTGATTGTATAGATTAAGTCTAAGCGAATATTATATTTTTTTATGCGGACTTTCAATAATTAACTATAGTGTGATACCATGTGATTAATATCACATTACTGTCCTATCTCTTGGCCATTGAAGGGAGGAAAGGGCGTTGGCCAAGAAGGTGATCTAGTGGGAACTCCTGAATATGTCTGGAGCTCCAAATATTTGTGTTTTCGGTACTATTGAAGAGACTATAGAAGACTATGATACAAAATTGATTTAGAGTTGCGTCTCAACCATTAAATGGGCATACAAACAAATGAGACAAGGTCAAGCAATTAGAGATTTTCTTTTCTCGGGGTCAATATCCATCCAGAGTTCTTCAAAACTTTGTGCAAGAAGATTGCAAAAGTTTTGATGTCCTAGTGACAAGGAATGAAAGCAGTTTGGAACCCAAACGAAGAGAAGAGTGTCACGGAAAAAGGTGATCGTAATACCATTCGGGAAAGTCCTGGCATCACAAGGATGCCATGGAAGCGATGCCGACAACTTGAAGCTCGAGCTGCGCAGAGGCTGGGTGTGTGCCTAAGAACCTTTGGGAAAAGCATTTTTATATGCAAAAAATAATTATTACAATATTGATTAACCCCTAAAATAATATTCTAAAAATGCTCGATGCCAATGTGGGGTAAGAATTGCACTGAACTTCAATACTTTGGCAGTGTTGCATTTAGTTCAAAAGCCTTTGCAATTGTCTTGCCAAATACGTCAACTTTGATACAAAAACCTTCAATAGCCCAAAATCCCTCATCAAAGCTGTGCTAAACACACCCTCGTTGCATCATCAAAAACCCCTCGAGACCTTATGTGCCTTTTCTTCTTTTTTACTGGATTTTTTTAAGTCTATGTATATGAATGTCAATTGATGCACTCATTGCTAACGCGACATTAAAATGGCAAAATATTAACATAGAAATATATAAACATATCATAATTTATAGGCAGCGCTTTTTTCACTCCTCATTTAGCTAAGACACTCCTTTTTTTTAATATTGTTTTGACCATATTATCCCTTGTGGCGCCCACCACTTCTCATACAATTCTATAAAAATGATCTTTTTTAATTAGGTTCACACTTTTTATTTTGTTTCTTCTTTTTTTCCTTACGAGTCCCACTTTCCTTCTTCTTTCTTTCCATGCCTTTGACTATCTCAGTTATCTTTTGCAAATCATTTCTCTGTTATCCTATATCGTTATTTCCAACAAGCCATTTAATGAGAAGCAACATAGTAACTCAAAATTGATGATGAAGAACCTATGGAAATGAGATTAAGAAACTAAACCCAGAAGGAGCAACAGTTTATAGAACGCAAGTATGCTGCAAACTACAAAGTAATTGCGCAATTAATTCAAAAACACTGTTTTGATGCACGCTACACTCTAATTGCAACATTGAAACACAAGATCAAGCATTGCTATGACCCAAAACTCAAATTCACTTTTAAGAAAAGATATCAAGAAACACATAATAGCGATCGGAATGAGCATGATTTGAGATCAAGAAAACTAAAAAAGAAAAAACAAGCTTTTGTTAGAACCATTGCTCTAGTAGCAAATGAGGAGAGTTTGAATTGTTGAAATAAGTAATTCTTTTGGGGATTTCAGATGCGAGAGAGGGTTGTTGAAGTAGAGGAAGAAGAAGAAGTGGGAGGTGTAGAAATAAGAGAATGGGCACTAAGAGAAATGATTTGCGAAAGATGTCAAAGGTATAGAGAAAAAGAAGAAGAAGAAAAGTGGGACCGCGAGGAAAAAAAAGAAGAAGAAGAAGAAATAAAAGAAGAGTGAAAAAAAAAAAAAAAAAAGCAACCTTAATTTAGATACTTGAGTGAACAAAGAAAAATCGCATATGAATTTTGCAAGTAAATATCCACGAAACGCTTATTAAATTAAGTTCTCGTATGAATTCACACACTTGTTAAATTATCAAAATTCGTGGACTTTGCAACCTTTTAAGACACTACATAGAAACATCAAACTCCAATATTAGTGCTTAGCAAAATAATCCTGGCTACCGGTCAGCATAGTTGTGCGTCGTGCTAGATTGCTCTTCTTTTTTTTTTGGTCTGATCTAGATTGCTCTTCTAACTTGCAAAGAACGAGAGAACTTTCACGATGCTCCAGGACCTTTCTGTATACGTCACTCTGGCATCAGCCGATTCGCGTAAATCATCCCAGATACAGGAACGAAAGTGCGTGACGACAGCCCAATCTCCACGAGACATCTGCGCAGTAATTTTGACTTTTGCATTCGTGGGTAGTTAGGAACGGAAACAAGAACAGCGCCGAAAAAAAACGAAAGTAAAAAGGAGGAGAGGCGGAGGAGAGATGGGGTTCTTCTTGCTAAGGTCAGCGGCCACCCTCACAACAGCCGTCGCGGCTTCTGCTGTCCCCGCGGCTCTCGCCCTCGCTTCTTCCCATCACCGCTCTCCCGCTCCTTCTCCGTCTTCTTGTTGGGTCGCCTGTTCTTGCTCCATCCGCTTCCCCAGGTTTCAGAACCCGAGCTTGCTGTCCCTCTCTCATTCTTCCAGCCACGTGGGCTCTTCGGCGACCGTAAGAGGCCGTGACTCCGCCCCCTCGGCTCTTCACATGGACGCGCCCGCCTCCGATCTCGAACCCACCTCCCAGGTTCTTGATTTCGGCTACTCATGATCTCGATCGTCTGTTTTAGAGTCGTTTCTTGGCGATTCTTGATTTTCCGGTTGTTTTTTTTTTATCTTGCAGAATGGTGCTGTCTTGCCGGAGCTGCTTGTGAGTCCTTCAATCCTCCTTCTCGTGAATTTCTTTTTTCGTTTCGTCAGTTGTAGATATTTGGTTTTGGATGCCGTGGCTAGGATTGAATTGATCTCGTTCTATTATTGGCATCTGGGTGATGGTTGTTTAGCTCTTGGTCTGTGTAATTAGAGAAGTTCACATTGCCGCCCTTCAATGATTTGTGAAATAAGAGCTCTTTCTGTTGCTGGAAATGGAGATTGATATGAAGTTTTTGTCTTTTTTTTTTTTTTTTTTTGGGGGGTGGTTGGTGTTGCTGGGATTTAATAATTTCATCTGATTTAATTCTGAAGCTTACATCTTGTTAATGTTTCCCCCACAGACTGAGTATATGGTTGATATGAAGTGCGAGGGTTGTGTTAATGCTGTGAAGAGCAAGTTGCAGACTGTTGAGGGTAGGTGCTTGTGGCCCCTTAGTTGTTTATTTTCAGGCGGTTCATTAGGTTCATCATCTGGCCTGCTCTAATTTCTTAGCTTTCTTTATTTTTACTGAATTGTTGCGCTGTTGTTCTGATGGAAATTCATCTAGGAGTGAAAAACATCGAGGTGGACTTGAGCAATCAAGTGGTTCGGATTCTGGGTAATTCACCTGTCAAGACTTTGACCGAAGCATTGGAGCAGACTGGTCGTAAAGCCCGTTTGATAGGCCAAGGTGTACCAGAAGGTGGGTCGACTATTCTACCGTGATTTGTGCAATGTTCTCTTTTTGGATACTTTAGCCGCATCTAGAGAGTATGTTGCTATACCATGACAATCCAATCAGAAGATCCGACAGATTATACATGGTCATTACTGATATTGAGTCCATTGTAGATCACAATTGCAAGTGATGATTGATAGGGATCTGCCTGCAAGTAGATTGACTTCAGATGTGAAGAAATGATAAGTAAGGACCATCCATGCAATGCAGTCTGAAAATTTGAGGTAGACGATTAAATTAACAAAGCAGGGTAGTTCTTATTTCTGTGAATTTTCAGAATGAAAAAGTGTGATTTGTGAGTGCTTTGTTCTAATTGCTGTTGGCCGGCCTATTACAGCACTAAGTGTGCAGGCTAACTAGTCATTTGGCTATTGATATATAAAGCCATCAGTTCTCTTCTACATACCTTATCCTTTCTCTAAAACCACTGAGGTCAGCTTGGTGATTATTGCCTACATCTAGGATAAGGCCATTTTTTGTTTTTCTATGGTTCCGTCTCCTCGTTCATCTTCTTTCCAAACTTAATCCTCTAGGAAACGATTTAGGAGTGAAGTCGCCTCTATGACAATTGAATGGATAATTGGGTTATTGAGACCATCATCAACCGAGCTTCTTTTGCTGAAATATGGTTATCTTTGCTCATAGCTGGTTGACGATAGAAATTTTAATGCTTCTATAAATGGATACTCATAATTCTGAATATCTTCATCTTGCAAATCAAAGTTTTTATTCGCATTGATAATGGCTATGGACCTCCATTCCTACAAAAAGGTTGAATTCGTTTTTGATAAGACATCTGTCTGTCCCAGCTCATTATTCCAATATCTAAGTAAAGAGTTTCTGCATTATCCATTTGAAAGAAGGTTAATTATTCAACAATATGACAACATACTTGTAAAGAACCAACACACACTCTTTCAGCCTCCATGTGGTGGTAATTCATTGTTGCTGTTGTGCAGATTTTCTAATATCTGCCACCGTAGCAGAATTCAAAGGTCCGGATGTTTTTGGAGTAGTTCGCTTAGCTCAAGTGAACATGGAATTGGCTAGGATCGAAGCTAATTTTAGTGGGTTGTCTCCTGGGAAGCATGGTTGGTCCATTAACGAATATGGTGATTTGACCCGAGGGGCAGCAAGCACTGGGAAAGTTTTCAATCCGACTGCTGAAGCAACTGCAGATCAGGTTTGCTTGCCTAGACTTCCTCCAAGTTTGCTTGTTATAATAACTGATTTTCTTGCTATGAGCATTAGTTATATGGGGATGATGACGGCTTTTATTGTTGTTTCTGCTTCCCCTTCATATTTTCTGTCAATAAGGCCTAAGTATATAGCATAAATAAGATTTCTAAAATAAAAAACAAGTGGTGAGGTAATTGCGCAATATGTGACTTGCATTCAATGCATTCTTATGTCATAACATTAATAGTTTTGTTGAACCCTATCTGTGTATCCATTGTATTTGCTCTACCTGACGGTTTGTCGGGTAACAAGAACATTATTTTCTTTTACATCACACATCCGAGCCGGCAAATAATACTTTGTGATTGGAATACGACTGCTATGAGGCTCCGCGAGAGAGCAGGTCTAAAAATTAGCTGTGATTTTCTTCGAGCTTTATTTCTTTCTGTGTAATTTTGAAATCACACATTACGTGTTTGTCCTCCAACTAGAGTTGATAGTCTTAGCGTTTTATGCTCGAATTTTGTCTCGGTGCCCTCTGTACATCCTGGATTGCATTAGTACTTCATGCATTTCATCCCGGCATAACTAAATATCAGATGAAACCTTTTTTTGTGTTTTTGGGTGTCCTAGCGTGAGTATGATGTGTTTTTGTTGTGGTATCACCTGCGGTCTGTCTCGCCAATTCTTTCATATGATCGGATTGAGAAGTTGTTCCATTTCTCGAACAAAGAACTCTTGGTTTTTCCATAAAGGATGAGAACATTTCCGAGCGAACTCATAATAGGATTCTGAACATGATTCCAACTACTTTTGCATGATTGGATCTAACAGACTCATTTGAATGGAAAAGAGTATTTGAATATTGACAAATTCAAAGAATTGGTCTTTATACTTAAGACATTTCCAGGAATGATATGATGCTGGAAAATCTGAGTCATAATATCCCAACCAATGATCAGATATTTGTTGGGTAGACTAGATTCAAAGATTTTTGTAGTTATGGAACATTGTGGAAAAAACTGGATGTTTACTAGGGTAGTTCTTACATTTGTCGAAAAAGTATCTCCTGAGTCAGAGTTAAATATCGAACACAAGAAGTCCAATATTCTTTGGGAAGAACTTTAGTATCCAGGATTGAAGAACTTGCTCTAGTGTCTATAAGAACAATAACAATGATAGACTTAGCAAACTTTAAAGTGAAGATTTTCCTAGGCCTGCATCCCTACAAGCCGCAGTGAGTGTTCTTTCAAACTTTAATAATTGCTCAAAAGGGTTTGTGTATATGGTAGTGTTTCGATATGCCTTTTTCTCATCTTAACAATAGGCGCAACGAGGATTAAATGTCCAAGGTATTAACCAGGTCATTCCTTGCAGCGTTGTTCTTCCATGCATACCAGCAAGTGAGGCTTTTTGCCCAATGCCATATTTTCATTATTTTTGGGTCACGGGCCACACATTTCTTTGACGATCTAAATCTTTAGCTATGTTATGTGCCTCATTCATGATTGCTTTTGGCATTCGTTTTCAAATCTATAGCTGTGACCTGTTACTTTAAGCACTCAGAACCCCTTGAGTCTTCTCTATAAGACATCGAGTTTAGATAACCAATTTACGGGATGGCAGAAAATCGAAAGGATCAATTTGTGACATCACTAGTGAAAATTTTTTGGAACTTTTGAGAAACGAAACAGCTGTGTCTCCATCATTATGACATCAGTTGAAAATCAGTGTGGGGCAATAGTGATTTTTAACTCATCTCACATCAAATCAATTATCCCTTGATATTGTTGATCTTCTTATTGGATTAGCAAACTCTATAATGTTGTCTGTTTACATGTTTATAGAATTGGATAACCGTTTGCTTCGGATTAATCATGATATGCCACAATATCTACACTAATGTGCATAGTGTTCGTGCCCGCAAGAACAATGAAGTCCATGCACGAGAAGGAATTGATTGTTTTTCAGTCATGCAGGTCTTCAATAGCACTTTTTAATGGGGAAATACCAACCTTAATTGTTGAATTTGTGCAGGTCTCTTACATGATACTACAGAGGGTATCGTTAGTGACCCACTTCGTAGGAAACTGCGTGAAGCATGTTGTGGTCATTGTCAACTCAGTTCTCTTCTTCCGAACTCCAGTTTCACCCATAAATTCCCTAGGTGATTTATGCTACCATCTGAATAGCCTTTTTCCAAGTTTGTTATTTTCTGGCCTCTTGTTTCTTCCCCTTCCCTCCCCAAACCTAAGTGAGAAAGCATCTAATGGCATTTGCTTCTAGAGAAAATGAGATCTGGTATCTGTTTATTGGTTAATCAACTGGTTTAGCTTGGTTCCATAGTACTACTATTGTCATTGCTATTTAGATTATTTTGCTCTCATGGTTATGGTTTTGTTATCTTTATCATTGTGGTGATGTTATTAGGTACGGGAGTGGCCCTTGCTGGAGTCTTTCTGTACTCACGTGTGAAGCGCATTAAGCCCAAACCAAAGACTGCTTGAAGGACCACCAATGATGCTCCGGAAGAACGAAACAATATTAGTAGTGGCAAGGTCCTATGGATACATTGCGCTTGGTAAGTTGATTATTACTCTCATAATCTTCCATCGAATTGATCAAATATCAGATCTTTCCAAAGTGTCGATTAATAACCGTATTACCCTTGCAAAATAGCTACTAGTCAATGCTAAAAAGTGATGAAAGTATCACATATGCTCATCACCTTTCCTTAGCTAACGTTGCTGCAATTTTTTGATGTTCGCCGATAGAGTACGGATACACCATGAAGGTTGATGAAAAGATAGACATATACAGCTTCGGTGTCGTATTGTTGGAGCTCATCGCAGGCAAAAGGCCTCTAGACCTCGAGTTCGGAGACTCCGTCAACATTGTCGAGTGGATACGGAGGAAAATCAGGGACAACAGAGCTCTGGAAGAAGCTCTAAACCCCAATGTAGGAAACTGCAAGCATGTGCAGGAAGAGATGCTTTTGGTGCTCAGAATAGCTTCTCTGTATTGCAAAGCTACCGAGAGATAGACCTTGCATGAGGGATGTCATAACCATGCTCGGAGAAGCGAAGCCTCGGAGGAAGAACAGTAGCAATGGCGCCGCAATGTATGAAGCTAGCAAAGACAAGCAAGTTTTTAGCACGTCACCTGTAAATGGCCTTCTTTAGGGACTGAGTTCTGAGCATTTGAGTTCCTTTTGGCTAATAGTTCCTTCAATTTTTCTCTCGTATGTAGAATTTCTTAATTGAATGCTTGTAGCTACCGAATCTCGATATCCGTAGAGATCACCGTTATATGATCTAGGTACCTTTTTTGCAAATAAAATTTCATTTGCTGTATATATCCGTGTCCAGTAATCACTACAGTAGTATGTTTATAGAGCTTGGTTTTTCTTCTTATGTTGTTTTCTTGGTAACTTTTGCTCGAAAAGCAAAGGATATCAAGATGGTCGTTTCTTGTTTAAGAGGTTCTGGTTTGTAATGGCAATGGAAATGAACACATTCTTAAATCCGAGGAAAAACATTGCATGACATATAAATCATGTAGACCAAGTTCATCAGGATAATTGATCTTGTAATGTTCGTCTATATAGTCTATAGACCATGCAATAATTTCTCTTTTAGGTCAATGCATTAAGGAATTCATGGCGTGAAGGGGTTCATGGGTTATGAAGGGTATTTTTGGTTTTTTATTTATAACATGAGTTGTTTCAATCCGTGTTCCATAGTGTAAATAAATACTAAATTGAGCACCCCAGAAGCCTTAGCAGTTAGTATATATATATATTGTTGACACCTAAATTTTGGCGATTTGTTTAAGTGTTTCTTAATTGCATTGAAAAATTGGGGATTGGTTTCTAACCCTTAAAAAAAAAAAAAAAAAAAATTTCGTTAAAGTTGCATCACATATTGACATTAGGAACATTTACGTCACTATGTTTTAAAATTTCAAAAAAATTTATTACAAAAAAAAAAAAATCTTCAAGGTATCATGTTTTCATTATTGCACGACATGTTGAACGGTCTTTATTTTTCCAAAATTGTCAAAAAAATCATTAAAAGGTATAAGAGAATCGAATGAGGCCGAGTAATGGGTCTTTCTTCACGCATGGGCTCGCCCACATGTCTCTTTTCCTTTTTTTTTTCGCACTTGGGCTGGCCCATCTCGTTTTATTTCAACCCGGCCCGTGCGCACACCATCTTCCTCCCCTCACAACATCCATGCTTCTGCAAAAAAAACAGAAAAGAGGAGGGTACAAGCAGAAAAATGGAGCAACGACCGGGAGCAGGAGATCGAAATTGCAGGCGGTCGGCGCGATCCGCGGGTCGGAGGAGGCATTTCGGCCGGCAAGCTGGCAACCGCAGAGGCCATGCGCGCTTGCCGGCCAAGTATAAAACCGGAAAGGGGAGCACAGAAGCGAGGGGGAGAGCAAACCGTAGAGAGGGTCTTGACTGGTTCTTGGGTGGAGAGAGAACAAAGAGCTCGAGAGAGGGAGAGACGATCAGGGGGAGAGCGCCGCATCGGAGAGCGAGCTTGAGAGAGAGAGAGAGAGACGATCAGGGAGAGAGCGTTTCGCCGTTGCACGAAGTTGAGAGAGAGAGGGGAACACCGAAGAGCAAGCTTGGGAGAGTGTTTGGTCATCGCTGGAGGTCCGTTCATCGCCGCAGCCCTCCTCTCAAACCAGGTAGGCTTTGTTTTGAGCGTGTCTCTTGTTTCTTGGGAGGCGTCGGGCCGGAACTCGTGCTGACTAGTTCGCGCGAGTTTCGGTCCGAGCCGGTCCTCCTGGTAAGCTACTAGCTATTCTAGTATGTGGTAGCAGTTTAGATTTGTCTCACGTCTCTATCAAGTGGAAAATCCCCCGTGCCAGTCGCACACACCAAGTGCTTGTGAAGATGCTTAAATGATATCTAAGTTCTGCAAGTTTGTTGAAGCCTGGAGATGGTTGTTCTTCGTTTATGTCTGTTCCAACTTGATTAACTGGTCCATGATCGGATCTTTAGTATAGCTTGTGCATGTAGTGTTGATGTCTGCCTCGAATCTATGTCCCAAGTGAAACTAGGTTCCTTTGGTTAACTGGTGCATCCTATATGTTCGACTAAATGCCTCAGAGAAGGCCGAAGGCTAGTACATTTTTTTTTTTTTTAAACCGGAGATCAACCTGTCTTTACTTTTGTAACGGTTCTTCAATGTTTAAGTCTTGCGTGTTGCTGTGCTTTGGTGTCATTTTCGTGAAGTGGCGTTGTATCGTTGAATCGGCAAGTGTTTTCCCTCGCGTCGGATGTCACTTGGTTGCCGGAGAAAATGGCCAACGGCGGTTGACGCCGGTCGAAGTGGGCGACCGTTAGGTGGTGGTCGCCGGCGATGGGTGGCGCCCATTATTCCGACCGGAGCTGGTGTGTGGGCTTGCCTTGATGGAGATTAGCTTCGGTCATGGGGAAACCATCGAAGAAGGAGGCCAAAAATAAAAGAGGGAAAGAGCAAAACAAAACAAAAAATAGAAAACTATAAAAAAGGTAAAAAGAAATGACTTTGGGAAGGAGGAGTCGTAGCAGAAAAACCCAAAAAAGAGAAGACAGTAGACGAGGGGTGTTCGGTGAAAGTGTCAGGAGAGACGAGGGAAAGAAATAAAAAAAAATGAAAAAGAAAAACCAAGAAAAATCAAAAAAAAGAAAAGAAAAGCAAAATAAATAAAAAGATGGAAAACTGAAGCGGCAAAGTTGGCCTCGGGAAGTACAGTTGGGCAGAACGTGCAGGGGAAATGATGAAGTGGGGAAAAGATAAAAAAATTTTTTAAAAAAAAGCTGTAAAAAAAAGGAAAACGAAAAAACAAAATGTTTCTCTTAACCCAAAAATGTTGGATCCGGGTTTGGGTTGGGTCCATGGGCCGGATTGGGTTTACCCGGTCCGAACTCATTTTATTGCAGCATAATAATATTAAATATTAAATATATGTTAAAAGTTTTAAAAAAAAATCAAAAAAATTAATTATAAAAATCAAAAAATTTCGAAAAAAAATGATAAAAATTCGAAAAAATTCAAAAAAAAAATTCAAAAATTTTCCGAAATTTTTTTTTAAAAAAAACCCAGAAAACATTAAAAATTCGACTTTCTTTTGAAAAAAATTAATTAATTAAAAAATTAAAAAAAATTAATTAAATTTTATTTTTTTTTTTTTTATTATTTTTTTGAAAATCCAAGAATGATAGGATTTGGTTAGGGACTGCTATATATTGCTGCTTTAGTGTAAATCAAGCCTTTATATTCTTGTATGTTGTTTTATGTTTAATTTGCGTGTTTTATGTTTAATTTGCACGTGTTTAATTTTAGGGCAAATAGGATCCCTGGTAGGTATAATTATTACTTTATTGATTGTGCACCCGCATGCTCACCTCCTATGTTAGTGGATAGGTATGAAATCGATCCAAACTGCCTAATGAAAAATCATTTTGTTAAAATGAACAAGATTAGGTACCGAAAGGGCACTAATTGGTTAATTAGTGTAAACAAGTCCCCCGAACCTAGACTCTGCAGGTTGCGTAGAAGTGAGGCACGCTCCCATGCCTCACTTGGTTTCTAGCCGACCCCAATAGGCTAGTGGCGACTCCTTTGTGCAAAATTTATAAAATATATCCCAACGTCACGCGGGGTATGGGCTTGGGAGAGCTCCCGCTAATCATGGGCCTTAGGCCCGTTTTAGGCAATACCCTAAACCCGCTCCCTCCCCGAGGGTAGGTCGCGACAGCTTGGCGACTCACTGGGGACTTGGTTTTAAACCTTAGAGGACTTAGGCCAAAATTAATCTTGTTCAAAAATATTTTTGTTTGCGCGAAGATATTATGTGCATCCATAACATGTTGAATGTTGATTGTTTATGGGAGTTATAAAGGGTGGCGATTTCTAACATTTGTTTTGTAGGGAGTGCAAGAGTGAATGGTTTATTTATGTTTGAAGTGCTGATTGTTATTAAATTGTCATGCATGAGTTCCCTGCACTGCACTACACTATAGCACACACTACCTGCCGCCGGACTTGGGCCGCATAGGATCATTTAGGATGGTGTTGAGGTGGATACCACTCCGACTACAAGCACGTAGTACGAGTCGCCCACCTTAACCCCGAAATTTCTTTCTTGATGTCAGAGGTCCCCACCCTGGTCTGCAAGCATGCGACACGGGTCGGTCCTTTGACAAAGGCGGAGTCATGGGTAACACGACCTAGCCACGAGCTTGTTGGTTCAGTCCTGTGATCCCATGACTTCATTTTGGGCCATCTAGAGTAGAAATCGAACCATTGTCCATGCGCATGTCTATGACCTTTACATCAATGTTCAATGAGTAGGGTAAGTTTTTCTTGAATTCTTTTCTTCGCAATTTACTTATTCGCTTTCTTTTGGTTGGTCCATGACAAATTAGGTTGATCATACGATGGGGGTACCCGATCTTCGCATCATCTCCGTCCCGAAAGCCGAGCTTTGTGTGTGGTGGGATAAACTAGACCCGACTGGCCATGATTGGGTGCGATCCTATGTTGGACGTTTACTTCCCCTATTAGAGATAGAAACTCATTTTGGTGTAGTACAAGCGTTAGCGCATGTTTGGTGCCTCGAAACTTGCACGTTCATACTCGGTGATCACGAACTTACTCCAACCCTGGAAGAATACAGTGTTGCCATGGGAAAGCCCTTAGTGTCAGAGTTAATTGGCCCACCTGTAGGAACTGAGCATGCATCGACCTTATCTGATTTCCTTAGAGTTAAGGAGGATGACGTGAGGAAAGTTTTGAAAGCTAATCGCAAGACCTGCCCGTTTTCATTCCTAAATGAGCTTTTTCAAAATGCCCCATCTTTTCAAAAGAATAGGATCTTTTCGTTAGCTTTCTTCGGGTTTGTGTTATTCCCACATTGTAAGAATGCTATTAACCCTTCCGTGGCGTGGGTAGTTCGTGAGGCGTGTATGGGAAAGGGTTTTGTTAACGCCGTCTTGACCGAAACTTTTCTTTCTCTTACTCGCTTTAAAGAAAACGGAAACAAAACTTTCCATGCTCCTCCTGAACTCTTGCAAATTTGG
This sequence comes from Eucalyptus decipiens, assembly GCA_014182575.1. Taxonomy (NCBI): domain Eukaryota; kingdom Viridiplantae; phylum Streptophyta; class Magnoliopsida; order Myrtales; family Myrtaceae; genus Eucalyptus; species Eucalyptus decipiens. Next base: position 7,317,981 of record CM024613.1, on the reverse strand, counting down.
TTCTTCTCTCACGTTAAAGGGTTTGGTAGCTTGATGACCGTGAACGACATCTCTGACTCTAGCCACCCTATCCTGAAGTTTAAAGATAGGAAGATGTTCGCCCCCGATTATCATTATTCTGAGTGGTTAGCTTTCATGACCAACCCTGGACCTGAAGATTTCAATGGCATGCCAAATGGCTCCGAGTTCGAGAAGCGCGGTTCGTGTGTGGGCTTCTTGGACTGTTCCTTTGTTGGGAATTACCGGAGTCACCGAGTATTACCCAACCCGAGTTGCCCGCCAATTCCAAGAGGTTCAACAACTTCCACCGACGATTCAAGAAGACCCGCTCAGGATAGACTTCCCTGATGGATGCCAGGATCACGAAGACTCCATTGTGTTAGTCAAGTCGATGTGGGATATGTGCCATCCAGGAAGCCGATATGGCCCGAAGAGGAGTTGGAAGGGCAAGAGAAGACTTACTATGCCTCGATGGAATACATCCTTAGGCATAAAATCCCAAAGAACCTACGCCCGAAGATTCCCGACGTGCTATTAAAGATCACCCACCGAGCCGAGATCAAGCGCCTCAAAAGGAAGCTCGAAGAAGCCGAGGAGCGTGCCTCGAAGTTAACCCGAGTCGGTGGGGCTACGCAAGCGGAAGCTGTCCTCGTTAGTTAGATTGAGTCAAGCGCGATATGTAGTGGGCCCATGCCCACATGTGTTACAATGTTATAGAGTTTGTCTCATGTTGCAATATCAAGGGATAGGACTCATGATTAGCTTCGTTGTTTGGGGGTTCTCCCTCGTGTCTCTCATTGCGCTATGTAGCAACCTTGCTTTCAATGAAATGAACAAATTGGGGTGATTAGATCCTTGTCATGGACCGACCGCCTAATTATTACTTAATGCTTATATATGCTTATCTATCCTTGACCAGGTACTAACAGTTGTCTACTCGTTCAACTGTCAACACGGCTAAGAGGAGATCACCACCCGCACTCGCGGAAAGCCAGGATGGAGAATGAGGATGTCAGCATACGCGTGGCCAACATGGAGAACCAGCTCGCTCAACTCACTACTTTGATGGCCGAGATAAGCCGAAAAATCAGTGAACCTCCAGCCCCGGCCATAGCCGGAACCTCTACTCCCGTTTTGTCGGGACCCACTCCACCCTCAGCTGCAGAACCACATGTCACCGATCCTGCTGAAAAAGGTGCTTCTGAGGAAGCCCCTTACATTACGCCCGTGTCGTTAACTGGATCCCCCTCCAAAAGAGGGATCCACCATCCGCTTCGACGAAGAAAATGCAAGACGCTTGGCTAAGATGGAGGAACGACTTTGTGTCCTCCAAGGATATGAGATGAAGGGAGCGGACAAGCTAACCCCATATGCCAAGGTGAAAGTACCCGAGAATTTCAAGGAGCCGGAATTCACAAGAAAATATGTCGGCACCGGCTGTCCTATAACCCACCTCAAATACTATTTAAGGAGGATGGCTCGCTACTCCGACAATGTCCCACTCCTCATACATACATTTCAAGATAGCTTAGACGGTCCTACCTTGTCGTGGTTTATTGCACTGGATATTGAAGAGCTCACTGGATGGGACGACCTCGCTGACGAGTTTTTACAGCAATATAAATTCAACTCTGAGATTGTCCCTACAAGAGAGGAGCTAGTTCGAATGGAAAAAAAGGAGGAACGAATCATTCAAAGCGTTTGCCCCAGGTGGAGAACAATGGCATCACAAGTGAAGCCTCCACCGAGTGAGAAAGAAATGAGGCAGCTTTTCTTGAAGACTTTGCCGTCCGATTATTTCCAGGATTAGTGTACTCACGGGTGCCAAACATTTTCACAACCGGTGGAGGTTGGTGAAGGGGTTGAATGGGCGATAGTTGATGGAAGAATATCCACGGGGAATAGCAAAAAGTTCTCAACAAAGAAGGATAAAGAGTCGGCAGTCGAAGTGGCGTTTATCCAAGAGCCATCTGCACTTAAATCAGTGTCGACGCCTTCGCAAAAGCCTAGAGCCATGCAAGGAAACATGTCACGGGGATCTGACGGAAACAAAAAGTTCCCTCGAAGGGAATTCACGCCTCTACCCCGACCTTTATCAAAATTGTTACCTATCCTCCTCGAAAAGAGATTGGTAGCCAAGGAGGTGCCTAGAGACAATCCCCCAAGATTCCCGGGGTTTGATGTGACCAAGGCATGTGAATACCACATGGGGGAAAGAGGGCATGACGTCGATAACTGCTACACATTGAAATGGAGAGTTCAACACCTATTGGATAAAGGAAAGTTGACCTTCAAAGAAGCTACGCCCAATGTGCAACAAAACCCTTTGCCCGATCATTTGAAGAAGTGAATATGATTCTTGGGAAATGCAAGCGAATGAACGACCCTTTGCGGTGGATGTCCCTAACCGTATGAGGCCCTCGAGCTAGTGGGCACTATGAAAGAGGGGAGGACATAACCATGGAGGAAAACTAGAACGTATTTGCAAAATGATAAGTATGGGGGTAATCCGAAGTGTCGATGGAGAACAAAGACCACTACCCATGATGACACCATCCATGATTAGCGCATCATCTAACGATGCTACTCGAGACCATGAAGTGGAGAAAGCTGAGCTTCCTTCCCCAAAAGAAGATGAACAAGTGGTAATAGACAACGCATTGAGAACCGATTTTGAGGGAACCTTTCAAAGCCAGGATCTCCTAGGGAAGATACGTGATAAGGGTGAAGTGTTCGACACATTGGGTCAACCAAGCGGAAAATATGACTACTATGTGAAATATTCGCCTGCCTCGAGTTTCTTTGACGATCCCAAGGACATTGTCCCTGATGGATGGGGGGGTATGGATAATCCGATGCCACGAGAAGAGGGGATGGTCACTATGATTACCCCGGTAGTGATAGAATTGCCTGATGAGGATCGCACTAGTGATGTCGAGACGGAAACCACTGAGCCAATGACGATTGACCTTATGGTCAAAGAATTATCGCCGATCGAAATCTTGGAGGAAAGCCTGACGCCAGTCGTGATCGAACTGCCACCTCAAGGAAAAGACGAGGTAATAATGCTAGAACCCCCCTTGGAATTCAACACTAAGGCGGTACCCTGGGATTACGGGACAAAGGAGGTAGATACTGTCACTCGATCAGGTCGTTGCTATGTGCCCACCAGAGGAGCCGAAAAGAAAGCCGTGTGAGAGGAGGACGCAAGGCAATTCTTAGCCGTGGTGAAAACAAGCGAATTTAACGTAGTGAATCAACTACGAAAAATGCCGGCCAGATCTCCATCTTGGAACTAATTCAATCCTCCGAAAAGCACGTAAACGCTTTGTTGAAGGTCCTTAACGAGATACATGTCCCGGAAACAATTGATGACACCCAACTACAAGAGTTCGTGGGGGCCATCCTTCTGAAAGATCAGATCGCCTTCACTGATGAAGACCTCCTTGCTGATGGAGGTGATCACACAAGGGCGCTGCACATTTCAGCGAAACACGATAGCACCGTTGTCTCTAGAGTGCCGATTGACAATGGCTGCGTTGAACATATGCCCATTAGCTACACTCCACCGCTTAGGTGTTGAGATGGAAAGGATACGTCCAACTAAGTCCTTTGTGCGTGCATTTGATGGGATCGGGAAAGAGGTGCTAGGAGAAATTGAGTTGGAACTACTTATTGGTCCTGTGCTTTTCTTGGTACCATTCCAAGTCCTAGACATACCGATCGCCTTCAACTTTCTGTTGGGGAGACCATGGATTCACACGGCGGGTGCCGTTGCCTCCGGCCTTCATCGAAAGTACGATTTGTGGTGGACAATAGACTCATCACGTGCACTGGGAAACAGACTTCAAAGTGTACCAGAAACGGCCATCCCATATGTGGAACCCGAACGCAAAGAAGAGTCAAGCTTTCAGACTTTCGAGCTGGTGTCTATGGTCCACGTTCCTGTGGGCTCTTGCGCGGGAATTCCTGAATTATCCAAGCCGGCCTTGGCGGTAGGGAAGATTATGCTAGCAAATGGCTACAATCCTGGAGGTGGTCTAGGGTTGCATGGACAAGGGATTCGAAAGCCTATCGAGGCTCGAAGAGTTCTAAGGAGAAAAGGCCTAGGGTTTGTTGAAGGGCGTGGAGGCCGCGGCAATGGAGGAGGCCCGCCGAATGTGGAGGTCGAGGCACCCGAGGAGGTCGAGGTGAACGTGGAGGCCGAGGCGACCGCGGAGGTCGAATCATAAGAGATAGAAGTTGTCAGAGTATTTTCCCTCCTCCATTAAAAGAAACATTCCCAGGACCCCCGAAAATGCTGATCGAAGAAGATGGAGCTATTGACGGTATAGCCGAGATGTTTGAAGAGAATACCGTATGCGCCATCCTAGCTTGTGATGAGGCTGAATCTTCTGGGAGCATTACCGACCCTTGAGTAGGACAGTTCTAGCTCGCGTAGCTTTTTACTTTATGTTTTCTTCCCCGCATGGGAACTCGTTGTTTTCAATTTGCTTGTTTGAGTCGCTTATGATGTAAACTCGTTAAGCCCTTGACTTTGAGCCGTTGGTCTTGGGTGGAGTATGTTGTAATACGGCCTTATCATTTCCCTTTCAATGAAGATGCATGTTTTATTAAGGACATGTGGAAGCACACCAAACTGGTTCTATGATGGTCACCGAGGGTGGGCTTCTACATGCTTCCTAGTTTCATAATTTCGTAAGAGCAAGGAAAATCCGAGGATATAAGGATGAGCTCTCGAAACAATTTTCAAAAATTATTTGAAAAATCATTCACAAATGACATACATTTTGTTTGTTATTAATGCATACTAACTCATCTCATCGCATCTCAGGCATTACATTATGCATAATCGTGACAAAGATTCGTGTGACTCGGATCCACATGAGGGAGATCTTTTAGAATCGACGCCGGTGAAGATCCGAAAGGGATCGAGCGTGATTGGAATCGACATGAGGGATCAAAACCGCGACGAAGAACAAACGGTTACCATAAATTTGAGCGATACACAGAATGTCAAAGAAATAAAGATCGGGGCATGTCTCTCGAAGTTAGAAGCGGAACGAATGATTAACCTCCTGAAAGAATACCGGGATATATTTGCCTGGACTTATGCCAACATGCCAGGGTTAGACCCTGATATTGTAGAGCATGCGCTTCCGACCGATCCTAATGTGCCACCTAAAAAACAGAGGCTCAGAAGAACGAAGCCAGAGTTGTCTAAGAAAATCGAAGAGGAAGTCATGAAGTTGTTAAAAGTGGATTTCATTGAAGTGTCACACTATTCAGATTGGATAGCGAACATTGTACTGTCATGAAAAAGATGGGCGGGTTAGGGTGTGCGTAGATTATCGTGACTCGAACCGAGCTAGTCCAAAAGACGATTTCCCACTCCCGCATATTGATGTCTTAGTTGTGAGACGGCAGATTTGAGTTATTCTCCTTCATGGACGGTTTTTCTGGATACAACCAAATTCGTATGAAGGAGGAAGATAGGAGCAAAACATCGTTCATAACCCCTTGGGGAACCTTCGCTACAAAGTGATGCCTTTCGGTCTGAAAACGCTGGGGCAACGTATCAAAGAGCCATGGTCACGTTGTTTCATGACATGATGCACAAGGAGATTGAAGTATATGTGGATGATATGATCGCAAAATCAAGACAAGACGAAGACCATGTTGAGGTCTTGCGAAAACTGTTCGAACGTCTTCGGAAATTCAAGCTACGCCTCAACCCCGCAAAATGCGTTTTTGGGGCGAAATCTGGGAAACTGTTAGGGTTCATGGTCAGTAGTAAGGGCATAGAGATTGACCCGTCGAAGGTAAAGGCTATCTGTGATTTGCAACCCCCGACTACCACCAGGGAAGTCCGCAGTCTGATGGGACGACTCAATTATGTAGCGAGGTTCATCTGTCAGTTGTCTGAAACAGCGAAGCCATTTTTCAAGCTCTTGAAAAAGAATGCAAAGATTGAATGGGATGCTGAGTGCCAGAACGCCTTCGAGAAGATAAAACACTATCTCACTCACGCACCAGTCTTAGTGCCCCCTCTCCCTAAAATTCCCCTGATTCTGTACTTAACCATACATGACGAATCATTGGGAGCCATGTTGGCACAAAAAAGACCAAATGACAAGAGAGAATGCGCGATATACTACTTGAGCAAGAAGTTCACCATTTCGGAAATGAACTACACAGAAGTTGAGAGAACTTGCGTGGCTTTAATTTGGGTTTTGCACAGGCTGCGGCAATACACGCTTCATCACCGAATCTTACTGGTGACCGAAAACGATCCCATCAGGTATCTCTTAGAGAAACCGGCGTTAGTGGGCAAGTTGGCTAAATGGCAAATCTTAATTTCAGAATTTGACGTTCAGAGCCTAGGACAAAAGTCTGTTAAAGGTCGCGCCATAGCAGACATGTTAGCGGAAAGTTCCAAGGGGTCTGGAGCATCTGATGAGGATAGTGATGCGGAGGAGCGAATTCTACTTGTGTCCAGTGACACATGGACGATGTACTTCGATGGTGCAGTTAACTTAGCTGGGTCTGGTACTGGGGCGGTCCTTATTTCCCCAGATGGACAACACTACCCTGTCGCCGCTAAATTAACATTTCCTTGTACAAATAACATCGCTGAATACGAAGCATGCATTCTCGGTCTCCAAGCCGCCATTGATATGAAGATTCGGAAGCTGCAAGTTTATGGTGATTCAACCCTTATCATCTTACAGACCGAAGGCAAATGGCGAACACAGGATTCTAAATTGATTCCATATCATGAGTTCCTTGGGGAGTTGACGGAAAAATTCCAAGAAATATCATTCGAATACTTACCAAGGTCTCAAAATCAGTTCGCTGACGCCTTAGCTACCTTATCTTCGATGTTGCAAGTAGCTGGGGCTTAGACATTGAACCGTTGAGAATTGAAATCCTTCGGCGCCCGGCTTATTGTATGACGGTTGAAGAGGAACCAGATGGACAACCTTGGTATCACGACATCTTGAAGTATCTACGAAGGGTGAATTCCCGAAGGAAGTGAATCGCGGAGACGAAAGCATTTCTTGAAGCTAGCATCAAAATTCTTCACCAAAGTGGAGATGTCCTCTACAAAAAGTCCTTCGACTCGACATTACTAAGGTGCGTCGATGCCAAAGAAGCCAATCGTTTGATGAAGGAAATACATGAAGGGGAGTGTGGCCCTCACATGAATGGTCACCTCTTGGCGAGAAAGATCATGCGACTCGGCTACTACTGCGGTTAACAATGGAATCGACCGCATACAACATGTGCGATGTTGTCACCAATGTCAAATTTATGGGGATAAGATAAACGCTCCACCAAATGAGCTTCACCAAATGTCTCAATCTTGGCCCTTCTCTATGTGGGGAATTGACGTGATCGGGCCCATCAATCCCAAGGCGTCAAATGGACATCGATTTATCTTGGTGGCGATCGACTACTTTACGAAGTGGATTGAAGCCAACTCGTACGCCAATGTCACTGCCAAGAATGTAGCCAAATTCATTCGCCGTGATATTATTGCCCGTTATGGAGTACCGGAGGCGATCATCACCGACAATGGGTCCAACTTAAACAACAAAGTTGTAAATGACTTGCTTGATGAGTTTCGAGTTCGCCATTTGAACTCGTCACCATATCGTCCTCAAATGAACGGGCGGTTGAAGCAGCAAATAAGAACATAAAGAAGATCGGCGAAGACGGCTGAAAATTATCGTGATTGGCACGAAAGGCTTCCTTACACACTGATGGCATACCGAACATCTATTCGCACCTCCACGGGGGCAACTCCTTTTTCGTTAGTATATGGAATGGAGGCTGTCCTGCCTATAGAAGTCGAGATTCCCTCGTTGAGGGTCCTTTCTCAGTCGAAGCTTGATGAAGCCGAATGGATACAACAGAGGCATGAGCAGCTAAACATGATTGATGGGAAGAGGCTGAAGGCAATATGTCATGGTCAATGCTATTAGAAACGGGTCGCGAAGGCCTTCAATCGGAAGGTTCGTCCTAGGCACTTTGAGGTCAATGACTTGGTGCTAAGGAAAGTGCTGCCGATCATCCCGGATCCTCGTGGCAAGTTTACCCCGAACTATGAGGGACCTTATGTCATTAAGAAAATCCTCCCGGGTGGTGCTATGGTGTTAGTTGAAATGGACGGCCGTGAGCTGTCTAAGCTTTATGTAAACGCCGATGTAAAGAAATATTTCCCATGAATGAGATCAAGGCCGTAGAGCCATTTCGCGCATAATCTGAGTCACATGGCATCATGCATGTCATGCATACATCACGTACATGCATATTTATTTGTATTTCAGGTATCCAACCAACTCGATGAAGTTACAACAGAATGGAAGAAGTTGATCGTTGCCCCTGAAAGGTTGATTCGAATGGCTACCCAGCCTCTGCAAAGGCAGTCGGGTATTCCTTTTCCTTTATAAAATAAAAATCGAAAATGATGAAAGAGATGAATGAATGAAAAGTAGAACGCCTAGTGTCATTCATATTGTTGCTTCAGTTGTTGTTAATTGCGTCTTCATGAGGAGAACTTCATATGAGTGATTTTGACAGAACTAAAAAGGAATGTTAATCATGCCAAATAAGAAGTGCTTAGAATGAAGAAAGGTAAGCCATTTCCAAACACATCCTTCAAACACTTCTGAGAGTTGAGTGAAAAGAGACCTTCTCTTAGGACGAATGATTCATTCGTATTGAGCACGAGATTGAAATGATAAAGGCGTTTCCTTCATTGATCCCAAGCGTTGCACGATCTCTTGTTACCCCTCCGGGCTGAAAAAAAAAAAAAAAAAAAAAAAAAAAAAGATGATCCTTCAATGTACCCCTATCGAGAACGACCCTACATTGGGGCAACATAGGAGGTTACGGTCGTGTTGTAAAACGAAAGGTTGAGAAAGATTCTATTACTTTCACTTACATCAATCTTCTTGTGGTAGCTTCAGAGGAATTCTCATCGGAGCTTGACTCATCCCAAGGTGAAGAAGAGCATTTCCTTCTCTACCCAAATACTGATACCCATAGCTATAACCAATTTGGGCCTGATTATTCATTTCTGAATCCCGAGCGGTGATCATCTCCCTTCACTGGGGCAAAGCATAAGAATTGACCAAACACAATTGACAATCACGAGAAAATGTGAAAAGCATCTCGAAAGTCATAAGCTACCAAAGTTCAAAGAGCAAAAGGCTCGACAAACTAGGGGGCATGAAAAGCAAAGTGTGCTGGTAAAAGCAAGGCCAATGCCCGTCAAGAAAAAGAGCCAAAAGGCCACATATTCTGTGAAAGAAAAATTATCAAAATCCAAGTGCCTGCGAAAAAAATCATCATCGCAAAGGGCAAAGGAAATTAGAGAAAGGAGCAAAGCTCCCATGTAGAAGTGATTAGTCAAGAGGCTTTCAAGATGTGCAGCGTTTCAAAAGCCAAATGCCTTCGAAGATCGAATGACATGGTCACGATGCTATGATGATCACTGACTCTTAAAACCCCCTTGAGAATTTTAAGCCTTTCAAGCCTTTCCCGAGCCAACATTACACCCTTCTTCCGAAGTCTCTTCTGGTTGGGATGGTTCAAGTGAAAATGAGAATGCCACAAAGAAGCTCTTGCTTGAAGGAGTGGAAATAATTCTATCTTGTCTAATCTTCCAAGTTCTCGACTCGTCAACCCAATGAAGATAGCGATGAATGTTCCTTTATTGGCCTCAAAGCAATCATTTCTTTGTGTAAGCCCTAACCAAGCCTATATTGTGGTCCTTTCAAAAGACCTTTTTGATCGATCAGATTGTGCTCATTGCAAATGTTTCTGGAAGCCTTTGACATAGGTTATGTGAGATGCCCTCAGCAGTTAGTTACTTCCCATGATGGGATCAAGCAGCCATTTTATCAAGAGCGTGTGAGAAGCCCTTTCTGACTAAGAAGCTCTAGTTTGGCATGTTTAATGAGCCTTTTTCATGAGTTATAGTCATTCTAATAAGAACTTGACTCCTGCAGAATTTTATGATTAATGATGCATTCCCGAACAAGATGACAGTTTTGCACCACATGATGCTGATTGACATCAAATATTTAAAATAAAAAAAAGCAGTCGGACTCAACTTGATTAGCTTGTTCAATTGATGCTACGATATTGCCAATACGTCTCTTGATGACGTTTCTAATGACATTTGCTCAAATTGAGTTTGACAGGATTTCTTAGTGAAGCCATGCGGTTTTCAAAGGGGTTAGCGAGATGCTTCCCTAAAAACCAAAGGTTCATGGTCAACCTTAAACCATGTCATTTCCAAATGTTCATGATCAACCTCAAACCGAGATCATCTACAAAGGTTCGTTGGTTTTCCTTAAATCATGTATTTTCAACCCGGTCGAAACCCGTTTTTACGCGATAAGACCTTTCTCCAGTCGAAACCCGTTTGTACACGGTGAGACCTTTCTCCAGTCGAAACCCGTTTTTACACGGTGAGACTATCACATCCGGTCAAAACCCGTTTGTACACGGTGAGACCTCTCTCCAGTCGAAACCCGTTTTTACACGGTGAGACTATCACATCTGGTCAAAACTTGTTTGTACACGGTGAGACCTTTCTCCAGTCGAAACCCATTTTTACACGGTGAGACTATCACATCCGGTTAAAACCCGTTTGTACACGGTGAGACCTTTCTCCAGTTGAAACCCGTTTTTACACGGTGAGACTATCACATCCGGTCAAAACCCGTTTGTACACGGTGAGACCTCTCTCCAGTCGAAACCCGTTTTTACACGGTGAGACTATCACATCTGGTCAAAACATGTTTGTACACGGTGAGACCTTTCTCCAGTCGAAACCTGTTTTTATACAGTGAGACTATCACATTCGGTCAAAACCCGTTTGTACACGGTGAGACCTTTCTCCAGTCGAAACCCGTTTTTACACGGTGAGGCTATCACATCGGTCAAAACCCGTTTGTACACGGTGAGACATTTCTCTAGTCGAAACCCGTTCTTACACAAAAAAGACTGTCATCCGGTCGAAACCCGTTTATACACGGTGAGACATTTCTTCCTGTCGAAACTCTTTATCATACAATAAGATTTGCCAATCCCGGTCAAATGACGTCTTTTACAAAGTAGGTCATCCCTTCATATCTCTTTCCCGCGTGCAACCCTATTCGTCAACCTCCATGGGCAAAATTTAGGTGTCTCTCGTCTTTGAAAGGAATCTCTTCGAGTTCCCATTCAAAGAGGGCAAATGTGTTGACACCTAAATTTTGGCGATTTGTTTAAGTGTTTCTTAATTGCATTGAAAAATTGGGGATTGGTTTCTAACCCTTTTAAAAAAAAAAAAAAATCGTTAAAGTTGCATCACATATTGACATTAGGAACATTTACGTCACTATGTTTTAAAATTTCAAAAAATTTTATTACAAAAAAAAAAAAAATCTTCAAGGTATCATGTTTTCATTATTGCACGACATGTTGAACGGTCTTTATTTTTCCAAAATTGTCAAAAAAATCATTAAAAGGTATAAGAGAATCGAATGAGGCCGAGTAATGGGTCTTTCTTCACGCATGGGCTTGCCACATGTCTCTTTTCCTTTTCTTTTTTTTTCGCACTTGGGCTGGCCCATCTCGTTTTATTTCAACCCGGCCCGTGCGCACACCATCTTCCTCCCCTCACAACATCCATGCTTCTGCAAAAAAACAGAAAAGAGGAGGGTACAAGCAGAAAAATGGAGCAACGACCGGGAGCAGGAGATCGAAATTGCAGGCGGTCGGCGCGATCCGCGGGTCGGAGGAGGCATTTCGGCCGGCAAGCTGGCAACCGCAGAGGCCATGCGCGCTTGCCGGCCAAGTATAAAACCGGAAAGGGGAGCACAGAAGCGAGGGGGAGAGCAAACCGTAGAGAGGGTCTTGACGGTTCTTGGGTGGAGAGAGAACAAAGAGCTCGAGAGAGGGAGAGACGATCGGGGAGAGCGCCGCATCGGAGAGCGAGCTTGAGAGAGAGAGAGACGATCGGGGAGAGAGCGTTTCGCCGTTGCACGAAGTTGAGAGAGAGAGGGGAACACCGAAGAGCAAGCTTGGGAGAGTGTTTGGTCATCGCTGGAGGTCCGTTCATCGCCGCAGCCCTCCTCTCAAACCAGGTAGGCTTTGTTTTGAGCGTGTCTCTTGTTTCTTGGGAGGCGTCGGGCCGGAACTCGTGCCGACTAGTTCGCGCGAGTTTCGGTCCGAGCCGGTCCTCCCGGTAAGCTACTAGCTATTCTAGTATGTGGTAGCAGTTTAGATTTGTCTCACGTCTCTATCAAGTGGAAAATCCCCCGTGCCAGTCGCACACACCAAGTGCTTGTGAAGATGCTTAAATGATATCTAAGTTCTGCAAGTTTGTTGAAGCCTGGAGATGGTTGTTCTTCGTTTATGTCTGTTCCAACTTGATTAACTGGTCCATGATCGGATCTTTAGTATAGCTTGTGCATGTAGTGTTGATGTCTGCCTCGAATCTATGTCCCAAGTGAAACTAGGTTCCTTTGGTTAACTGGTGCATCCTATATGTTCGACTAAATGCCTCAGAGAAGGCCGAAGGCTAGTACATTTTTTTAAACCGGAGATCAACCTGTCTTTACTTTTGTAACGGTTCTTCAATGTTTAAGTCTTGCGTGTTGCTGTGCTTTGGTGTCATTTTCGTGAAGTGGCGTTGTATCGTTGAATCGGCAAGTGTTTTCCCTCGCGTCGGATGTCACTTGGTTGCCGGAGAAAATGGCCAACGGCGGTTGACGCCGGTCGAAGTGGGCGACCGTTAGGTGGTGGTCGCCGGCGATGGGTGGCGCCCATTATTCCGACCGGAGCTGGTGTGTGGGCTTGCCTTGATGGAGATTAGCTTCGGTCATGGGGAAACCATCGAAGAAGGAGGCCAAAAATAAAAGAGGGAAAGAGCAAAACAAAACAAAAAATAGAAAACTATAAAAAAGGTAAAAAGAAATGACTTTGGGAAGGAGGAGTCGTAGCAGGAAAACCCAAAAAAGAGAAGACAGTAGACGAGGGGTGTTCGGTGAAAGTGTCAGGAGAGATGAGGGAAAGAAATAAAAATAAAAAGAAAAAGAAAAACCAAGAAAAATCAAAAAAAGAAAAGAAAAGCAAAATAAATAAAAAGATGGAAAACTGAAGTGGCAAAGTTGGCCTCGGGAAGTACAGTTGGGCAGAACGTGCAGGGGAAATGATGAAGTGGGGAAAAGATAAAAAAATTTTTTTTTAAAAAAGCTGTAAAAAAAGGAAAACGAAAAAACAAAATGTTTCTCTTAACCCAAAAATGTTGGATCCGGGTTTGGGTTGGGTCCATGGGCCGGATTGGGTTTACCCGGTCCGAACTCATTTTATTGCAGCATAATAATATTAAATATTAAATATATGTTAAAAGTTTTAAAAAAATCAAAAAAATTAATTATAAAAATCAAAAAATTTCGAAAAAAAATGATAAAAATTCAAAAAAAAATTCAAAAAAAAAAAATTCAAAAAATTTTCCGAAATTTTTTTAAAAAAAAAAAACCCAGAAAACATTAAAAATTCGACTTTCTTTTTGAAAAAAAAAATTAATTAATTAAAAATTAAAAAAATTAATTAAAATTTATTTTATTTTTTTTTTATTATTTTTTTGAAAATCCAAGAATGATAGGATTTGGTTAGGGACTGCTATATATTGCTGCTTTAGTGTAAATCAAGCCTTTATATTCTTGTATGTTGTTTTATGTTTAATTTGCGTGTTTTATTTTTAATTTGCACGTGTTTAATTTTAGGGCAAATAGGATCCTGGTAGGTATAATTATTACTTTATTGATTGTGCACCTGCATGCTCACCTCCTATGTTAGTGGATAGGTATGAAATCGATCCAAAGCGCTCGATGAAAAATCATTTTGTTAAAATGAACAAGATTAGGTACCGAAAGGGCACTAATTGGTTAATTAGTGTAAACAAGTCCCCGAACCTAGACTCTCTGGTTGCGTAGGAAGTGAGGCACGCTCCCATGCCTCACTTGGTTTCTAGCCGACCCCAATAGGCTAGTGGCGACTCCTTTTGTGCAAAATTTATAAAATATATCCCAACGTCACGCGGGGTATGGGCTTGGGAGAGCTCGCTAATCATGGGCCTTAGGCCCGTTTTTAGGCAATACCCCTAAACCCGCTCCCTCCCCCCGAGGGTAGGTCGCGACATATATAGAACAGGACAATAAAAACAAGGATAATCGATTGTCCCGTGGTTTAAGTTAGCACCAGTATGATGCTCTAACACGTCAATGGGTTCTTATCTTGGCTGCTTTACCGATGCTGAATTGACTTGCAATCTGTTCGAAGGTACAACCTAACTGTTGGAAGAGAGGAGAAAGCATCTGCATCATATAATTAATGTTTGAAACTTCTGCTAAAAGTCCAGGTGCATTGTTCATCAGTTTTCAACCTCAATACTAGACTTGCGGCCTTTTACATGCCAAATCTCATGCCATCCATAATTCTAGTTTGATAAGCAATTCAAGTGGGCTTGATTTAACCGGCATTGACAAAAGTTGCGAGAATATATGTACACACAACATACATAGGACATTCCCAAGTTTGATTTAACCGGCAGTGACAAAAGTTGGGAAAGGGTAGTGTCACCTCAACAAAAAGATAAAGAAAAGGGACACCAAGAAGAGCAACCATAATTTTCAAAATGCTCCATTTATCCAGTCTTTTCATTTCCACAACTGTATAATGGGCAAACTATACGCACCGTTCACTCAAAAGTTCGCAACCATGCTCTACACGGACCTAGATAGCTTCAGAGCTACCCAGCTTAAGGTTAGCACTCATCCCCAATAGTGCTTTAAATATCATGATCATACAAAACCATGTACATGATCAAGTCTTAGAAAATTGACTCGTAATTCAGTATCAAGTCCATTAGCCTCGAAGTCCTCATAATTCGAAGTCCCTTCACAGAATTCACGAACATCCTAATATACAAAGTTTAATTCCAGAATCGGATAGTAAGGATGGCATGCATAGAGAAAAACTTAACTGAGAACACATACATAGATATCAATTTGTCGAGCATTTTCCGTCACTACATCGTCTAGTCGGTGCTCTTCTAATATCATGCACTAATCACTTTTATCCACACAACCACAGTAATCTAAACCAACTAGTCATTTTTCAATTGTGCTTTGTGAAAGTACTCACAATGATGTGATAGGGGTAATGACTTAAAGACTACGTTTACAGAATTTATTGGGAGGGCCACAACTTTGATGGTCAAAGAACTGTCCTCCATACAAATTTTAACATGCTGCAGCTTGCAATTTGCTGCAAGAGAGTATAGAAAGGCAAGTTGTGCTTATCATTATCCACTTATTTTACACTCAAACAATCTGGGCACTTGATGTAATAAGCAGAATCTAAGATGATAAATAATTACTGACTACTTTTCTCTCCTAGGATTTAGCCTATTCACTCCTTGTCGTCCAAGATGAGAATTTCTACATCATCAGCAAAAGGAAATAACTGAATAAGTAATGTTGGGTCGGCATCACCATTTTCTGTGATGCATGGACTTGGCTTACTCATTGACGAAAATGACGTGCCCATATTATGAGAAGAAGAACATGAATCACCATTCCGACAACCCTGCATTTTCGGCATTTGTTGCAGAAATATCTGGTGAGTTATGGATGAGTATCAGATGAATGATTTAGCATTTTTCGGAAGTTCAGCTGGAGACAGCCTTTGTTGCAGAAATATCAGGTGAGTTGTGGATGAGTATCAGATGAATGATTCAGCATTTTCCCCATTAAAAATCTTGTCAGGTGGATTTCCAGAATTTACAGATCTCGGCTTGTGTTAAACTGATGGATCCTCGACTTATTAGTCATTGCAATAACTGTTGCTGCTTTAGGTGAACACCAGTGACCCCAAGAGGACTCATTGCTAGCATATAACAGTCAGTCATCGTATTTTTGTTTCTTTTGCCTCGTATATTTAATAGATAGAGAGTCATGAGCGGGGAAGATGCCCCTCTTCCCAAAAGAAGAAGCTGGCAACTATCATTTTTAAGGTTTGCGTGATCAAAGCAGTCATCTCTTTGGGTTGTGGGCTACTTTTGGCCCTGACGGCCGATGAAATTAGGATGACTTACAATCCGAGTGAATCAAGTTTGAAATATATTCAAAACTAGGGAGCAAGCCTGATCATATCGAGAACTCAGAATGAAATGTATTGATCATTTCGTGTACTTTGGTTTATACATTTCCTTTCATGCCCAAAGAGCCAAACCGATGCCCCTCTCTGTTGATGATGCTTCTCCCTGCCTTTTCAAGAGAGTATCTCCTGACTGCTATTATTGCCGGTTATCTTTTTTGGCATGTGTCTTGTCATTACCAATCCCGCTTCATGCCTGCACGTTAGTCTGTATGGTTGCTTGCCTTGCCACCTTTTAATCATTCCAGTGTGACTTGAAGAGAGTTCGAGGGCCTAAGGAAACCCAAGGTCTTGTAAGGTGCAGTCCTCAGAACATGGAATGGCCGAAGGCAACGTGAGTTCTCTTGAGCATGAAAAAAAAAAAAAACCAATTTCAATATGGATCATCATTGTGTCTTCTAGATTAATACATTCATATGGGACTGCATCTTGTCTATATCTATGCATTATGTGACTTTCGTTTATCCATGAGTTATTGCAAAGCATCGACTGAACCAGATCGTTCGATAACCTTCTTAGTTGACCCAAACACATTTGCTAGGCTCCTCTAGAATTTAGCCACGAGCAAAAAGGGCCTAAACTTAAAGAACCCAGATGAATTTGGTTGGCGCACCTTTGCCATAGACATGATACATTCGAAGATAAATTAGGTAAGTCTGAAAATCACTTCTCTCAAATTCATGATAACTCGAGCAGTTTCTTTATTAACTATATGCAAACGCCTGATGTTGCGGTGAACACAGCTTTTTTATCTAATGGCACTCCACAAAAATGGCTTCCGAAAATATCTGTGTTCGTATGCTTCAACTTTTATCCGCAGTCTATTAAAAGACTTACTAAGTGGGGCATCAAAGTCGTCCCTAATGACAAAACACTTAAAGTGAAATTGAGAAATGGTCACATGGAATAGCTCCATAATGACGCGTATGCGTTCAAGTTCCCGTCGTCCAGTCCGGCATATATATCTCCGCTGCATTCCGGTGGAGACAAAAGCATCCCCTCCGCCATATTGGCGAGCAACCCCGGCATCCCGAAGATGTCCTCCTCGTGGTACAACACTCCCTCTTCCGAATGCAACTTCTTCTCGTTCCCCGACATCACATCCTCGGATTCCACCAGCGGGAATGCCTCCGCGGCCTTGGCTGCTGCCTTCTGTATGTCCTTGGTGTTGGGTGACGCCGGCACAGGCAGCCGCCACGCGGAGTCCGCGAAGTTGAGGTAGGCGGACCGGCCCCTCAGCGCGAGCGCCGCCACATCGTGCGCCCTTGCCGCCATGTCTGCAGTGGGGAAGGTGCCGAGCCAGATCCTCGACTTCTTTCTGGGCTCGCGGACATCGCAGACCCACTTTCCCGAGTCGCGCAGCCGCACCCCCCGGTACACGGGGTGGCGTGTCTCCCGGAACTTCTTCCTGCCGGCGGGCTTCTTCGGGTGGTCGGACGCGAGGCGCACCTCCTCCCCAGAGAAGTTCCCGGGCGCTGCCCTCCTGTCGTGGGACAGCAGCAACGAGAAAGGCGGCTCGGCAAAGTTGAAGCTAAAGGAGTTGGGATGGGAGATATAAGAGGAAGAGTTCTTGGGAGGACGTCTGCACAGGGATACTGCGATAGCTGTTGAGTTGGAATGAAGCAGATAATGAGTGTGGTGAGGCGAATTAAGTGTTTACTGATATGGAGGGTTGGGTTATATATATGAAGCGGGGACACGGGATTGAGGAGGAAACAGACTCGTACTCAGGAGTGACTGGGACTTGAAGTGTGAATCCAGCTGTGGAGCTCGTGAGGGTCGTGCCAAGCGGCTCGCGATTCACCGTGTGACACGTGTGCAGGTGGGGCCGTGACTTGGCAAGTGGATTGGAATTGGGGTGGGGGTCCGGAGGGTGGTGCGGAGCTGCAAATTCCTTTTTTTTAGGTTTTGACGGTGTGAAGAAGGCGCGGGGGACTTTCTATTTTTATGGGAGCGAAGGGGAAGCAGGGAGGACGTGGGGAGGAGGAAGGGGGAGCTGTCGAGGTCAAAGGGTCAGAGGTCGGCCATTGAAGGGCCCACCATTCTAAGATTTTGGGGCTCGCGCTATCCACCAGTTCTCCCCCGAAATATCTTCGACGCCTGTTTGGGAAACACCCTGCCCCCACGGAATATTGGACACCGCGAGATGCGGCCAAATGAGTAAACTCATTTCATTCGCGGAAAAATCTTGGGTCGTTTCGTGTCATACATTGGCAGTAGCATCACATAACATACAAAAAGAAAAAAAATTAGACCTAAAATCCAAACAAAAGTATGATCCATTACATATGTTTAGTCAAAATTTATACGTCATTCTATTTTTGAATGCAATCTTTACAAGCTCACCTTCAAAGATGAGTAATTATTGATAAATTTGAATTTTTAACCCAATTAATTATTTATTTTATTAAAAATTTGCAGTCCACCCGGATATCAATAGAAAAATATTAGTTAAAATGCATATAGTTTTATGAGCATTTATTTGGTAGTCGAATTTTGCATTGGATTAGCAAGGAATTGATTTAGATTGAAGGTTTTAAACTTAATTAATACACTAGACTAAGCCCATTTGAGCATGTAAATTTGGCCAAACCCATAAAATATCTGTGTGGCCAAAATTTGCATTGTAGAGCAAGTTGGAATAATTGGTTATCAAATTATTAAATAAAATACTTGGAAAATTATTCGTATTATTTTATGAATATTTAATTAGAGGAAATAATCTGAAATTTGCTTAAGTTGAATATAGAATTTGGAAGTTAGGTATTTTGGAAAATGATAGGTTGGAGCCTAATAGGAAGCATGCACCTTCCCAATTGAAAATATGAAGCCACACATATTGAATACACGACACATAATTTCTGTGAACCCACGTTTACCATAGTGAGAAAAAAAAGAGTGTCTCGGAAGAGAAAATATGGGCTATATAAAAAGTGTTGGTGCAACAAATAAGAAGTGTCTTGAGATTGCGATACTTGTTTAAAATGGAGGGGCAAATATAAGACTTTTTTGATTTTTTTTTTTTTTTGTCAATCCCACTCTATTCCTATTCTACACTCACTCTCGGGCTTTCGCCTCGCCTCTTCGGGCGTTGGCCGAGTCGAAACCCACTCTCAAACTTGCAGGCGCCTCCACCCCATCCCTCCCAAAAAAGGTGGGGATTTGAACCCCTCACCTCCCCCTTCCATGTTGGAAGGGTGGCCACTGGGACTTTTTTGAATTAAGTGGGCACTCTTCTCTCTCATCTCTCCTCTCTCTCTCTTGCCCTCCCTCCCACTCTCCTGCCCCACTCTCTCTCTCTCTCTCTTTGCCGCCCCCTCTCTCTCCCACTTAGTCCTTGTCCGACCAACGAACCACCATGTCGCCCCTCGGACTCTCTCTCTCTCTCGACTCTACCCCCTCTTTCTCTCCTTCTGATGAACCACTGAGCCCTCGTCCACCCGACGAGCCACCGCGCCACCCCTTCGGCTTCGCCATTGCCAAATCACCGCCCCCTCCCGATTGTGTCCTCTCTCCCTCTCTCCAAGTCACGACCAAGCCCTTGTCCAACAAACCACTGCATAGCCTCCGCCTCCACCTTGTAAGGTTGCCTCCGCTATCACGAAGTTCGTCGGTCGAATGCAAATGGTTCGTAAATTGGACGAGGCCTTGGTGGAAAAGAGAGGGGGCGGCAAAGAGAGAGAGAGTCGGGAGAGAGATTGTCCAAGGGAGAGAAATTTTTTCCCCGACATTTGAGCCTCATTTTGGACACGTGTCATAGCCATTATTTTCTCGTTCGGAAAAGGTTTTTTTTTTTTTTTTTTTGGGACGTTCGTTCGGGAAAGGTTAAAAAAAGCTTTTCATCATTCTTTCCGGAGCCTTGACATCCACAAGCAGCTGCTCGTCGTTTTCTACGTGCAATTTTATCCGGGGATTCCGTAGCATGTACTCCTATCTGCCTAGCCTCCAACTGATCAATCCACAAGCCAACGGCCTTTCGCAGGATCACGAATGCCATCCGAGATTCCAAATCAGCGACCGTCCAGCTCGTCCCAACGCTCCTCAGGCTGGCTGTCTAGCTCTCTCCGTTGCGCCGCAGCTTGTCCGATTCTCTTTTGCCGAACTTTTCGCAGGTTTTTCGGCGATTACAGCTTGCTCCGATGGCCTTCCTCTAGGTAATTTCCTTAAGCGACGATTCCAGCAAGCCCCCGAGATGCAGGTTGTCCGGTATTGTTCCTGTAGATCTACACCGGTGAAATTCCGTGCCAATGCAACCCACAGCATGCTCCACATGTTCAGATCATCCATCGCGCACGAGAAGTCAAGCAAGGGTCAAAATAGTTACAAATGGTAGAGAAGTTCAAAGGAGAAAGAGATAAGAGTAATCCATCACCTTTTTGCTTCTCTTTCAGCTTTCATATTCACAAGAAGACAAAACCGAGTGAAATTGGCTGAGAACTCTTGGGTCCCCTCGACTTCCTTTCGCACAAGTCTTTACTCATCTATTTGTATTGCGATACCTAGTCGCTTTGACGAGCTTTGGCTGCTTCCATCGAGCTTGGTTACTTAGGTCCCGACGCCCACATCTTCAAGTCCAGCGACTTTGCTCCACCTCTCTGCCAAGCCACCGTCGTGAGCGACCGGGTATTGCCCCTTGTGAGCCAGCCACACCGTTGAGCACCACCATGAAGCATCATCGATCCCAAGCCAAAATCCGTCGAGTCCAAATTTGAAAGCAAATATTCAAATTAGGTAAAAATCTTGATAAAGTAAATTTTAATAGATAGCATCGCATATTAGATAGGATTGTATGTTTAAATTGATACTAGATAATCTTTTTAAATCAATCGGAATAAAGATTTAGGATCTTTTACAAATAGATTGCATGCTAGGATAGAGTTTATCTAGCTGAAAATGATATCTGATTTAAATTAGGATTTGGTCTAGATTTGTCCTTAAATTGGCATCAAGATCAATTTTGCACTGGAATGCAGTGGTTCTATTAACCCTCTTAATGTGCCAGTACACATTTGCTAGACTCCTCCTTCATAATTTAGGCCAGAGCAAAGAGGACCCAACCCTAAACAACCCATATGAATTACATAGGCACACTTTTTTCCTTATACAATGGTACATGATATGTGTTGGGAATAACGGATCCCCGAAAATCGGATTCGACACTAAATCGAACCCCTAAAACGAATGCGGAAGCGAAGCCCGGGAAAATCACGCATCACCGATCCTAAAGCACACCATGGATTCGAGCGTACCTTGTTAGCCATAGATTAAACACCAATGCTGAAGATCGAGGAAGAAATTCTGATCCGATGATGTCAATTCGCCTTGAAGGGAAGACGGTGTCGCCGTAAGCGTTTTTCTTCTTTTTCTTGGAGGGAGAGAGGGAGAGGAACGTACGTACGTTCTTATGCCAAATGGTGCGTCATCCCTCTCTCTCCTCCTTTATATATGTACCCTCTAAAATACAAACATACCCCTTCGTCCATGAGCCATAATCCTGTGGGCCGGGCTTTTAGGCCCAACATGGGCGGACGGGCCTTAAGCCCATCTCATATAAAACCATCATCTCCCACTTGCACATGGTGGGCCAAATAGAATCCTCTTTTCCTCTTTTCAACATTCATACCGGTGAATATACAACAGCTCATAATGGGCATCACATCCTGAGTAGATTTAGTATGCAGTACCCTAGATCGATCGATCACATTTATATCTCTCTTGATCTCTTTCAAACAATGATATATATATATATATATATATATATATATATATATATATATATATATATATATATATATATATATATATTGTATTCACAATTATGATTATCCCAAAGACAGTCATAATGGTTAATCGGTGAATACAAAACTATAATGTGATTCTCCAAAATCTATCTTCCTCTTTCCTTCAAACTCTCAATTTCAGTTCAGCTTGCTTTTCTAGAAATGCCCCATTAGATCGAATCAAACTCATGACCGTTGGCAACATCCTAAGATTGCAAACACTAAATAGAAATCTTGAGAATAAGTAAGAGTCATGAGGGGACTAAAAATTGAGGAATTCTTTTCCTCAAGAGTCTCACACGACATAAAAAGTTGAGATCAAACTTTTGCCACTCTTATTGGTCGTCTCATGCATATGTAGTATGAAATACGTACTACGGTATTAACTCCTTTCTCATGGAGCGTATGTCTACACCTTTCAACACCGTACAGATGACAGTTCAGACATACCCAATGTCTAACTTAAGTTCACGTATCTACTCATTCACAAAATTCATCAGAACTCACATCTGGCATTATAGACAGATAAAGTAAAATATGTGGGTTATTTTACTTTCGGACACAGTAAGTATTAAGTCATCATCTTAACACCCAGTTAAGGCGACATGCGTATTTTAAGCTTGAGCTCTCGATTATCACCTAGATAATAAGCTTAAAAACAGTCTCATCTTTATTTATCACACAGTAAACAGAGGCGATTACCCGTGTGAGTGGGCTAACCTTATATCTGTCCGACATACTTCTCAACTTAAAATAATGCACTGAACATTAAGATACATAAAGATCATACAAAGATTCATAGGCATTAATGATGAAAACATAAATTCATCAAATGTGAACACTTAGGGAAATAACAATATTCAGTACATCAGCCTCTACGCAATCCTAGAGATTTCATATGGCCACAAAACACATCTCTAGGTATCGGTTTTGTTATAAGACCTGCTACCATTCTACGCTAAGTTCACATCTTTTCGTGTAATCATATCTTTGACAAAATTATACTTGGTATCTATGTGTTTGGTCTTGCCATGATATTTTGGATATTTGGTGTACACTTTTATTGCTTGGCTATCACAGTTAACCAACAATTAATCTGCAGCACTTCCAATAACACCTAAATGATCGAAAAAATCTCTTAAGCCAAACACTTTCTTATACTGCTGCTGATAATGCCACGAACTCAACTTACATCGTGGACAAGGCTATACACTTTTGTTTCTTACTGCTCCAATATATGGTGCCATTATTTGGTAAGAAAACAAACCCAGAGGTAGATTTCCTTTCATTTAAATCTCTTCCCCAATCAGCATCAGAATAGCCTTTGAGTTGCAGATCCCTTTCATTAATAACTCAGCGTATAATCAGCAGTCTCCTTTAGATACCATAGTATTCTTTTTAACGGCCTTCCAGTGTGCTTGACCTGGATTGGATTGGTATCTACTCACCATTCCAACTGCAAAACATATGTCAGGTCTTGTACACATCATAGCGTACATAAAGCTTCCAACAGCACTAGCACAAGGAACATGTTTCATTTGTTCATTCTTTTATGGAGTCCTTGGACACAGTATATGACTCAACCCTTCACCTTTTGTAATAGGAGTGTCTATGGGTTTACAATCTTGAAATTTTAACTCCAAGAATGTATGCAACATCACCCATGTCTTTTATATCAAAGTTGGAAGATAACCAATTCTTCACAGCATTAACATAACTCCATATTACTTCCGACAATTAGTATATCATCAACATATAATGATATGATTACAAATTGATCCTTAGATCTTTTGATATATACTCAATGATCCACGTCAATCATTGTAAAATCATATGCCATTATGGCATTATGAAAACATATATACCATTATCTTGACGACTGCTTAAGGCCATATATCGACCCCCAAAGTCGACATACATTTTCTTCTTAGCCTTTCACTAAGAAACCAGCAGGTTGTTCCATATATATTTCTTCCTCTAATTCTCCATTGAGGAAATCAGTCTTTACATCCATTTGATGTAACTCAAGATCCATACTAACCATTATTGCCAGAATAATGCGAATCGAGGTAAATCACACTATAGGAGAAAATGTACATTCATAATCAATTTCTTCCCGTTGATTATACATCTTCGCCACAAGGCGAGCCTCATGCATTTCTATCGAGCCATCAGCCTTTCGCTTTATTTTGAGAACCCACTTGTTCCCAATAGCTTTGTGTCCTTATAGAAGATCAACCAGTTCCCAAACATGGTTTGACTTCATTGACTCCATTTCCTCTTCCATTGCATAAATCCATTTTTCCTTATTATGGCAATTTAGAGCCTCATTAATATTTCTTGGCTCATCCTCATCTTGCGGAGCTATCTTAAAAGTTTCCCCTTCAATGTCAAAACGTCGACGGGGAATACTTTGGCGACTTGTTCACCATATGGGAGATTGTACACTTAGCACATCATTCCCCATTACGCTCCCACTTTGATGAGATAATGATGATGTCGTCTCATCATGTGGTTGCAATTGAGAATGAGTTGAATTCAATTCATCACTTCTCATATTACTCCCACTTGGACGAACTCCACTAAGATCATTATCTTGATCCAAGGTTTCAAATAGGGAGTAATCTTCCCCTATTTCGCCCTTCTTAGGAAATTCATCCACTAAGAATGTGACATCTCGTGATTCAAATTCAGTTATACTCCCACTTTCCTGCTCACCTATGAACACATACTCTTTCGAGTGTTCGGAGTATCTCATTAAAATACTCTTATTTCTTTTGGGACCCAATTTCCCAAACTTGTGAGAGGACTCATGTGTATAGGCAGCATAACCCCATGACTTAAGAAAACTTAAGTCCGGTTTTCTACCTGTCCATAACTTATATGGAGTGGAAGCAACTGATTTGGAAGGCACCCGGTTAAGTATATAGGCAGCAATTAACAACGCATCACTCCAAAAAGTGAAAGGTAAGTTAGCATGCGCCATCATGGGCCTAACCATTTCCAGTAGGATTCTGTTTCTTCTCTCTACAACACCATATTGTTGAAGAGTTTATGGAATAGACAACTGTCTTTCTATTCCTTTTTCATTACATAATTTTCTAAACTCATCAGATAAATATTCTCGACCTTGATCGGATCTCAATACTTTTATTTTCTTGTCTAATTGATTCTTTACCAGGTTCATAAATCTTTTGAAACAACTTATGCTTCAAATTTATGAGAAATCAAATAGACATATCCGAATCGAGTAGAATCATTTATCAAAGTGATGAAATAAACAGCCCATTGCCTTCCTCTCACATTCATTGAACCACAGACATCAGAATAGATTAAATGCAGATGAAATTCAGCTCTTTTACCTTTTCAAATGGTTTCCTTGTCATTTTCCCTACTAGGCAATACTCACATCTAGGCAAATCGACTTTTTCAATGTTGCCCAACAAGCCCTCTTTGGCTAGTCTATTCATACGTTGTTGGCCAATATGACCAAGTCCAGCATGCCACATAATCACATCACTATCATATGAAATAGAAGACGTGAAACAAGGAAATAACAAATATTGACATCACTACAGTCAACATATAGTACAATGAAACCATCTAGAATGTGACCACAACCATAGTAGTTTGTATCCAAATACAAATCTACATCTCTATTACGGAAGTTCACACTAAAACCAAGCTTAACCAACACCAAAACAGACATTAAATTTCGACGAATCTCTGGAGCATATAGAACGTCATGTAGGAACAAGGTGCGTCCACCACGCATATTCAATTGGCAGGTGCCAATCCCTTTAACTTCATATCTAGAGTTATATTCCACATAGATCCACTTAGTTCCAGTTGGTACTCGTCGAAATTCCACGAAGGATTCTCTATCCTTCGCTACATGGTTTGTCGGTCCTGAATCTACAGTCCACAAATGATTGGATTCAGCTAATAATTTAGAACTTGACACATAATCAAAGTTCTCAAATGTACAAGAGGTGTTTACCTTTTTCGGCTTACAACAGTTGTGAGTATAGTGACATTTCTTGTTACAATTGTAACACCTCCCCCTTGACATTTTCTTCACTTGAGGACGTTTTCATCTCTTGTGTTGGTTAACTCTTGATTTCTTGCAACAAGGACTTGATCCTTTGCATTCCTACATATTGAACAAATCAATATGTTTACGCTTAGAGCTCAAAGCCCTTTCTGAGCTAGAACCAGCATTGCCAATGTCTATTTTCGACTTAAATGCCGATAGGCAGTCCTCTACTAGCTCAAGGTGGCGCACAGCATCCTCAAGATCTTCCATAATATGGTTAAGAGTTTCTAGTGCTTCTTGCTTTTCCAGCACATATTGAATCTTCATATTCAATATTTCACAATTGTTGCCGTTCATATCAGCAATTACGTTCTTAGTTGCTGAAACCATCGATCTGAACACATCAAACATATATGCACGAATTATTAATGCCTATCATTTATGCATCCCTATTTGCATAGACCAATCATATTAATGAATAATTTCAAGTAAGGTTTCAGAATCAAAAGGTCACTATGTTTCCAATCATCCTCCAAAAATCCTAACTCAAAATTATTATTAATATAATTGTCTTATGCAAAATAAATTCTATGAAGTTACAAAAACTTTTATCAACTACCCACAGCAGTCAATAATAACAGAAATCAAATAATATCTAACATTTAATAGAATAATAATGCTTTCACATAATACAATTATACATTACACTAAGCAATATATACAGAGAAAAATATCAACATGGAAAGAGATATTTACACCCATAAAACATCTCATCCTAATCTAAGAAATAAGTAGGGAATGTCCATTCTAATCTATTAGTCAAAACATCTGAGAAAAATGAAGGCACATTTGCCAATCATGGAAAAACTTTTGGAGAGCTTTCATGTTGCCACCAAGGCGCATTTACTCTATGCCATGTGGTGCTCAATCTAAGGGTTGAAGTTTTGGCCAACTCAATCCTATAGTACTCTCTTACAAAAGTTTCCACTAGCCTCCTATAACCCAGGACCACGTTGACCTCCCATAGCCGACCTAACACTGCTTGCCATTCAGGTGGAAGAGTGTTCATAAAAGCCGGCACCTTCTCAAAATCCGGCATAAGATAACCATTCCAAATGATTTCCTGTATCACCTGATTGACCCTAACCACATGTGATACTAAATCACCGTCATGCCACCGATAATTAGCTAACTCTGTCATCAGCCTTTTAAGTCTTGCATTTCCCTCATCCGTTCTCGGGATTGCACGTATCAGTGCATAACACATCATAGCTCCTGCAACAAATGCATAACTAAAATTGGATCACTTATAATCCATAATGTACATAAGGGAAAATACATAATTTTCCATGATTCATACAACAAATGCACAATAAAAAAATGGATTACATATAACCCACATAGGCATAAATGAAAAAGAAACAAATTCCTTTTTTTTTTCTTCGGGTCAACGATCAACGGCCAAAATCAACGGTCAACGGGTCGGGTCGACGGGCGCATGGGTCGGACCGATCGAACAGTCGGACGAACCGACCGCACGTGCCGCGCGCGTGTGCTGGCTGACGTCAGCCGGCACGCGCCACGCGCGTGAGCGTGCTGACGTCACGCAGACGTCAGCAGGCAGGTGCGCGGCATGCGCAGGCTGGTCGGGTCGGGTCGGGTCAGTCGCCGTCAGGTCGGGTTGTCGGCCGGCCAACCGTCGTCAGCGCTGATGTCATCGATGACGTCATCCCAGCGGTTACCGACCGTTGGGTGATGTCAGCACGCGTCGATCCGTCGACCGGCGCGTGCCGGTTCGCCAGCCAGCGGCGCGCACGTGCCGGTTTGGCGACCGGCGCGTGTGCCGCACGCGCTGGGCGAGCCAGCGCTTCCGGGCGCGTCGTGCCCACGCGCAGCGCCTTCTGGCCGTGCGTGTGGGCGCGTGCGGCGTCGCCCAGCGGAGCACAACGTATCCCCAGACTCATCTCGACGACCCATTTCTCCCTATGCCATCAGAATTCGATTTCGACTTACGAAAACTCGGAAAAATGGCCGAACAGCGCTCGGGTGTCGGGATTTTTTCCCCGATCCGTACGGCCGAAGTTCTTTCGGAAAAAATCAATCAAAAACATCAAAACAGGTCGGGAAAACGTGAACTAGGGCTCTGATACCAATGTTGGGAATAACGGATCCCCGAAAATCAGATTCAACACTAAATCGAACCCCTAAAACGAATGCGGAAGCGAAGCCCGGGAAAATCACGCATCATCGATCCTAAAGCACACCATGGATTCGAGCGTACCTTGTTAGCCACAGATTAAACACCAATGCTGAAAATCGAGGAAGAAATTCTGATCCGATGAT
This sequence comes from Eucalyptus decipiens, assembly GCA_014182575.1. NCBI lineage: Eukaryota > Viridiplantae > Streptophyta > Magnoliopsida > Myrtales > Myrtaceae > Eucalyptus > Eucalyptus decipiens. The sequence goes on along the minus strand of CM024613.1, from coordinate 7,289,598 downwards.
GTTAATTCGCCTTGAAGGGAAGACGGTGTCGCCGTAAGCGTTTTTCTTCTTTTTCTTGGAGGGAGAGAGGGAGAGGAACATACGTACGTTCTTATGCCAAAGGGTGCGTCCTCCCTCTCTCTCCTCCTTTATATATGTACCCTCTAAAATACAAACATACCCCTTCGTCCATGGGTCCTAATCCTGTGGGCCGGGCTTTTAGGCCCAACATGGGCGGACGGGCCTTAAGCCCATCTCATATAAAACCATCAATATGTGATTACATTTGAAGATCATTAAGATTAGGGCAATATCTTTATTAACTATAGGCAGTGACTAATTCGATTATGGTAAATAACGTTCTCTATAAGTTCATTCTTCTCTCTTTGTCACGAATCACATTAAAAGTTTAAAATTATAAATAATTGTGCTTGTGTGGGATCCAAAGTACACTCATATGTGATAACCAACTCACGATTATTGAAATACCATATTTTTCTCAATCACACCTCATTAGACTCGATGAAGTCCGCCACCGCCACCGGTTCTATGTTGTAATTCATATTGAACTTAGACCCACGGCATCTAAGCTTGCCACTACCATATTTTTCTTGCCTGGGCCAAGGTTGGTCTCTTGCATAGATAGTCTCATGGTCAGTTTGACAATGGGTCAAGTCTGGTAGGCAAGACATTATAACCAATCCCTTCGTGCGCATTAGTCGCGTGGTTGCTTGCCTTGCCACCTTTTGATTATTCCTGAGTGACTCGGAAAGAGTTCATGTGCTGAAGGAAACATGAGGTCATTGTCGGTGCAGTCCTCAAAACAAGAACAAGGACCCGCAAAAGAAAATTTGAGTTCTTTCCCGCAATAATGAAACCAATTTCAATATTAATCCATTCATATGGAATTGCGTCTTGTCTATCTCTATGGATTCTGTTACTTTTCTTTATCCATGAGCTCATTGCAAAGTATCGACAGAACATAATCGTTCTATTAACCCTCTTATTGGGCCCAAACACATTTGCTGGGCTCCTCCTCTAGAATTTAGCCGAGAGCAAAAAGGACCTGAACCTAAAGTACCCGTACAAATTTCATTGGCACACTTTTGCCATGCACATGATACATTCGAAGATTAATTGGGTATGTTTGAAAACCATTTCTCTTAAATTCATGATTTCTTTATTGACTATATGCAAACCATGAACGCGGCCTACTTTTGTGCTTTGTTTCACTTTCCTATCCGCTCTTATCGGCGGCCCAACATCAGAAGAGCCGTGCTTCATCAATATGCTTTTCATCGAATGGCACACCAAAAGAATGGCTTATGAATTCTTTACCAAAAAAAAAGAAAAAGAAAAGAAAAAAGAATGGCTTATGAAAATACCTTCTGTTTTCGTACCATTTACCTTTCATTGGCACTCTATTAAGAAACTTCTAAATACGGCGTTAAAGTCGTCCTTAACAGCAAAAACTACAAGTGAAATTGAGAAATGGTCAGATGGAATAACTCCATAATGACGTGTATGCGTCCAAATTTCCCTCGTCCTCTCCACCATATATATCTCCGCCCCATTTTGGTGGAGACAAGAGCATCCCCTCCGCCATATCGGCGAGCAACCCCGGCATCCCGAAGATGTCCTCCTCGTCGTAGAACACTCCCTCTTCCGAACGCAACTTCTTCTCGTCCCCCGACATCACGTCCTCGGATTCCACCGGCTGGAATGCCTCCGCAGCCCTGGCCGCTGCCTTCTGTATTTCCTTGGTGTCCGCTGACGCCGGCACGGGCAGCCGCCATGCGGAGTCTGCGAAGTTGAGGCAGGCGGACCGGCCCCTCAGCGCGAGCGCCGCCACGTCGTGCGCCCTCGCTGCCATCTCCACAATAGGGAAGGTGCCGAGCCAGATCCTCGTCTTCTTTCTGGGCTTGCGGACCTCGCAGACCCACTTGCCCGAGTCACGCAGCCGCACCCCCCGGTACACAGGGTGGCGGGTCTCCCGGAACTTCTTCCTTCCAGCGCGCTTCTTCGGGTGGTGTGAAGCGAGGAGTACCTCCTTGTCGGAGAAGTTCCCAAGTGCCGTGGAGCTGCTGCTGTCGGATGGTGGCTCGGCGAAGTTGAAGCGGCAGGAATTGGGATGGGAATAAGAAGAGGAAGGGTTCATGGGAGGACGTCTGCACTGGGATAGTGCGATAGCTGTTGGGTCGGAGTGAAGTGGATGATGAATGTGGTGGGGCTAGTGTTTAAAAGAGACAGAAGCTGGCTGGAGCAGTGAGGAGTATTTACTGATAAGGGGTGTTGAGTGGAATTGGGAGTGAGGGGTGTTGGGTATATATACATATATATGAAGCGGGGACACGGGACTCAAAAGAGGAAACAGACTCGTACTCAAGAAGAGTTTTTCTCCCTACGGGGAAGACGCCGAGTACGAGTGACAGGGACTTGAAGTGTGAAACCCACCTGTGGAGCGAGCGAGTGAGTCGAGTGCGATTCAGCGTGCGACACGTGTGCAGGTGGGGACGTGACGTGTCAAGTGGATTGGGTTTGGGCTCTTGGGTCTGGGTTGTGGGGTTGGGAGTGTGGTGGCGCTGCAAATTACTTTTTGGGGCTTTTGACGCAGTAAAGAAGGCGCGAGGGACATTCTGTTTTTATCGGAGCGAAGGGAAAAGACGGGACGACGGGGTCGAAGGGTCAAAGGTCCCCGTCCAAGGGCCCATCATTTTGCGGCTCGCGCGATTCACCAGTTTTCATCCGAAATATCTTCGATGCCTGCTTTTGGAAATACCCCCTGCCACTAATTTCGTCTGTGAAAAAGCATATGTCCTTTCGTGCGCGAATTCCTTTTCGATCTTCCTATTAGCGCCCGGGTTTTCTTGGTCTATTTTCTTTTCTTTTTAGTAAACTTACAAATTTTTTTTTTTTTTTATTGGGAGCATGTAGCCATCCAATATGTTTTGCTTAGGAAGAGCCCAAGTCCGAGCCTCTGTCTTAACATATCCAGTTGAAAACACCAATTATTCATAGTCTCTTCTTACCAAACAAGCGTCGGTCATGGGATTTCTTTATTGAGATATTTAGCAATTGTCAATCATGAGATTTCTTTCTAGAAATATTCACTAATCGACTCTAATATCATTTGTTTGGAGTGTAACGCAGAAACTCGATGCCTTAGACATGTGGAGATCGTTAAGAGAGAGCTCAAATCCAAGCCTTTTAACATATCTGGTTGAATCTATCTTTACTTTAAAAAATTAAGGTAATGAGTTATGAGCCAATTATAATAATTAACTACTCGACACCACACAAATTCTTTGATGTGGTGCTTCGCTTCTCTAATACAATTTATGCGTGCATTCAAAAATATTTTGTGTCAGTTTAGCTTTATTAAGGTTTAAAATTCTAAAATGACATTGAACAAATTTTATCTCACATAGTTCAACGAGTGTCAAATGAGGGCAACACAAACAAGCAAAGTGAGCTCAAACAAGCGAAGGAACTCATGAGCTACTTGAGCTCACTTTGCTCAGTTACCCAAACCAAAGACATGATCCTTGTCCCGTCTAAGTCGAGTTTTGAGTAATTCGAATCTTAGAACTATGCAAGCTTAAATTTAATAGTATTTGATTCGTTTACTTAAAAACTCAAGTCAATGGTGTAGAATTCTATAGGTACATAAATCATGAATGTGATATTGCTTTTTATATGATTTAGTGATTATCAATCAAATGAAGATGTGAATTCAACATATTATAGAGTTGAGGTCGAATTTGAGAAACTAATTTGGAGATGATCTGGCTAAATTCAATATCGGATCTACAATTTTTGAATTTGAACGTTAATCATAAACTATCATATATAGTTGATTTGATCAAATAGAATATATATATTTAAAAAAAGTGTGCACGTGGAAAATCCATAAAAAAAAAAGCTCATAATAACTACAAATACGTTTTCCTATATTGCTTCATACATTTGCATTAGCGTCACATTATGCACAAAAAATGGGACTCATAATCCTGATAAATATAGCATCCATTGCACGTGCATGGTCAAAATTTATGCATCATTTTGTATTTGATACAACTTTTGCGAACTCACCTTCAAAGAGAGATAGTTGTTGACACTTAAATTTTGGCAATCCAATTAATGTTTCATTTTAAAGAAAATTAGAAATCAAACCTAGTCCCCATACAAAAAATTTAAGGTAAATTGCATATAGTTTTAAGAGCATTTTATTAGATAGTTGCATTTTCATTGGACTAGCGGCTAATGGACTTAGATGGAAAGTTCTAAACTCAATTAATAAATTGGACTAAACCCATTTGAATAATTAATTTTGGCCAACCCAAAGAATATTTGTGTGGTCAAAATTTGCATCATAGAACAAGTTGGAATAATTGAAATATCAAATTATTAAATAAGATACTTTGAAGGTAATTAATATAATTCTATGAATACTCAATTAGCGGAAATAATCATAAAATTGCCTAAGTTGAATATTAGAATTTGGAAGCAAAATATTTTTGAAAAGCCCTAGGGTGGAGCCTAAAAGGAAGGCTTGGGCTTCACAGTCGGAAAGTACAAAGGCCACACACATTGAATACGGTCTCATAATTTTTTAGCATCCACGTTCTCCACAATGAGAAACGAAAGAGAGAGTATCTAGGAAGAGAAAATATTTGGCTGCATAATATGTGCTAGTGCAACAAATAGAAAGGACGCTGATGTTGCTACACACGTCTTTTCCTATCTTTATCCCTTTAAAGCCCTTACGATTGCTCAAAGCGGGGCCCATATGTCAAACTATTTTGAATAGAGTGGGCACTCCTCTCTCTCTCTCTCCCTTCACACTCTCTCTCTCTTCTCTCCCCGCATATTCTGTCTACCTCTCTTTGCTCGACTTTCTCTATTTGCCCAACGCTTTGAACTCTGGCCCCTCTCCCTCCCTCCGACGAACTATCAAGCCCTTGTTCAACTGACGAGCCACCACGCCGCCCCTCTAACTCTGCCATCGTCGAATCTCTGCGCCCCTTCAGCTGTGCCCTCTCTTCCCTTCAAGTCACAGCTAAGCCGTCGTCCAACGAACCACCGCCTGGCCCTGAAAGACTGGTTATATGCTTTGCTGTACGTGAAATGCTTGTTTTCCACAGGGGGGTCATCTGCGTTTTTTTTTTTTTTTTTTTTCTTTAAATCAATTCCTATGTGATCAGCAGTGTCCTTATGCAATCATAACTTCTTATTGTTTCCTCGGGTTTTTGCTAAGAAAACTTCTCAGTTGGTCAAGACTTGAGTGTCGCATTGGTCATAAAAGTTTCATATGCAGCGTATTTCGAGACTTTGAAGTTATGTGGAAGTAAAGAAACTGATCTGCCTGAAGTTCAGGCATATTGTGGAGACAACCTTTTTTGCAGAAATATCAAGTGAGTTGTGGATGAATATTGGATGAATCATTGAGCATGTTGTCCATTAAAAATCTTGTCAGGTGAATTTCCAGAATGCACAGATCTCGGCTAGTGTTAAACTGTTGGATCCTTGTGTTAGTGTCCATTGTGAGAACTGTTGCTGCTTTAGACGAACGCCAAGGCCCCCAAGAAGACTCCTTGCCAGCTTATAATTGTTTGTCATCGTTTTTTCGGTTTCTTTTGCCTCATATGATTAATGGATAGAGTCATGAGCAGGGAAGTTGCCCCTCTTCTCAGAGGAAGAAGATGGCAAATACCATTTTTGAGGCCTGCGCGATCACAACAGGTATTGTTTTGGGCTGTGGGCTATTCGACCCTGAAAGACGAGGAGATTTAGGATGACCTGCAAACCGAGTGAATCGTATTTTGAAATATATTCAAAACTAAAGTACAAGCCTAATCATATTGAGAACTTGGAATGTGATGTATTGATAATTCTGTGTCTCTTTGGTTTGTACATTTCCTTTCCTATCAAATGAGCCAAACTGATGTCCCTTTCTGTTGACTATGCTTCTTACTGCCTTCTCAAGAGAGTATATCCTAGCTGCTATTATTGCAAGTTATCTTTTCTGGCATGTGTCTTGTCATTACCAATCCTGCTTTGTGCCTGTGGGTTAGTCTGTGTGGTTTCTTGCCTTGCCACCTTTAATCATTCCAGAGTGACTTGAAGAGAGTTCATGTGCTGAACGAAACACAAGGCCTTGGTCGGTGCAGTCCTCAGAATATGAAATGGCCAAAGACAGTCTGAGTTCTCTTCCACACATAAGAAAACCAATTTCAATATGGATCATCATGTCTTCCAGATTAATGCTTTCGTGTGGGACTACGTCTTGTTTATGTTCATGGGTTTTGTCACTTTCCTTTATCCTTGAGCTCATTGCAAATCATCGACGGAACGGGATCGTTCTGTTAACCCTCTTAATGGTCCTGGACGCATTTGCTGTGCTACTCTCTAGAATTTAGCCGAGAGCAAAAAGGACCCGAACTTAAAGAGTCTATGCGAATTTCATTGACACACTTTTGCCATATGCATGATACATTCGAAGATCAATTGGGTAAGTCTGAAAACCACTTCTCCCAAATTCATGATGACTTGGGCGGTCTCTTCATCAACTATATGCAACGCCCAATGTAACTGCGAACCCAGCCTACTTTCATCTTCGTTTCACTCACCTATGCGCTCTATCGGCGGCCCAACTTCAGAAAAGTTGTGTTTGTTCTATATGCTTTTTATCTAACGGCACACCACAAAAATGGCTTCCGAAAATAACTCCTGTTTTCGTACCCTTCACCTTTCATCCGCACTCTATTAAAGAAACTTCTAAGTACGGCATTAAAGTCGTCCCCAACAACAAAAACTACAAGTGAAAATGAGAAATGGTAAGATGGAATAGCTCCATAATAACGCGTATGCGTCCAAGTTCCCATTGTCCTCTCTGCCATATATATCTCCACCGCATTGCGGGGGAGACAAGAGCATCCCGTCCGCCATATCTGCGAGCAATCCTGGCAGCCCGAAGATGTCCTCCTCGTCGTGCAACACTCCCTCTTCTGAATGCGACTTATTCTCGTCCCCCAACATCGAGTCCTCGGACTCCACCGGCAGGAATGGCTCTGCGGCCTTGGCCGCCGCCTTCTGTGCGGCCTTGGCATCCACCGACGCCAGCATGGGCAGCCACCACGTGAAGTCCGCGAAGTTGAGGCAAGCGGACTGGCCCGTCAACTCAAGCGCCGCCACGTCGTGTGCCCTCGCCGCCATGTCCACAGCAGGGAAGGTGCCGAGCCAGATCCGTGACTTCTTTTTGGGCTCACGAACCTCGCAGACCCACCTGCCCGAGTAGCGCAGCCGCACCACACGGTAGATGGGGTGGCGGGTCTCCCGGAACTTCTTCCTCCCGGCGCGCTTCTTCAGGTGGTGGGACGCAAGGCGCACCTCGTCGTCGGAGAAGTTCATGGGAGGACGTCTGCACTGGAATAGTGCGAAAGCTGTTGAGTAGGAGTGAAGCGGATAATGAGGGTGGCGGGGCGAGTGTTTATATGAGTCAGAAGCTGGCTACAGTATCGAGAAGTGTTTACTGATATGGGGGCGTTGTGTAGAGAATTAGAAGCGAGGGGAGTTGGGTTTATACATACGAAGCGGCGACGCGGGATTTAAAAGGGGAAACAGACTCGTACTCAAGAGTTTCCTGCCTACGGGGAAGACGCCGAATCCGAGTGACTGTGCTTGAAGTGTGAACCGAGCGGGAGCTGTGGAGTGCCGAGTTGCGTGCGATTCAGCGTGCGACGCGTGTGCAGGTGGGGGCCGTCACGTGGCGAGTGGATTGGGTTTGGGTTGTGGCGTGGACGTGGGGTTGGGAGGGCGGTGGGGCTGCAAATTCCTTTTTTGAGGGTTTTGACCGAGAGAGGAAGGCGCGGGGGGACTTCCTGTTTTTTCATCGGAGCGAAGCGAAAGAAGGGAAGGCAGGGGACGGAGAAAGGAGGAGCTGTCGAGGTCAAAGGGCCCATCATCTTCGATGCTTATGTTGGAAACACCCTGCTACCATGGAATATTCGATACCGCCAAATGCCGTCGAACGAGTGAAAAAGCATGGGTCCTTTCGTGTGTGAATTCCTTTCCGTTCTTTCTTATTAGCGCCCGTCTTTTCTTGGTCCTTTTTTTTTTTTTTTTTTTTTTTGTGGTAAACTTGACATTTATTTTATCGAGAGCGTTCAGCAAGAAAATAGCCCAAGTCAAAACCTTTCTGTTAACATATCTAATTGAACCCATCTTTATTCAAAAAGCATCCATTAATCATGGCCTTTTCTCGCCAATCAAACGTCGGTTATTAGATTTCTTTCTCAAGATGTACACTAATAGGCTCTAATACCATTCGTTTGGTGCTCGCCATGAAAGCTTAATACTTTTTGCCTAGAAAGATCATCAAGAGGGAACTCAAGCTACTTGAACCCACATTTACTCAAAAACATAAGTTAATGAATTATGGGCCACTTATGATTTGTTAACTACTCAATACCACACCAATTCTCCAATGTAAGGCTTCTTTAATACAATTCACACGTGCATCTTAACAAATTTTGTGTCAATCTAGCTTTGTTAAGATTTAAAATTCTAAAGTTACGACTAAACGGATTCTATATCACATAATTCAATGAATGTCAAGTGAGGGCACCACAAACAAGTCGAGGAACTTATGCGCTACTTGATCTCACTTTGCTGAGTTATTCAAACCCAAGTCATAATCCTTGTCATGTCTAAGTCGAGTTTTGAAAATCATGTGTATTAAGAATTTAAATCCTAAGTCGTGAATTGGTTTGGGCTTAAAAGAGACCGAATTAAGTTTAAGCTTTATAATCAATTAGCCAACCCTTAGGTGGTTTTACCTGCTGCAGGAAGGTCACGACAAAGAGAATCCAAGTTATCTCCCACAAATGATATTTCAATATGAATAATCATCATGTCTTCCAGATTAATGCATTCATATGGGGCTGTGTCTTGTCTATGTCTATGTCTATGGGTCCTATTACTTTCTTTTATCCATGAGCTCATCGTGAAGCATCGATCGTTCTATTAACCCTCTTAATGGGTCCGGACACATTTGCTGGGCTCCTCCTCTAGAATATAGCGGAGAACAAAACGAACTGAACCTACAGAACCCATACAAATTTCATTGGCACACTTTTGCCATATACACGATACGTTCGAAGATCAATAGGGTAAGTCTGAAAACCACTTCTCTCAAATTCATGATGGCTTGGGCGATTTCTTTATTAACTATAAACAACGCCCGATGTTGCTGTGAACGCAGCCTACTTTTGCGCTTTGTTTCACTTTCCCATCCGCTCTATCGGCGGCCCAACATCGGAAGACCCGTGCTTCATCGATATGCTCTTTATCTAATGGCACATCACAAAAGTGGCTTCCGCACTCTATTAAAGAGCTTCTATGTACAAGTGAAATTGAGAAATGGTCAGATGGAATGGCTCCATAATGACGCGTATGCGTCCAAGTTCCCGTCGTCCTCTCCGCCATATACATCTTCGGCGCATTGTGGGGGAGACAAGAGCATCCCCTCCGCCATATCGGCGATCAACCCTGGCATCCCAAAGATGTCCTCCTCGTCGTACGACACTCCCTCTTCCGACTGCAACTTCTTCTCGTCCCCTGACATTATGTCCTCGGATTCCACCGGCTGGAATGCCTCTGCAGCTTTGGCCGCCGCCTTCTGTATGTCCTTGGCATCCGCCGATGCTGGCTTGGGCAGCCGCCACGCAGAGTCTGCGAAGTTGAGGCAGGCAGACTGGCCTCTCAGCGCGAGCGCTGCCACGTCATGCGCCCTCGCTGCCATCTCCACAGTAGGGAAGGTGCCGAGCCAGATCCTCGACTTCTTTTTGGGCTCGCGAACCTCACAGACCCACTTGCCGGAGTCGCGCAGACGCACCCCCCGGTACACGGGGTGGCGGGTCTCCCGGAACTTCTTCCTCCCAGCGCGCTTCTTCGGGTGGTCGGACGCGAGCTGCACTTCCGTGTCGGAGAAGTTCATGGGAGGACGTCTGCGCTGGGATAGCGCGATAGCAGTTGAGTAGGAGTGAAGCGGATAATGAGGGAGGTGGGGCTAGTGTTTACATGAGACAGAAGCTGGCTGGAGCAGCGAGAAGTGTTTACTGATATGGGGGTGTTGTGTAGAGAATTAGGAGTGAGGGGAGTTGGGTTTATATATATGAAGCGGGGACGCGGCATTTAAAAGGAAGCAGACTCGTACTCAAGAGTTTCCTGCCCACGGGGAAGACGCCGAATCTGATTGACAGGGACTTGAAGTGTGAAGCCCAGCTGTGGAGAGAAAGAGCGAGTGAGGGTCGTGCCAAGTTGTGGAGAGAGAGAGAGAGAGAGCAAGTGAGGAAACAGACTCGTACCCAAGAGTTGCTGCCTACGGGGCCGTGACGTGCAAGTGGATTGGGTTTTGGTTGTGGGCCTTGTGGCCTGGGGTTGGGACTTGGGAGGGTGGTGGGGCTGCAAATTTCTTTTTGAGGGTTTTGACCGAGTGAGGAAGGCGCGGGGGGACTTCCTGTTTTTTCATCGGAGCGAAGCGAAAGAAGGGAAGGCAGGGGACGGAGAAAGGAGGAGCTGTCGAGGTCAAAGGATCAAAGGTCCCCATCGAAAGACCCCTCAATTCTGTTGCTCGCGCAATTCACTAGTTTTCACCCGAAATATCTTCCTCCTTCTCCTCATGGCCATTTTGGAAACACCCCCTGCCACTAATTTCGTCCAGGCAAAAGCATAGGTCCTTTCGTGTGCGAATTCCTTCTCAATCTTCTTATTAGTGCCCGTGTTTTTCTTGATCTTTTTTTTTTTTTTTTTTTTGACCCAGGAACCCCGGACAGCCGGCATTCGGTGAGTAAACCTGGGGGGACACGTAAGCGGGAGGATCCACCACCCCCGACGTCCTACTTAAGACACCACACACGCTTTTTTATTTTGGCGATCCATTTAGTCATTTATTGCATAAAAAATTAGGAATTAATTTTATCCCTGAAAAAAATATTAATTGCATAGCATTTAGCTATAGGTGCATTCATTTTTATTTGCATTTACTGGACCGGTGGTGAATGGGTTGTTTTTGGTTTTAAATTAGCAGGCCGGGCTAGGCCCATGAAAGGATAAAATTAACCCAAGCCCGTCGTTATTTTTAATTGATTATCTTGCGAAAAATTAAGATTTGATGCGATATTATGGTTTTTGAAAATTAAAAAAATCGCATTGTAATCTTATTTTTTATCAATAGATGATGAAATCGGGGGAGAATATTTTTGAGATAAGGATTTTGGGTGATCGGGAGGTTATAGATTATCTTCGTGTATATTGAAAAAACGAGATAAAATATTCTACGAAGATCACCTATTTTCACCTATAAAAAGCAATCGGGTATGTGGAGATGAGGGGCTTCTTTTGGAAAAAATTCAGGAAAAAAGGTCAAGAGAAAAAGTGTCTTGCTTCTGCAGTGAAAAAGAGAGAAAGGTTACGAAGGAAGAGAAAAGTGACGTGAGAGAGAGAGGAAGATAGGAGAGAGAAAGCAGAAAAAGTGGGGGTGATTTGACCCCCACTGTTCATCTTCTCCCCAATTTTGCTGCCCCCGCGTTGCTTCTCCATCCGTGACTATCCGAAGCTCCTCCGCATCACCGCGCAATCAACCACCGGCCACCCGACGACCCGTGACGAGTTGCTGCACCGGAGCAGTAGCGCCGCGCGACCCAGTGCCGACGCCCAGCAACACCGTCGGAGCCCGAGCTTCGCGCCTCAGCAACCCGCCACCTGCGAAGCCGCCCCAGCGTCCCCTGCTGCTCGAAGCCGCCGCTGCACCAGTCACTACATCTCTGCAGCCGCACCTTTGCCCACAACATTGTCGCCGATCGACCCACGCAGCCCCGACGGCAACCACCGCATCTTCGACGCCTGGATCTTCCTCCGCACGAGCCCTGACGACCCCCGCCGTTCATCTCGCCGAGCCTCGCCACGCCTCCTTCGCGAACAACCTGCTGCACCGGCGCCGCGACGCCAGCCTCCAACGCACCACCGTCCCACTCCGCCGCGCCAGCCCCACCAACGACTCGCGACGCCCAAGCTTGCCGTGCCCACACCGCCGAGCCGATTTGCCGGTTCCCCCTTTGGAGATCCACGAGCGGTGCCTGGAAAGAAGAAGAAACAGAAAAAAACAAAAGCAAAAAGAAAAAGAAAATCTGATTAGGTAGTTTTTTTTTTTTTCATTTATTTTACTTTATTTTGTTTATATTCTTTAGTTTAGTTATTTAATTGGATCTCAATGTTTACTTTATGAATCTTGTAGGCATTATCCGCAAGAGTTATCCCTAAACTTATTGTAATTATTAATTTGACCCGTAAGATGTCGGGTTATTTTTTTAATTACATTAATTTTTAGGGTTTGTTGATAGTTTTTAAGTACTTGAATCAATATAATTACTAATTTGATCCGTAAGAATTCGGATCAGATTTTTAGTTATTTTGAACTATTTGTTGTGATAATTAGGGTTAGGATAATCGTTAATTTGACCTGTGAGACAACAGGTTATTTTTTCGATTATTTTGACCCTTTATTTGATTGAATATCTTGGTTGTTTAAATTTAATGTTTAGTTGATAATTACTTGTTTTTTTAAAATCACTAAAAAAATCTAAAAAAATATTTGAATTAGGATTAGATTTGCTTTAAGATTAAAATTGCAATCTTATTTCGAATCTTAAATAAGGAAAAATCAAAAAGTCTTAGTTAGGATTAGGTTTGTTGTCATCTTGCATATTTAGGATCGCAAACTTATTTCGAATTTATTTTAAAAAAAATCCGAAAAAAATACATAGGATGTTAGCTTTTGAATTGCATGTTAATTTCGAAATTAATAAAAAAACACAAAAAAAATCATCATGCATATATCATGTTGAATTAATGCGTTCTTTGCACGTCGTCATTTTTTTAAATTGCATTTTAGATTTAGATAATGTCTTAGTTTAAATTAGGATTTAATATAACTTAATCCCTAAGTTAAATTAGATAGAATCTTAATCTAGCTAGATCATTTCGAATTTCATAAAATCTGTCTTAGGATAAATTAGTTGCAATTTCTAGGATAGATTGCATTTTTAAATAAAAACGTCATTTGCATGTCATAAAAGATTAGGTCCATGAAATGCATGTCATTTTAGTGATTATTATTAGGTTCATTTTTAATTGGAAATTACCGTCATTAGATTAGGCCATTTAATAAATGTCGCATGACATATAACTCGCGTGCTAAATCATATGCATTTTAGTTTAAATAATTTTGTATGTCATTGCATCGCATTGTATGTCATTAGAATTAAGTCATTTAGATTACATTTAATTATTGCATTTCTTCATGTCATATAGTTTAGGTCATGCTGCTATATCATATTAGATTATTAGCATACATTGCATGAATTTCATTAAGAAAAGTGAAAACAAAAATTGGATAATTGTGTGTTAATTAGAAATCATATCTAGGGTTGTCGATATGGATTTTAATTTAACATTGCAAATGCTTGCTTCCATTACTTTGAGATAAGTATTGAATTATTTAATTGCTTTCCGAGTGTTAAATTGGTGGTATGCGCACACGTATGATCACCTCACATGTTAGGAAGTTAAATTAAAATCAATTCAATTGCCAAACATTTTTTTTTAAAATGAAATAAAAGGTACCGAAAGGGCACTAGGATAGTCTAGTGTAACCAAGTCCCCGAACTCATAAATCTCTGGTTCGTAGGAGTAAAGCAAATCTCCCGTTACTTTACTAGGGTTTCTAATCGACCCACCAAAAATAGATTAGTGGCGACTCCTAGTTAAAATTTAATTGCATGTTAACAATTCAAATCTAAGTCGCGAATTGGTATGGGCTTGGGAGAGCCCGAGCTAAGCTTAAAAACTTAGTAATCCATTGACCTAGTTTTAGGTGGTGAACCCGCGAAAAATTAGGTCGCGACAGCTTGGCTTCTCCATTGGGAATTCGTGTTAAAACACTTAATGGACTTAGGCCAATTTTTCTTTTTCTTTTAAAAAATATTTTTGTTTAGTAGCAAGGATCCTAGGTACGTCCCTAATTTAAGTGTTAAATGTTCTTGCAGATGGGAGGTATAAGGGGAGTAGCCTTTGCTAACCCCTGTCTTGCAGGTTGGAGTTAGGGATGATTGTTTGAATTAAAACTATAGAAGTGTTGTTTGCATTTAAACTGTTATGCATGCTTTATTGCTTTGGCACTACACTATTGCACACACAACCTGCGGTCGGACCTGGACTGCGATAGGATTTCTAGGATGGTGTTGAGAAGGATACTTCCTCCAAAGCGAGACTGCTATGTAGAGGTTGACCTTCTCTTCCCCGAAATTTCTTTCATGGTGTCGAATGTGTTTGTCCATATCCGCGAGACTGCGTGATTATTGGGTATTCCATTCGGCGAGCCGGAGTTAGGGGACCCGACACGTTAATGCGAGACCGCAACGGTCGAGATCATCCTCTTAGCTCCACCTTGTTAAACCATTTAGACAGAAATCGAGCCTCACTTTTCATGTGTATGTCTATGTGATTGTCATCAATTTCAAGTAAGTCGTTTAAATTCTTCGCAATTTATTTACTTACTTGCAATTTCGTTGGTCCATGACAATTAGGTTGTCATCGGTCTTGTTTTATATGCAATGGGGAAAACCGACGTACAATTCATTTCCACTCCCAAAAGAGAGCTCAAGAGGTGGTTAGACCAATTAGATCAAGATGGTCAGAGATATGTGAAGGCCAGGATAGCCCGACTTCTCCCATTGTTAGAGATCAACGTCCACTCTGGTGTGATTCAGGCACTCCCTCACTTCTGGTGTCCACAAACTTCCACCTTCATATTCGGTAAGTTTGAATTGACTCCAACACTTGAAGAGTATAGTGTTGCCATTGGAATGCCCTTGGAAAAGGAACTTGTTAGGCCGCCTATCGGTATAGATTCTATCTCTGAATTATCCCAATTTTTAAAAATCGAAGCCGAAGGGGTAAGGAAAATTGTCAAAGCCAATTGTTTTGCGTGTCCATTTTCGTTCTTAGAAAGGTGTTTTGAAAACCAACCAATGATTTCGAAAGCCAGAATTTTCATGTTAGCATTTTTTGGGCTAATCGTTTTTCCTTATCGAAAAAATGCCATTAATCCTGCGATTTCATGGGTGGTTAATCGGGTTTGCGACGGGTTAAATTATGTGAATATGATTTTAGCTGAAACATTTTTATCATTAACCCGTTTCAAACAAAATGAGGAAAGGACAATGCGTGCCCTCCCGAACTTTTGCAAATATGGTTTTTCTCCCACATAAGAGGATTTGGACATCTCATAAAGCAATTCAGGATAGACGATTCTCGGCATCCCATACAAAAATTCGCGGTTCTAGAACGTTTTTCCCCACATAAAGAGTATGCCCGTTGGATTAATTTTTTGAAAAACCCTAATCCTAAGGCATTCTTATGGCATACTAAATGGCTTCACATCGAGGAAGCTCGTTTTTCTCACAAACATGATGGACCAATCCCACTGCTGGGCCTCTCCGGTGCTACTTCCTATTATCCATACAGAGTGGCCCGCCAGTACAAAGCTCTTCAAGAGATTCCCCCACCTCTCAAGACAGATTGGTTCCAAGTACGTTTCACTCGAAAGGATTACGACTACTTCAACGAGATCCAGGCAATCATTACTACGTGGAGCGAATGTCATCCAGAGAAGATTTTGATGCCCATGAGACTAAAGGGGAAGGAAGAGATCCACCATGCATCGATATTTTACATCCAACAACATCGGATTCCTGCCGCCTTGTGTCCAGTAGTCCCTGATGTGACCGAGAAGCCCACCCAAAAAGCACAAATTAAGCATCTTAAGCGGAAAGTGGAAATGCTCGAAGCTGAAAATAGTAGGCTTCGCAAGGCGTTGGGTTCCCGAAAGCATATAAAATGAGATATTTCGTTTTCCTAGTTCAATATCTAGGGACTTCTATTTCAATTCGGTATTTTCAGTTTTTAGTTTGATGTTTAGGGGCTTGAATTTCAATGTTAGGAAGTCTGGTTCAATGTAAATCTTGAATAAAATCAGGCGATTAGACCATTGTCATGGGCCATTTCTTATATCTTGTCATTGGTTCTTACATTATTTTATTTCCAATTAGGTGATAACGGATCCGCCACGTTCGCCCATCATCACGCGATTAAGGGCAAGAATGGCCGAACAAACCGAAATGCGTGATCGTGTCTCCGCTATGGAGACTCAGCTTCAACAAGTACTCACCTCTTTACAGCTTGTGACGGATCAACTCCAACTCCTCCAAGCAAATCCAACAACTGCACCCGCTCTTCCTGAAATAGTTATCCCAAAGCAAGTAAACAAGATTGATGACGACATGCAGGGGCCGGAGGATGACCCGATCATTGTTGGAAAGGCCAAGCTTGACGGCGTTCCCAAGACAGATCGGGATGAGCGTTTTGCGAAGCTGGAAGAGAAAATGAGACAGCTGCGGGAATCACAAAGCTCCCTCCCGTTCGACCTCTCGGTCTATGAGAAGGTCAAAATGCCGAGCAAGTTCAAAATGCCGAGTTTGAGAAGTATGATGGCACATCTTGCCCAAAATCTCATCTGCAGATGTACCACGTACGCATGGCAAAGCACGTCAAGAATGAGCCCTCATGATCCAATCATTCCATGCGAGTTTGATTTGGACTCGCGCTAAGCGGTACGTGATGAAGAATGTGAACCTTCTCGACACCTGGAACGAAGTGGCCGACGCGTTCCTCAAACAGTACAAGTTCAACATGGACATCGCACCTTCCCGAGAAGACTTGGAGCGGATGGAAAAGAAAAGGAGCGAGTCATTTAAAGAGTATGCTGTGAGATGGAGAAACTTGGCGGCCCAAATTACTCCTGAGCCCACCAACAAGGAGTTGATGAAGTTGTTCGTGAAGACTCTTCCATCTGAGTTCCGTAACCGAATGGCTAGTACATATGTTGAAAGCTTATTCCTGTGGGAGAACAGATCGAGATGGGGATAAGGGAAGGATGGTTTACCAAGCCATCTAGTAGAAGATTCACTGCCAAGAAGGAGAAGGAAGCGGCTGTGGATGTGAATGTGGCTTATAACCAAGAAAATGTCAAACGTGCCCCAGCCATCCAAATGAATCCAAGACAACCACAAACCACTGGCCGTTAATCATTTGCCCAAGCAAATAATAGAAGGCAATTCACTCCATCCCAAGTGCCGACGATCCTCCGAAGGAAAGGTTTGCTTACTAATGAGCCGAAGCGTCCTAATCGTGAAAACATCCGCGGTTATGACCCGACAAAGAAGTGTGACTACCATAACGGCGAATTGGGGCATTCAAGGCGATGAATGTTTCACCCTCAAGCACAAGATCCAAAATCTCTTGGACACGAAGGCCTTCTCGTTTCAAACTGCTCAGCCAAACGTCCAGAAGAATCCGCTACCGGAGCATGAGGGTACAGTGAATGCTATCCTAGAACCCGAAGTTAGACAGACCAAGAACTCGAAGGTGCGTGTGGCAGATGCCTACAATGGACTGGTGAGAGCTGGATATTATTCAAATCAAGAAGATGTTTCCCTATCACGATGAAAGAAAGAGTTGCCAGAATGGTGGATGATGGCATCATTGTGTATGCTGACCATAACTGCATAGTTTCCACTATTTCTCATATCATTATCGATTGGGAGGAAGAGCAGGCTGCTCTCGATGATATCAAAAGAGGAGAAGATCCGTCGCTCACAGATATGCCCCCACTTGAAGATGCATCGGATGAGGAGGTTGTGATTGAGATGCCTCAGCCGTATGAGTATGTCAACAACAAGGCAGTACCTTGGTCTTATGACTTAGATGTTGACCTCGTTACAAGCTCTGGTCGAACCTATGCTCAAAATAATGCTCAACCTGCAAAGCCCGTCACTGATGAAGAAGCTAAGGAATTTCTGGCCGTGATTAAAGCAAGTGAGTATAATATCGTCGATCAGTTACGAAAGATGCCAGCGCAGGTCTCTTTGCTCGAGCTCCTCCAAACCTCACCTATACATCAAAAGTCACTGATGAAGGTGCTAAGTGAAATTCGTGTACCCGAAAGGTTGAGGCGAGATAATATTGGAGGAATTTGTGGGAGCAAAGTCCTTCTCAAGGATATGATTGCTTTTTCAGATGAGGAATTCCCTCTTGAGGGTAGGGGGCATAACAAGGCACTCTATGTATCTGTCAAGCATAAGGCTTCTCATGTGTCTCGAGTACTCATTGATAATGGGTCCGCCCTAAACATATGTCCACTAGCCACTCTTCACCGCCTCAGGGTAGACCTGTCCAAGATACATGCGGCGAAGACATCTCGTGAGAGCTTTTGATGGAACGAAAAGGAGGTGATCGGGAAATCCATCTTGACGTGCAAATAGGGCCGGTCGTCTTCAACATTCCTTTTCAGGTGCCGGATATCCCTACCGCGTTCAATTTTCTCCTAGGTCGTCCCTGGATACATACTGCCGGTGCAGTCCCTTCAAGTCTACATCAAGCTGTAAAATTTGTGATCAAAGGAAAGCGGTCACCGTGTATGGTGAAGAAGACCACCGGATTTATCATGAGACGGCTATCCCTTATGTAGAGCCGGAATCTGAGCTCGAACCAAGTTATCACTCATTTGAGTTAGTGTCTACCATACATGCTTCTCGAGGTTCATCGCCGCCCACTCCTGAGGTTTCAGATGCTGCCCTCATGGTAGGAAGAGTAATGGTCAGCAATGGTTTTGTCCCTGGTAATGGGCTTGGAAGGAATGGTCAAGGCATTCGAAACCCCATTGAAGCCCCTCAGAGGTCCCGATCTGCTGGGTTAGGGTACCATGGAAGAGGTGGAGGAAGTTCCGGAAGACAAAGACAGGGAAGGCATAACTCGCCACCCGAGCAAGGGCGAGGGAGGCAAAATTTACCACCTCCAAACATTCATGAGACGTTCCCCTGGTCCTCCAATTATGATGCAAGATGAGGTTGAAGTCATGGATACTCTAGGACAGCCAAGTGGGAAATTCGACTATATGGTGAAGTATTCGGCTCCTCCCGGCTTTTACTTTGATGCCCGCAATATAGTTCCAAGTGGATGGGATGGCATGGATGATCCGACGCCTTCAAAGACGGAAAATTCTGATGACACCCTGGAAGGAGTTTCAAGTTTGTTCGATGATCTCTCCATCGGAGCCATTGATGGAGAACCTCTGGAAGAAACGGGCCCTCGCCCACAAGAGTAACTCATTTACTGCTTTCTCACATTCCCCTGCGCGGGAATTTTTATTGCTTTCTAGGAGTTGTTTTCAATTTCTTCTTTTTCTTTCTTCTTAGGACTTGAATTGCATTTTCCATTCAATAAATTGTAATTGATTGATGAATTTCAATGAAATTACAATTTTTATTTTGAGGTACATCAAACCAGCCCGGTGATGATATCCAGCCGATAAAACAAAATCAAAATCCAAGGAGAATTCTGAGGCCTAGGCTTCATCATGCTTCCTCATGTCAAAATGTTTCAAAACATGCTTTTGCAAAAGAGTTTCAAAAAAAATTTTCATGAAAAAATAAGATATGATTACCCCTGTTTGTCTTTTTGATCCTTCTATTTCATGTTTCAGGGACGATCATATAACATGCAAAAGTGTGGAAATGGTCCAATCCAATGCAACAAGTGCTGATAATGATGATCCCTGAAAAGTCGATCAAAGATTCCATTAAAGATTCCGTTGAGGTGCAGCAAAGCTGGGAACAATATGAAAAAGCCAAGACTCTCACATCCGAGCAGACCGTCACTATTAATTTAAGTGACATTGAAGAGGCCAAGGAGGTGAAAATAGGGGCGAATCTCTCCAAAGATGAGGCCAAGCACCTAATTCAACTACTGAAGGAATATCAGGATATCTTTGCATGGACCTATCTTTGATATGCCCGGTTTAGACCCGTCAATTGTGGAGCATTGCCTACCTACTAATCCGGACATGCCACCTAAGAAGCAAAGGTTACGAAGAACTAAACCTGAGCTCTCAAAGAAGATAGATGAGGAGGTGATGAAGTTATTGAAGGTGGGATTCATCGAAGTCTCACAGTACCCCAAATGGGTGGCCAACATTGTTCTAGTAATGAAGAAGGACGGTCGGGTTCGAGTTTGTGTTGATTATCGGGATCTGAACAAGGCTAGTCCGAAAGATGATTTTCCGTTACCACACATAGACGTTCTTGTGGATAGTACCGCTGGTTTTGAACTATTCTCATTTATGGATGTTTTTTCTGGGTACAATTAGATAAGGATGAAGGAGGAAGATAAGGAGAAAACTGCATTTATCACCCCATGGGGAACCTTTCATTATAAGGTTATGCCCTTCGGACTAAAAAATGCTGGGGCAACTTACTAGCGAGCCATGATAGCACTGTTTCATGACATGATGCATCGAGAAATTGAGGTCTATGTCGATGATATGATTGCAAAAACTCGACCTGGAAAAGGCCACATCGAGACCTTGAAGAAGCTGTTTGAACGGCTCCGTGAGTTCAAGCTTCGACTAAATCCCGCTAAGTGCGTATTCGGAGCAACATCCGGTAAATTACTCGGATTCATTGTGAGCAGTAAAGGGATTGAAATCGACCCAGCTAAAGCTAAAGCCATATGTGAGCTGCAACCTCCATCAACGGTGAAAGAGGTCCGAAGTCTTTTGGGCAGATTGAATTACATTGCTCGGTTTATTTCCCAACTTTCTGAAACTGCCAAGCCATTCTTCAAGCTCTTAAAGAAGAACGCACGAGTCAATTGGGATGATGAGTGTCGAGAAGCGTTCGACAAGTTAAAGCAATACTTGATGAATCCACCAGTTCTTGTCCCGCCATTGCTTAGGGGCATCCTTTGATTCTTTACCTCACCATTCATAGTGAGTCATTGGGTGCGATGTTGGCACAAGGAAGTCCCGTCGATAAAAAGAACGAGCCATTTATTACCTGAGTAAAAAGTTCACCATTTCAGAGCTGAAATTTTCTGATGTGGAAAAGACTTGTGCTGCACTAGTGTGGGTGTTGCATAGATTGAGACAGTACACACTGCATTACCAGATATTCCTTGTAACTGAGAATGATCCTATCAAGTACCTACTTGATCGGCCAGCTTTGGTGGGTAGGTTGGCTAAATGGCAAATTTTGATATCAGAATTTGATGTGCAATATATGCCACAGAAGTCAGTTAAGGGTCGAGTGATCGATTTATTGGCTGAGAATCCGAAGTCTCAAATAATGATGATTGTTCCCTGGATGACCGTATCTTGAGTGTAAATGAAGATTCATGGACAATGTTCTTTGACGGAGTGTCAACTTGTCCGGTTCGCACCGGGGCAATTCGATATCCCCGGACGGACAACATCATCCAAAGAGCTGCGAAATTGATATTCCCATGCACTAACAATATAGCTGAGTATGAAGCTTGCATCCTCGGGCTTCAAGCTGCGATCGAGATGGGTGTAGCCAAGTTAAAGGTATTCGGGGATTCCGCGCCGATCATACTCGCAGACCGTAGGTGAATGGAAGACTAAGGATGCTAAATTACTCCCATATCACAAGTACCTAGAGGATCTGATCAAGGAATTCGATGAAGTTTCATTCGAATACTTATCGAGGTCTCATAATCAATTTGCAGATGCACTCGCAACTTTATCATCTATGTTGCAAGTCACTAACGGATTAGAAGTTGAGCCATTAAAAATAGAAGTTTTGCCAAGACCGGCTCATTGTATGGTAGTGACGGAAGAGTCTGACGGAAAACCATGGTATTTTGATATCATGAACTACATCCAAAAACAGAATTCCCGAGGAAGCACCCGGTGATAGGAAGTACATTATGAAGATGGCCTCAAAGTTCTTTGTCAGTGGTGAAAATTTGTACAAAAGATCTTATGATTCAGTCTTATTGCGGTGTGTGGGTGCAGCTGAAGCCACTCAAATTATGCAGGAGGTTCACGAAGGAGTATGTGGTCCCCATATGAATGGACACATGATGGCTAAGAAGATCATGAGATTAGGCTATTATTGGCTCACGCTAGAAGGTGATTGTATTCAGCATGTTCGGAGTTGCCATCGTTGCCAAATTCATGGTGACAAGATAAATGTTCCTCCAACAGAGTTGCACCAGTTTTCTGAGCCATGGCCCTTCTCAATGTGGGGGATTGATGTAATCGGCCCAATAAATCCTAAGGCTTCAAATGGACATCGTTTTATTTTGGTGGCGATAGATTACTTTTCCAAATGGATAGAAGCTATGTCATTTGCAAGCGTCACTGCTCGCAATGTTGCGAAATTCATCAAGCGTGACATAATTGCCCGTTATGGTGTCCCTGAAACAATTATCACTGATAACGGGACAAATTTGAACAACAAGCTTGTTGATGAGTTGCTCAGCGAAGTCAAGATCAAGCATTTGAATTCATCCCCTTATCGCCCTCAAATGAATGGGGCTGTTGAAGCAGCCAATAAGAACATTAAGAAGATCTTGGCTAAGACAGCCGAGAATTATCGAGATTGGCATGACAGACTACCCTTCGCACTGATGGCGTATCGGACATCGATTCGTACTTCTACCGGGGCAACTCCTTTTGCTCTGGTTTATGGCATGGAGGCAGTTTTGCCTGTGGAAGTGGAGATTCCTTCTCTGAGAGTATTATCACAAGTGGAGTTATCTGAGGCAGAATGGTCGCAACAAAGATTTGAACAGTTAAACTTGATTGATGAGAAAAGACTGAAGGCCCTTTGCCATGGCCAAGCATATCAGAGAGTAGCCAGATCTTTCAACCGAAAGGTGCGACCGAGACGTTTTGAGGTAAATGATCTTGTTCTAAGGAAGCTGTTACCAATCTTTCCTGATCCTGGGGGGAAGTTCGCTCCAAACTACAGTGGCCCATATGTGGTAAAGAAGGTACTTCATGGCGGTGCTTTGATCTTGGCAGAAATGGATGGTCGTGTGTTTTCCACTCCAGTTAATTCAGATGCTGTCAAGAAGTATTATCCATGATAGAGTTTGCCATGTCATGTGTTGAATTGCAAACATTTTATGATGAATAAATTGCCTCAGTGAATTGAATTGTTCAAATTTGCCGCAAATGTTGCATTCTTCTTCCTTGATGAATTGTGTGAGATAAATTGAATGTGTCAAATGAGATACTTTGGAATGATAAAAGGCAAACCTTATTCCATACACTGACCCCCAGTGAGTTGTGTGAAAAATTCCATGCCCATGAGGAAAATGGTGATCTCGCAAAGGGTACGTCAACCAAGATGATGAGAGGCAGTTTCTTCTGCTATCCAAAACACTACAGATATATCCATTGTTCAGCCCTTTGAGCCCACACACATGAAGAGATTTTAAAATTATCCCTGTCAAGAACCGTCTCATACCGAGACAAGATTTGAAATAAATGATAGAAATTTTCTTACTCGTACTTGCATTAATCTTGAGTATTGCTTTTATAGTGTGACTTGTACGATAATTTAAAGTGCCTTAGGACGATGAAGAGCAGTTCTTTCTCTATCATATACACTTTATCCATTGCGTAGCCCCATTGAGCCTATAAATTCATTTCACATTAAACCCAGTTGGTGATCATCCCCCACACTGGGGCAAGATAAGAAAGAGCAAACCACTCAAGTAGCATGATTTACAATGCTGATAAAAATGAAGACATTGTCCAAAAAAAAAGTGCAAAAAATGGGGTATGAAAAAGCAGTGTGCCTAGTAAAAGCAAGGCCAATGCCCAAAGAAAAAATCAAACACTCGATGATGTGAGTCGTATCCCCAACAAGGTGATACCCTAAAAAAAAAAAAAAAAAAAAAAAAAAAAAAAAAAATTCAAATGTTGAGATGTTGCAATCAGTGGAGTTGTGATATGAAGAAAATCTTCAACGATTGGGATGAAATTTGTTGGAAATGTCAAGATGATCACCAACTTTGACCCCTAAACACTTTTTGAGCCTAATCATCTTTTTGTTTCTCAACCCGTGAACCCAACCTACGTTACGTCCCTTACAAAGTCTCTTGATTAGGGCACTTGAATTAACGTAAAAGTTCATATGTTTGAAAGCATTGCTTGAAGAAGTGCGAGTAAGATAATTTCTGCTTCATTTCTCATGTTTCTTGGTTTGTAAACCCCAAGATGATTGTGAAATATCATTCATTTTTAATAGCCTTGACTCAAAGAGTCTCATTTGCTAAGCCGTTGATCAAGCCCGCATTATAGTCCCTATTAAAGACCTCTTAGATTGGTAAGTTCGTACCACTTGCGAGATTACTCGGACCCTTTTTTTGGCATGATGACAGTGAGATAGAGTGACTGTTAAAAATCCTGCGTCAACGGTCAGGATGAACTGGCCATTTTAATCGGGGAGTGAAAAGTCCTTTCTGATCGAAAGATCTCTCATTTGACACATCCATGACACTCATGTATTCATATTGGAATATTCTTTTTGAAATGTCTCCAATGGAAATTTGAGTGATGCAAATGTCATTATGCATGAACCCCAATTGAATTGATAAAAACTTCAGTAGATTTTGAAGTGTGCATTCCAGAATAGCCGTAATTGCTTATTTGGTAAATGCATTTTTTGCTCTAAATCGTGTCTCAAAGACCCAAGAGCTCTTGACATTCAGGCTCCTTTCAAGAAGAGAAACCATCACGAATATTCAAGGTGCATCCTTGATTTATTTCTATTGAGGGGTGAGAGACTTCCACAAGATATCTGAATTCCAGAAGACATATCTCCAAGAATCAAAGATATCACCAGGTAAGTATATCTCTACCAAACTTTAAAATACTTGTCATTGTGTAGTGTTCTCTCTCAAGTGCATCGACACTTGACTTGGTCAAGCTATTCTTTATATTGACCTGGCGTGCTTTCGTAGCCCAGAGTCCCTTTTAATCGACACTCGATGGAGTTGTCCCCCAAAGATTTTTCTCCAGATTCAATCTGATTAAGGCGACCGAAGAATGGTTCGGGTCCTGGTTGGATGATTTCTGTCGCAAGGCTGGGCGACCGAAGAATGGTTCGGGTCCTAGCCAAGCAAAACCTCAGTTTAGGCGACCGTAGAATGGTACGGGTCCTTGACAATACCTATTCCCTATTTTAGGCGACCGTAGAATGGTACGGGTCCTAGAAGGTAAATCCCCGTTTAGGCGACCGTAGAATGGTACGGGTCCTAGACACAACCAAACACTGTCATACTAGGCGACCGTAGAATGGTACGGGTCCTAGGAAAGCAGTCTTTTTGTAAAGCCATGTTACTATTCTGGGCGACCGTAGAATGGTACGAGTCCTAGACATGTAACACCAACTATCTTGAATCACTCTACCCTCCTTGAAGGTAAGTCACTTTACCCTCCTTGAAGGTAAGTCATTCCAGGTAAGTCTTTTATCATCTGCATTAGCATTTCATGCATCATATAAATTGCATTAAAAAATGGAATTCATTTTCCGTCAAAAAAAAAAATCATTTAGTGCATTTGCATGGTCAAAATTTAGATCTCAATTTGTCTTTGAAGGCAATCTCTTCGAGCTCACTTTCAAAGAGGGGCAGCTGTTGACACCTAAATTTTGGCGATCCATTTAGTCATTTATTGCATAAAAAATTAGGAATTAATTTTATCCCTGAAAAAATATTAATTGCAT
This sequence comes from Eucalyptus decipiens, assembly GCA_014182575.1. Lineage (NCBI taxonomy): Eukaryota > Viridiplantae > Streptophyta > Magnoliopsida > Myrtales > Myrtaceae > Eucalyptus > Eucalyptus decipiens. The sequence continues at coordinate 7,263,904 of CM024613.1, read as the reverse complement.
AGCATTTAGCTATAGGTGCATTCATTTTTATTTGCATTCTTTGGACCGGTGGTGAATGGGTTGTTTTTGGTTTTAAATTAGCAGGCCGGGCTAGGCCCATGAAAGGATAAAATTAACCCAAGCCCGTCGTTATTTTTAATTGATTATCTTGCGAAAAATTAAGATTTGATGCGATATTATGGTTTTTGAAAATTAAAAAAAATCGCATTGTAATCTTATTTTTTATCAATAGATGATGAAATCGGGGGAGAATATTTTTGAGATAAGGATTTTGGGTGATCGGGAGGTTATAGATTATCTTCGTGTATATTGAAAAAAACGAGATAAAATATTCTACGAAGATCACCTATTTTCACCTATAAAAAGCAATCGGGTATGTGGAGATGAGGGGCTTCTTTTGGAAAAAAATTCAGGAAAAAAGGTCAAGAGAAAAAGTGTCTTGCTTCTGCAGTGAAAAAGAGAGAAAGGTTACGAAGGAAGAGAAAAGTGACGTGAGAGAGAGAGGAAGATAGGAGAGAGAAAGCAGAAAAAGTGGGGGTGATTTGACCCCACTGTTCATCTTCTCCCCAATTTTGCTGCCCCCGCGTTGCTTCTCCATCCGTGACTATCCGAAGCTCCTCCGCATCACCGCGCAATCAACCACCGGCCACCCGACGACCCGTGACGAGTTGCTGCACCGGAGCAGTAGCGCCGCGCGACCCAGTGCCGACGCCCAGCAACACCGTCGGAGCCCGAGCTTCGCGCCTCAGCAACCCGCCACCTGCGAAGCCGCCCCAGCGTCCCCTGCTGCTCGAAGCCGCCGCTGCACAGTCACTACATCTCTGCAGCCGCACCTTTGCCCACAACATTGTCGCCGATCGACCCACGCAGCCCCGACGGCAACCACCGCATCTTCGACGCCTGGATCTTCCTCCGCACGAGCCCTGACGACCCCCGCCGTTCATCTCGCCGAGCCTCGCCGCGCCTCCTTCGCGAACAACCTGCTGCACCGGCGCCGCGACGCCAGCCTCCAACGCACCACCGTCCCACTCCGCCGCGCCAGCCCCACCAACGACTCGCGACGCCCAAGCTTGCCGTGCCCACACCGCCGAGCCGATTTGCCGGTTCCCCCTTTGGAGATCCACGAGCGGTGCCTGGAAAGAAGAAGAAACAGAAAAAAACAAAAGCAAAAAGAAAAAGAAAATCTGATTAGGTAGTTTTTCTTTTTCATTTATTTTACTTTATTTTGTTTATATTCTTTAGTTTAGTTATTTAATTGGATCTCAATGTTTACTTTATGAATCTTGTAGGCATTATCCGCAAGAGTTATCCCTAAACTTATTGTAATTATTAATTTGACCCGTAAGATGTCGGGTTATTTTTTTAATTACATTAATTTTTAGGGTTTGTTGATAGTTTTTAAGTCTTGAATCAATATAATTACTAATTTGATCCGTAAGAATTCGGATCAGATTTTTAGTTATTTTGAACTATTTGTTGTGATAATTAGGGTTAGGATAATCGTTAATTTGACTGTGAGACAACGGGTTATTTTTTCGATTATTTTGACCCTTTATTTGATTGAATATCTTGGTTGTTTAAATTTAATGTTTAGTTGATAATTACTTGTTTTTTTAAAATCACTAAAAAAATCTAAAAAATATTTGAATTAGGATTAGATTTGCTTTAAGATTAAAATTGCAATCTTATTTCGAATCTTAAATAAGGAAAAAATCAAAAAGTCTTAGTTAGGATTAGGTTTGTTGTCATCTTGCATATTTAGGATCGCAAACTTATTTCGAATTTATTTTAAAAAAATCTAAAAAAAAAAAAATACATAGGATGTTAGCTTTTGAATTGCATGTTAATTTCGAAATTAATAAAAAAAACACAAAAAAAATCATCATGCATATATCATGTTGAATTAATGCGTTCTTTGCACGTCGTCATTTTTTTTAAATTGCATTTTAGACTTAGATAATGTCTTAGTTTAAATTAGGATTTAATATAACTTAATCCCTAAGTTAAATTAGATAGAATCTTAATCTAGCTAGATCATTTCGAATTTCATAAAATCTGTCTTAGGATAAATTAGTTGCAATTTCTAGGATAGATTGCATTTTTAAATAAAAACGTCATTTGCATGTCATAAAAGATTAGGTCCATGAAATGCATGTCATTTTTTAGTGATTATTATTAGGTTCATTTTTAATTGGAAATTACCGTCATTAGATTAGGCCATTTAATAAATGTCGCATGACATATAACTCGCGTGCTAAATCATATGCATTTTAGTTTAAATAATTTTGTATGTCATTGCATCGCATTGTATGTCATTAGAATTAAGTCATTTAGATTACATTTAATTATTGCATTTCTTCATGTCATATAGTTTAGGTCATGCTGCTATATCATATTAGATTATTAGCATACATTGCATGAATTTCATTAAGAAAAGTGAAAACAAAAATTGGATAATTGTGTGTTAATTAGAAATCATATCTAGGGTTGTCGATATGGATTTTAATTTAACATTGCAAATGCTTGCTTCCATTACTTTGAGATAAGTATTGAATTATTTAATTGCTTTCCGAGTGTTAAATTGGTGGTATGCGCACACGTATGATCACCTCACATGTTAGGAAGTTAAATTAAAATCAATTCAATTGCCAAACATTTTTTTTTAAAATGAAATAAAAGGTACCGAAAGGGCACTAGGATAGTCTAGTGTAACCAAGTCCCCGAACTCATAAATCTCTGGTTCGTAGGAGTAAAGCAAATCTCCCGTTACTTTACTAGGGTTTCTAATCGACCCACCAAAAATAGATTAGTGGCGACTCCTAGTTAAAATTTAATTGCATGTTAACAATTCAAATCTAAATCGCGAATTGGTATGGGCTTGGGAGAGTCCGAGCTAAGCTTAAAAACTTAGTAATCCATTGACCTAGTTTTAGGTGGTGAACCCGCGAAAAATTAGGTCGCGACATAGCTCTAATACCATTTGTTTGGAGCACGCAATAGAAATGCAATACATTTCGCCTGGGGAGATCATTAAGAGGAAGCTTAAGTATAAATCTCTTAACATATCCAGTTAAACCCACCTTAACTCAAAAGCTTAAACTACATCAAAATAATTCTCTAATGTGGGGCTTCTCCAATATAACACCTATACATCCTAGCATATTTTGTGTCAATCTATCTTTGTTAAGGTTTAAAATTCTAAAGTTACAACTAACAAGCTCTATCTCACATAATTTAATGAATGTCAAATGAGGCCAACACGAACAATCTGAGGAATTCATGGGTTACTTTAGCTCATTTCGCTTAGTTATTCAAACCCAAGTCACAATCCTTGTCACATCTAAGTTGAGTTATGAGTAATTTAAAACTTAGAACTATACAAGCTTAAGGTTAATAGTATTTGATTCTTTTACTCACAAACTTAACTTGATGGTGTAGAATTCAATTGGTACATAAATCACAAGATATACGGGAGGACGTCTGCGCTGGGATAGTGCGATAGCTGTTGAGTAGGAGCGAAGCGGATAATGAGTGAGGTGAGGCTAGTGTTTATATGAGACAGAAGCTGGCTGGAGCAGCGAGAAGGGTTTACTGATATGGGGGTATTGTGTAGAGAGTTAGGAGTGAGGGGAGTTTGGGTTTATATATATGAAGCGGGGACGCGGGATTTAAAAGAGGAAACAGACTCGTGCTCGAGAGTTTCCTGCCTACGGGGAAGACGCCGAATCTCATTGACAGGGACTTGAAGTGTGAAGCCCAGCTGTGGAGAGAAAGAGCGAGTGAGGGTCGTGCCAAGTTGCGTGCGACACGTGTGCAGGTGGGGCCGTGACGTGGCATGTGGATTGGGTTGGGATTGGGGGTGGGAGGGTCGGTGGTGTGGGGCTGCAAATTTTCCTTTCGAGGGCTTCGACTGAGGGAAGATGGGGCGGGGTACTTCCATCTTCCATCGGAGGGAGACGGGGACTTCCTAGTTTTCACCTGAAATATCTTCGATGCCTGTTTTGGGAACACCCACTGCCACCCCAGAATATTAGATACCGCGGAATGCTATCGAATGATTATCTCGTGTCGTCTGTGCAAAACCATAGGTCCTTTTGCGTTTGAATTCCTTTCCGATCTTTTTATTAGTCCCCATATTTTAATGGGTCTTTTTCCTTTTTTGGTAAACCTGACCGTTTATTTTATCGAGAGAACGCAGCAAAAATTTAACACCTTTTGCTCAGGGATATTGCTAAAAGTGTGCCCAATTCTGAGTCTCTCTCTTAATATATGCAATTGGACCCACTTTTATTCAAAAGCACCAACTATCCATGATCTCATAAGCATCAATAATGAGATTTCACTTTGAGATATTCACCAACCATTAATCATAAGATTTCTTTTCTGAGATTTTCACAATTGGCTTTCCACACAAGCTCAAGATTGTCAAGAGGGAGCTTAAGTTCAAGCCTCTTCACATACTCGATTGGACTCGCTTTCACTTTAAAGCTTAAGCCAATAAATTGTGGGCTAATTATGATATATTAACTACTCAATACCACACCAATTCAGTAGAGTTATGAGTAATTTAAATCTTAGAACTATGCGAGCCTAAGTTTAATAATGCTTGATTTTTTTACTCACAAACATAATTCAGTGGCATACACGAGAGATATGTGATATTATTTGTTTATTTATATATAATTTAGTGATTATCAATCAAATGAAGCCATGAATTCAATACATTATACAGTCAAGGTCGAATATGGAAAATTGATTTAGAGATAATCAGGCTGAATTCAACATCATATTTTAAATTTTTGAGTTTGGGCATTAATGATAAATTATTATTGTCGACACTTAAATTTTGGCTATTTATTTAGGATTTGATTGCATAAAAATTAGGAATTAATTTTCGATCCTTTAAAAAAATATTAAAACTGCGTAGCATGTAAACAATAAAAGCATTTACATGAATAATAATAGAATTATTAGAAAAATATAAAAAAAGTGAAAAAAAATTAATTAATTTTTTATTTTAAAAAAAAAAGGCCAAGTCTTCTCTTTTGTCTTCCTACTTGGGCCTAGCCTGGCCTTTTCCTTTTCTTTCTCTTCTTTCTTTTCCTTGGCTTGACCATTTTTCTTCCTTTAGCTCGGCCCTTTAACTACCTCCTTTCTTCTCCTCTTCCTTCACGCTTCTGCAACACAGCAACATATAGAAGCAAGGCAGGGCTAGGGAGAAGGCAGCGTGATTTTTGGTTTGGGATTAAGTCGACAGGCCAATTGGCGGTGGCAGATGGCATGGCTGTCAGCCTTCAAAAGAAGAGAGGGAGAGAGAGGCTGGGGAGGGGCGTGCTCGCTTACTAGAGATAGAGAGTGAACCGAGAGAGATAGAGGTCAAGAGAGTGAGAACTAAGATTGAACAAAGAGCAAAAGGAGCCTCAGCCATGTGTGAGCTCCATTCAACAACCCCACTCGGTAGACGTCCTCAGGCCCGAACTATGGAAAAAAGTATCAAAAAAGTCATAAAGCTATTATATTGGTACTGATTCGGTCACGAATATTTCAGTTAGACCAATTTAATCATAAACACATTGGTATAAATTTAGTCTATTCGATCAATTTAAGTTGGAAATTACTAACGTGAACATCAGCTGTCTTACATGATATGGTCGGTACTAATGTTAACATTTTTAATAATATTTTAATAATATTTTAATTTTTTAATAATTTTTTTCTCCATTCCTTTTTCTTTGCCTTTTCTTTTTACAATGGCCATCATGAGCCACTGGCCATGGCCATGGCCAATGGGAGTTGACCTTGCCTAGGGGAGGTCGCCCTTGTCGACTACAAGTGAGGGTTGACGTCACCGGACCATGCTTGAGAGAGGGCGAGTGTCGGCCGTCCAGGCACGGCTAGGCAAGGTCCTTTCACTAGATATGGTGAAGCTAACCCTTGCCCAAGCTAAGGTAGCCTTCTTGCACCTCACGGAGCCTCGCTTGGGTTAGGGCAAGCTCCAATGAGACCTTAATCAAGGCTTATTACAGCTCACCCTCACCCAAGCAAGGCTCAACATGGCCAACCCTCACTTGGGTGAGGGTCGATCTTGCGTTGAGGAGGCTATTCCTCACCTAGACCAAGGCAAGGCCTGTTATCACCCAAGCTCGTCGGGTGTCACCCTCAATCAAGGGAGGCCCAGCAAGGCATGGCATGGCATGGCTGGCACTTGCCCTCGCCTAAGAGTAGCCAACCTTTGCCGGCCATGGCCTATGGTTGGTGGCCGATGATAGCCACTGGAAAAAGAAAAGGCAAAGAAAAGGGTAAGGGAAAAAAATAGTTTAAAATTTTTAAAATTCAGAAAAATATTAAAATAGTTTTTTAAAAATGTCCATGTTAGTGTCACTCATGCCATGTAGGATGCTCAGAGTCCACTTTATTAGCAATTTTTGACCTAAATTATTCAAATGGACTAAATTGGTATAAATGTGAAAATGTTTAGGATTAAATTGATTCAATTGAAAAGTTTATGACTAAATTGATACTCATGCAATAAATTTAGGACTTTTTTGGTACTTTTCCCTTTAACCATGGAAAACACCCTATTTCTCCCTTGCTTATCAAGTTTGAGAACGTCCAATCAAACCAATGAGATTTTGGGCAGATCGTGCAAAAACCAAACTGATTTGTTGCCAATAATGTGGATTTAGAGCTTAATGTGCTGGGTTTAGGCCATGGACGACATAGAATTTGAACACGTAAGTGGTGTTTCGAACTGCCTATCAACCGTTTGACAAAATGCTTGAATAAAGCATGAAATTCGAGTTCATAAAATCAATTCTTAAAATGTTTGTTTTGCAAAAAAAAAAAAAAAAATCTTTGTTTTGCGCTAAATTTGTTCTAATATTGTTGCATTATCACTGAATTGGGTTTCTTTTTTATTTAGTGGCATATCGTTTGATGCCCAAGTCGACCATGGATGAATGTCTACTCCCCGAAAAATCCATACCTCTCTCTAGACAAGCCTGTGGTTAGAGGCCTCAGTCCTTTCTTTTTGTCTCGGTGTACATATATGTGTTTTTTTGGTCTAAATACATATATGTGTTGGAATGGCTTTCGTTGCAATGTGTTTTTCCCTGCCGACATTAACATAGCCGATGAGGTTTGGCAATGGTGAGAGAGGGGCGGCCGACAACCGGGTAGTTGCCAGGATTGGTGACTGGCAGAGGTGTTGATGCTTTTGGACTGGAGAAGAAGATTAGTAGGCATCATTGGCCAGAGGACGATTTGTTCCGGCGAAGCACCAAGAAAGGGAGTCCTCGGCGTGTCCTCGGTGAAGTCCAAGGAACAAAATGATGCAGAAAGAAGAGAATAACAAATTTTTTTAAAAAAAAAAAAAGAGAGAAAGAGAAAGAGAAAAGGAAAAGGGTGTGATAAATGACTATACATTGGATTTGTTTGGTTTTAATTAGACCGAATGGGCTTTGAGCCTAAATAGGTTTAGTGAGCTTGGGTTTAATTAGGATTGGTAAATTCGGGCTGACTTTAGCTTTAGACGTGCTTGGGCTGAGTTTAGGGAGATGGGCCTAATGCATTTAACTTCAATAAAATGGGCTTGATGAGTTTTCTTTTCGGAATGGGTTAGTTTTAAACAAACCCAATCGTGTCCTTCGACCAAAAATTAAACCCAAAATTAAATAAGCCTTAAGAGCTTTACAATAGGGTTGTTCATTTATCCTCTTAATGGGCCAGAGCAAAAAGCATTTGAACCCAAACAAACCATACGAATTACAAGAGCACACTTTTTGCTTTGTACATAGTACATGATTACATTCGAAGATCATGATGACTCGGGCAGTCTCTTTATCAACTATATGCAACGCCCGATGCTGCCGTGAACATGGCCTACTTTTATTCTTCTATCAGAGGCCCAACATCAGAAGAGCCGTGCAGTCTCCATTATCTATCTAATGGCATGCCCCAAAAATTGGCTTCCGAAAATACCTTCTGCTTTCGTACCCACCTTCACCTTTCATCCGCACTCCATTAAAAAAATATCTTAGTACGGCATCCCAGTCGTCCCTAACCACGAAAAGTATAACTGAAATTGAGAAATGACTACATGGAATAGCTCCATAACGACACGTATGCATCCAGATTCCAGTCGTCCTCTACGCCGTACCTATCTCCGCCGCATTGTGGTGGAGGCAAGAGCATCCCCTCCGCCATATTCGTGAGCAACCCCGGCATCCCGAAGACGTCCTCGTCGTCGTACAGTATTCCCTCCTCCGAAGGCGACTTCTTCTCGTCCCCCGACATCACGTCCTCAGCCTCGGACTCCGCCGGCCGGAACGCCTCCGCAGCCTGGGCCGCCGCCTGCTGTATGTCCTTGGTGTCTGCCGACGCTGGCACGGGCAGCCGCCACGCGGAGTCTACGAAGTTGAGGCAGGCAGACCGGCCCCTCAGCGCGAGCGCCGCCACGTCGTGCGCCCTCGCCGCCATCTCCACAGTAGGGAAGGTGCCAAGCCAGATCCTCGACTTCTTTCTGGGCTCGCGGACCTCGCAGACCCACTTGCCCGAGTCACGCAGCCGCACTCCCCGGTACACGGGGTGGCGCGTCTCCCGGAACTTCTTCCTCCCGGCGGGCTTCTTTGGGTGGCGGGACGCGAGGCGCACCTCCTCGTCGGAGAAGTTCCCGGGGGCTGCCATGGCGCTACTCCCGTTGGACAGAGGCGACGAGAACGACGGCTCAGGGAAGTCGAAGCGGCAGGAGTTGGGATGGGGATCAGAAGAGAAAGGGTTCAAGTTCATGGGAGGACGCCTGCACTGGGATAGTGCGATAGCTGTTGGGTTGGAGTGAAGTGGATAATGAATATGGTGGGGCTAGTGTTTAGAAGAGACGGAAGCTGGCTGGAGCAGTGAGGAGTGTTTACTGATATGGGGTGTTGTGCTTTTATATATGAAGCAGGGACGCGGGATTTATTTAAAAGAGGAAACAGGCTCGTACTCAAGAGTTGACGCCTACGGGGAAGACGCAATGTCTGAGTGACAAGGGACTTGAAGAAGTGTGAACCCAGCTGTGGACCGAGCGAGTGAGGGTCGTGCCAAGTTGAGGGCGATTCCGCGTGCGACACGTGTGCAGGTGGGGCCGTGACGTGGGGTTGGGAGGGCGGGTGGTGGGGCTGCAAATTTTCTTTTTGTGGGTTTTGGCTGAGAGTGAAGAAGGCGCGGGGGACTTTCTGTTTTTTATCGGAGGGAGACGGGGACTTTCTAGTTTTCCCCCAAAGTATCTTCGATGACTGTTTGGGGAAACACCCCCTTGCGAAGACGGAATATTCGATACCGTGGAATGCTATCGAATGATTATACTAATTTCGTCTGTGCAAAAGCATAGGTCCTTTTGTGCGTGATTCCTTTCTGATCTTTTTATTAGTGCCCGTCTTTTCTTGGGTCTTTTTCTTCTTCTTCTTTTTTTTTTTTTCCAGTAAACTTAACCGTTTATTTTATTGGGAGTTATTGGGAGAGCATAGCAAAACCCAATATATTTTGCTCAGGAAGATTGCCAAAAGGGCGCTCAAATCTAAGTTTTTCTTAATATATCAAGTTAGACTCACTTTTACTCAAAAGCAAACAACCATCCATCATTTTACAAGCGTCGGTCATGAGATTTTACTTTAAGATATTCACCAACTATTCGTTAATTATGAGATCTCTTTCCCGAGATATTCACCCATCGGTTCTAATACCATAGAAACTTACCATAATGAAAACACAATTTTTGTTTTTCTTCTAAACAAGTGCGATATTGAGATTTTTTCCCAGAACTCGATTGATTTCTAAGATCGCTTCCAACTCTAGGCCTTTTACTAGTTAGTCTTTGTAAAGCCCATAACAGAGTATTTTTTGGAAACGAGGCCCTCGGTAACACGATATAAAGACTCCTTTATTTTTGAAGTTTCATAAACCTAAAATAAAACTAAAAGAAAACAAATAGAAAAAAGCCAGCTATTGGAATTGAACCGATGATGTATTGGGGGTATCCATATTTATAGAAGCTTTAATTTGCATGCTTATCCTAATTGTTGATTTAGTTTATGCATGGCGAAAAGGAGCATTGGAATGTTCTTAATTCCGGAATATGCAAAAAAAAAAAAAAAAAAAAAAAACAACAACAACAACATTGAGACGGTTAAGAATTCCATAGAATTTCCCCTACTTACTCGAACAACCCAAAATTCAGTTATGTTTCCTGAGATATTCACACATCGGTTTTGATACCATATAAACTAAATACCTTTCACCTGAAAAGATCGTCGAGAGGAAGCTCAAGTCCAAGTCTCTTAACCTATCCGATTGGACTCAATTTTTTTTTTTTTTAAAAGTTTAAAATAATGAGTTATGGGCCAACTAGGATATATTAACTACTCAATATCACATCAATTCGGTAGAGTTATAAGTAATTTAGATCTTAGAACTATGTGAGCTTAAGTTTAATAGTGTTTGATTCTTTTACTTACAAACTTTATGCGGTGGTGTATAATTCAATCTTTACATAAATCATGAGATATATGTCATATATATATAATTTAATGATTATCAGTCAAATGAAAGTCGTGAATTCAATAGATTATAGAGTTAAGGTCGAATTTCATAAACTAATTTAGAGATGATTTAGCTAAATTCAGCATCAGATCTTTAATTTTTGAGTCTAAGCATTAATGATAAATTGCCATTGTTAACACCTAAATTTTGGTTATATATTTAAGATTTAATTGCATAAAAATTAAGGATTAAATTTAAATCCTTAAGAAAATATTAAAATTGCGTAGCACATAGACATTAGGAGCATTTACATTAATCGTAATAGAATTAATTAGAAAAGATATAAAAATAAAGTGAAAAAAAATTAATTTTTTATTATTAAAAAAATAAAGGTCGAGTTTGCTCTTCTTTCTTCCTGCCTAGGCCCAGCCTAGCCTCTTCCTTTTCTTTATTTTTTCTTTCTTTTCCCCAACCCGGCCTTCCTTCTTCCCTTAGCCCGGCCCTTTTCCTACCTCCTGTCTTCCTCTCTTCCTTCACACCTCTGCAGCATGGTGACATATAGAAGTAGGGCAGGGTAGGGCTGGGGAGATGGCAGCGCAATTTCTAGGTTTGGATTAAGTCAAGAGGCAAGTTGGCCGTGGCATGGGTTGTCTACCTGCCAATGGCCTTCAAAAGGAGAGAGTGAGAGAGAGGCCGAAGGGGGGAGGGGGTGCTCGTCATTAGAGATGGAGAGCTGATAGAGATAGAGGTCAAGAGAGTGAGAACTAAGATTGAACGGAGAGTGAAAGGGAGCCTTGGCCACGCGCAAGCTTCGTCCAATGACCTCTCCCAATAGACGTCCTCAAGTTTGAATCATGGGGAAAAGTATCAAAAGTCCTAAATCTATTGCATTGGTATCAACTCGATTATGAATGTTTCAATTAGATCAATTTAGTCCTAAACATTTTTACATTGATATAATTTCAGTTCATCCATTCAATTTAAGTCGAAAATTACTGATGTGAACACCCGTCATCCTACATTGTATGATTAGTACTAACGTTGATATTTTTAATAAAATTTTAATAATTTTTTGAATTCTGATTTTTTTTTCTTTTTTCTTTTTTCTCCTTTCCCTTTTCTTTTCCTTTCCTTTTTACGATGGTAATTGTGGGCCATTGGCCATAGCCACGACCGATGAGGGTTGGCCTGGCCTAAGTGAGGTTGCCCTTGTCGGCTACAAGCAATACCAAGCCATGCTTGGGTGAGGACAAGTGTTGGTCATCCAAAAAAGGCTAGGCAAGGTCCCCTCGCTAGATTTGTCAAAGCCACCCCTCGCCCAGGCTAGGGTAGCCTTGCTACGCCTTGCCTAGCATTGCCTGGGTGAGGGCGAGGTCCAATGAGCCTCGTCATGACGAGACCAACACTCGCTTGGGTGAGGGTCAGTCTTGTGTTAAGGAGGCCTTCCCTCGCCCAGGCCGAAGCAAGTCCCACCATTGCCTAAGCTCGCTAGGTCTAGCCCTCAACCAAGCGAGACCAAGCAAGGCCAACCCTTGCTCAAATGAGGCGCGGTGAGGCCACCTTGGCCTAGGCAAGGGTTGGTCGGTGCTTGCCTTTGCCCAGGCGCAGCCAGCCCTCACAAGCTATGGCCTGTAAGTGAACAGTAACTTGCTACAGTGATCTTGTACGGACAGTGGTCTTGTTCAGTCAGTGGTCTCATCCGTCACGAGCATTGTAGTCATAATCTGAGTCATTCAAACTATGCCATAGAAGATTTTCATCATATTTTTGCTCAAATGCATCAAGTGAATCTGGTCCAATTGATATGATGAGGATGCTTCCGCTTGATTTTGGGAGAAACCTATAGTGTCGGTAGAAATGCTTGGCTAAGGCCAATTGGATGGTTGAGCATAGTAGGATGTGTTCATGCTTGGGGATAAGGACAAATGTCCTTGATCATAGGGGTCTTGGGAAAGAGGACCTCCCCATTTAGCATAGGGGTCCTGAGAGGACTATGCAATGTCATCCATGTTTGCCATTTCATGCTCCTGTGATGATGCAGCTTGTTTGAATTCCTCAAGTGCTTCATTGGCTTCTAGTGCTAGGCTATAATGATCCCATGCAGTGGGTATATTATAATTCCATGCATTTTCAGGAATGGTCTTATTTTCTTGGCACAAAATCCTTTGGAGTTCTCGATATTGATGTTCACAACAACCAACAGGTCCTAGATATGACTTGTGAATTTGAGCTTCTGCACTATGTGGAACAAGTTTATAGGATGTGGCACCTATGCTTACAGGGTCATTGATGATGTTACCATTATTTGTAACAAAAGCCCATGGTCGTCGAAAAAACAAAATAGTATGGACTTCAGGGTTTGGCTGTGTGGTTCTCAGTTCCTTTTGCAAGAGATGTTTCCAATGAGTGGGAGGATAAAACCAGTTAAGAAAATCTAAGAGATTTTTGTCACTTTCCTTTTCAATGTTTCCTCTGCTGAGTCCAAATATCCTAGTGAGGTTGGTAATGAATCTTCTAGTCGGAATTTCATAGCTATTAAGTACTTATTGGTTAAGTACCATAATAACCATCAAAGTTGGTCAGAAAAATCATCTTCTTTCCAGTTTAGAGGATGTATGAACGGATAATCTACATTTAATCCAAAAGGATAAAGAATCGAACATCCATTAAGTCTGAATAGGTCTATGTGGCATTGCCACATGAGTTTATCTAGATTTTCAGTGAGGGTGTCATTCTGGATTTGCTCAATGATCTCTTGAGGGTATCACCAGCTTGGCTAGTCTTTTATCTTCTCAGTCTTGTACTTCTCATTGTGATGAAAAGTACGGAAAGCATGCCTCATGATGTACATGTTGATTTCTACTAGTGCTTTTGGTCTTGACAAGAAGTCAGCAAGCACATCCTTCTTTCTAGCAATGTGTTTGGTCTCAAAAGAATATTTTGAAAACCATTCAGCCCATCAAAGCAGTTGAGAATTTGGAACCTGCTTCTGTTTGAATTTGGTCATCTGAGGGAAAGATGCCATATCCAATTCTACTAGAAAGTGATGACCAATAAGATGGAACTCGAACTTTTTTATTCTATTTTTCACCGCCAGATTTCTTTGAAAGTAAAATGATAATGCATTTCAGCTTGAGAAAACTTTCCACTCTTTTAGGCACATAAATGTCTCTTACCATCAATTTCTTCGAATAGGATGGTAGCCCAGTATTCATCACTGGCATCGATCTGGAGAATTTTCTTTTCGGTTGATGGAATTTGTAACAGGGAAAGAGTTTGCATAATCTCCTTTAGTTGAATAACTACTTTAGTTTGAGATTTTCCCCAAGGTAGGGGATTCTTCTTCAACATTGTTTGCAATGGAATCAACATCTTTGCTAGATTTGAAACAAAATCTCTGAGATAATTAATTATCCCAGGAAATTGCTAAACTTGCTTTGTCGTAAAATTCTCTTCAAGAAATTTTAACAGCTCCTGAGTAATGTGTGGCCTTGGATAGTATGTCCATTTGTTAAGATGCATACCAAGAAATTCAATTTCTGTCTAGGCAATGTTCATCTTTCTTTGGAAAAGCATGATCCCATGCTTCTTCACAATTTCAGCAAACTGCTAAAAAAGTTGGCAGTGTGATTGCTTATCAGGACTGTAGAGCAAGATATCATCAATGTACACTGCTGCACTTGATAGAATTGGTTGGAAAATCCGACACATGGTCTTTTGTAATAGAGATTGTGCGACTTTTAGGCCAAAAGAAAGAACTTTCCATTGGAAATGTTGGTTCAAGATACAGAACCCTATCTTGGGTCTGTCTTCAGGATGACTGCCCAATTGCCAAAATCCAGTTTTGAGATTGAATTTGGAGTAGATTTAGGCCTTGGATAATCCAGCAAAAAGGGAGTTTCTGGATGGTAAAGGGAATTTGTCATCTTTGAGAAAAAGGTTAAGAGGCTGATAATTAATTACCAGTCGCATTTTCCCTCTGTTTTGCTCGGTGCACTTATTGACATAAAAGGCTTCACAAGCCTATTGAGAATTGGAGATTTCAATAAGACCTTGCTGTAACAGTTCTGAACATTCCCTTTGAGCTAGAACCGGATGTTTTGGGTTCATTCCCATGTGGCTCACCTTGGTTGGATTAATATCTTCATTCTTTTTTAAAGGAATGCAAACAAAGAACTCTTGGTTTTTCCATAAAGGATGAGAACATTTCTGAGCGAATTAGAATGAGATTCTGAACATGATTCCAACAAATTTTGCATGATTGGATCTAACAGACTCATTTGAATGGAAAAGAGTCTTTGAATATTGACAAATTCAAAGAATTGGTCTTTATACTTAAGACCTTTTCCAGGAATGATATGATGCTGGAAAATCTGAGTCATAATATCCCAACCAATGATCAGATATTTGTTGGGTAGACTGGATTCAAAGATTTTTGTAGTTATGGAACACTATGGAAAAAACTGGATGTTTACTAGGGTAGTTCTTACATTTGTCGAAAAAGTATCTCCTGAGGCAGAGTTAAATATCGAACACAAGAAGTCCAATATTCTTTGGGAAGAACTTTAGTATCCAGGATTGAAGAACTTGCTCTAGTGTCTATAAGAACAATAACAATGATAGGCTTAGCAAACTTTAAAGTGAAGATTTTTGCAGGCCTGCATCCCTACAAGCCGCAGTGAGTGTTCTTTCAAACTTTAATAATTGCTCAAAAGGGTTTGTATATATGGTAGTGTTTCTGATATGCCTTTTTTCTCATCTTAACAATAGGCGCAACAGGGATTAAATGTCCAGCATGTATTAACCAGGTCATTCCTTGCAGCGTTGTTCTTCCATGCATACCAGCAAGTGAGGCTTTTTGCCCAATGCAATATTTTCATTATTTTTGGGTCACGGGCCACTCATTTCTTTGACGATCTAAATCTTTAGCTATGTTATGTGCCTCATTCATGATTGCTTTTGGCATTCGTTTTCAAATCTATAACTGTGATCTGTTACTTTAAGCACTCAGAACCCCTTGAGTCTTCTCTATAAGACATCGAGTTTAGATAAGCAAATTTACGGGATGGCAGAAAATCGAAAGGATCAATTTGTGACATCACTAGTGAAAATTTTTTGGAACTTTTGAGAAACGAAACAGCTGTGTCTCCATCATTGTGACATCAGTTGAAAATCACTGTGGGGCAATAGTGATTTTTAACTCATCTCACATCGGATCAATTATCCCTTGATATTGTTGATCTTCTTATTGGATCAGCAAACTCTATAATGTTGTCTGTTACATGTCTATAGAATTGGATAACCGTTTGCTTCGGATTAATCATGATATGCCACAATATTTGCACTAATGTGCATAGTGTTCGTGCCCGCAAGAACAATGAAGTCCATGCACGAGAAGGAATTGATTGTTTTTTAGTCATGCAGGTCTTCAATAGCACTCTTTAATGGGGAAATACCAACCTTAATTGTTGAATTTGTGCAGGTCTCTTACATGATACTACAGAGGGTATCGTTAGTGACCCACTCCGTAGGAAACTGCGTGAAGCATGTTGTGGTCATTGTCAGCTCAGTTCTCTTCTTCCGAACTCTAGTTTCACCCATAAATTCCCTAGGTGATTTATGCTACCATCTGAACAGCCTTTTTCCAAGTTTGTTATTTTCTGGCCTCTTGTTTCTTCCCCTTCCCTCCCCAAACCTAAGTGAGAAAGCATATAATGGCATTTGCTTCTAGGGAAAATGAGATCTGGTATCTGTTTATTGGTTAATCAACTGGTTTAGCTTGGTTCCATAGTATTTAGATTATTTTGCTCTCATGGTTATGGTTTTGTTATCTTTATCATTGTGGTGATGTTATTAGGTACAGGAGTGGCCCTTGCTGGAGTCTTTCTGTACTCACGTGTGAAGCGCATTAAGCCCAAACCAAAGATCGCTTGAAGGACCACCAATGATGCTCCGGAAGAACGAAACAATATCAGTAGTGGCAAGGTCCTATGGATACATTGCGCTTGGTAAGTTGATTATTACTCTCATAATCTTCCATCGAATTGATCAAATATCAGATCTTTCCAGTGTCCCAGTTAATAACCGTATTACCCTTGCAAAATAGCTACTAGTCAATGCTAAAAAGTGATGAAAGTATCACATATGCTCATCACCTTTCCTTAGCTAACGTTGCTGCAATTTTTTGATGTTCGCCGATAGAGTACGGATACACCATGAAGGTTGATGAAAAGATAGACATATACAGCTTCGGTGTCGTACTATTGGAGCTCATCGCAGGCAAAAGGCCTCTAGACCTCGAGTTCGGAGACTCCATCAACATTGTCGAGTGGATACGGAGGAAAATCAGGGACAACAGAGCTCTGGAAGAAGCTCTAAACCCCAATGTAGGAAACTGCAAGCATGTGCAGGAAGAGATGCTTTTGGTGCTCAGAATAGCTCCTTTGTACTGCAAAGCTACCGAGAGATAGACCTTGCATGAGGGATGTCATAACCATGCTCGGAGAAGCGAAGCCTCGGAGGAAGAACAGTAGCAATGGCGCCGCAATGTATGAAGCTAGCAAAGACAAGCAAGTTTTTAGCACGTCACCTGTAAATGGCCTTCTTTAGGGACTGAGTTCTGAGCATTTGAGTTCCTTTTGGCTAATAGTTTCTTCAATTTTTCTCTGTATGTAGAATTTCTTAATTGAATGCTTGTAGCTACTGAATCTGATATCTGTAGAGATCACCATTATATGATCTAGGTACCTTTTTTTGCAAATAAAATTTCATTTGCTGTATATATCCGTGTCCAGAATCACTACAGTAGTATGTTTATAGAGCTTCAGTTTTTCTTCTTATGTTGTTTTCTTGGTAACTTTTGCCTGAAAAGCAAAGGATATCAAGATGGTCGTTTCTGTTTAAGAGGTTCTGGTTTGTAATGGCAATGGAAATGAACACATTCTTAAATCCGAGGAAAAAACATTGCATGACATATAAATCATGTAGACCGAGTTCATCAGGATAATTGATCTTGTAATGTTCGTCTATATAGTCTATAGACCATGCAATAATTTCTCTTTTAGGTCAATGCATTAAGGAGTTCATGGCGTTAAGGGGTTCATGGGTTATGAAGGGTATTTTTGGTTTTTTATTTATAACATGAGTTGTTTCAATCCGTGTTCCATAGTGTAAATAAATACTAAATTGAGCACCCTAGAAGCCTTAGCAGTTAGTATACATATATATATAGAACAGGACAATAAAAACAAGGATAATCGATTGTCCCGTGGTTTAAGTTAGCACCAGTATGATGCTCTAACACGTCAATGGGTTCTTATCTTGGCTGCTTTACCGATGATTAATTGACTTGCAATCTGTTCGAAGGTACAACCTAACTGTTGGAAGAGAGGAGAAAGCATCTGCATCATATAATTAATGTTTGAAACTTCTGCTAAAAGTCCAGGTGCATTGTTCATCAGTTTTCAACCTCAATACTAGACTTACGGCCTTTTACATGCCAAATCTCCTGCCATCCATAATTCCAGTTTGATAAGCAATTCAAGTGGGCTTGATTTAACCGGCATTGACAAAAGTTGCGAGAATATATGTACACACAACATACATAGGACATTCCCAAGTTTGATTTAACCGACAGTAACAAAAGTTGGGAAAGGGTAGTGTCACCTCAACAAAAAGATAAAGAAAAGGGACACCAAGAAGAGCAACCATAATTTTCAAAATGCTCCATTTATCCAGTCTTTTCATTTCCACGACTGTATAATGGGCAAACTATACGCACCGTTCACTCAAAAGTTCGCAACCATGCTCTACACGGACCTAGATAGCTTCAGAGCTACCCAGCTTAAGGTTAGCACTCATCCCCAACAGTGCTTTAAATATCATGATCATACAAAACCATGTACATGATCAAGTCTTAGAAAGTTGACTCTGTAATTCAGTATCAAGTCCATTAGCCTCAGAAGTCCTCATAATTCGAAGTCCCTTCACAGAATTCACAAACATCCTAATATACAAAGTTTAATTCCAGAATCGGATAGTAAGGATGGCATGCATAGAGAAAAACTTAACTGAGAACACATACATAGATATCAATTTGTCGAGCATTTTCCGTCACTACATCGTCTAGTCGGTGCTCTTCTAATATCATGCACTAATCACTTTTATCCACACAACCCCAATAATCTAAAACAACTAGTCATTTTTCAATTGTGCTTTGTGAAAGTACTCACAATGATGTGACAGGGGTAATGACTTAAAGACTACGTTTACAGAATTTATTGGGAGGGCCACAACTTTGATGGTCAAAGAACTGTCCTCCATACAAATTTTAACATGCTGCAGCTTGCAATTTCCTGCAAGAGAGTATAGAAAGGCAAGTTGTGCTTATCATTATCCACTTATTTTACACTCCAACAATCTGGGCACTTGATGTAATATGCAGAATCTAAGATGATAAATAATTACTGACTACTTTTCTCTCCTAGGATTTAGCCTGTTCATTCCTTGTCGTCCAAGATGAGAATTTCTACATCATCAGCAAAAGGAAATAACTGAATAAGTAATGTTGGGTCGGCATCACCATTTTCTGTGATGCATGGACTTGGCTTACTCATTGACGAAAATGACGTGCCCATATTATGAGAAAAAGAACATGAATCACCGTTCCGACAACCCTGCATTTTCGGCATTTGTTGCAGAAATATCTGGTGAGTTATGGATGAGTATCAGATGAATGATTCAGCATTTTCCGGAAGTTCAGCTGGAGATAGCCTTTGTTGCAGAAATATCAGGTGAGTTGTGGATGAGTATCAGATGAATGATTAAGCATTTTCCCCATTAAAAATCTTGTCAAGTGGATTTCCGGAATTTACAGATCTCGGCTTGTGTTAAACTGATGGATCCTCGACTTATTAGTCATTGCAATAACTGTTGCTGCTTTAGGTGAACACCAGTGACCCCAAGAGGACTCATTGCTAGCATATAACAGTCAGTCATCGTATTTTTTGTTTCTTTTGCCTCGTATATTTAATAGATAGAGAGTCATGAGCGGGGAAGATGCCCCTCTTCCCAAAAGAAGAAGCTGGCAACTATCATTTTTAAGGTTT
Organism: Eucalyptus decipiens; assembly: GCA_014182575.1. Taxonomy (NCBI): domain Eukaryota; kingdom Viridiplantae; phylum Streptophyta; class Magnoliopsida; order Myrtales; family Myrtaceae; genus Eucalyptus; species Eucalyptus decipiens. The sequence goes on along the minus strand of CM024613.1, from coordinate 7,244,279 downwards.
GCGTGATCAAAGCAGTCATCTCTTTGGGTTGTGGGCTATTTTTGGACCTGACGGCCGATGAAATTAGGATGACTTACAATCCGAGTGAATCAAGTTTGAAATATATTCAAAACTAGGGAGCAAGCCTGATCATATCGAGAACTCAGAATGAAATGTATTGATCATTTCGTGTACTTTGGTTTATACATTTCCTTTCATGCCCAAAGAGCCAAACCGATGCCCCTCTCTGTTGATGATGCTTCTCCCTGCCTTTTCAAGAGAGTATCTCCTGACTGCTATTATTGCCGGTTATCTTTTTTGGCATGTGTCTTGTCATTACCAATCCCGCTTCATGCCTGCACGTTAGTCTGTATGGTTGCTTGCCTTGCCACCTTTTAATCATTCCAGTGTGACTTGAAGAGAGTTCGAGGGCCTAAGGAAACCCAAGGTCTTGTAAGGTGCAGTCCTCAGAACATGGAATGGCCGAAGGCAACGTGAGTTCTCTTGAGCATGAAAAAAAAAAAACCAATTTCAATTAGATCATCATTGTGTCTTCTAGATTAATACATTCATATGGGACTGCATCTTGTCTATATCTATGCATTATGTGACTTTCGTTTATCCATGAGCTATTGCAAAGCATCGACTGAACCAAATCGTTCGATAACCTTCTTAATTGACCCAAACACATTTGCTAGGCTCCTCTAGAATTTAGCCACGAGCAAAAAGGGCCTGAACTTAAAGAACCCATATGAATTTGGTTGGCGCACCTTTGCCATAGACATGATACATTCGAAGATAAATTAGGTAAGTCTGAAAATCACTTCTCTCAAATTCATGATAACTCGAGCAGTTTCTTTATTAACTATATGCAAACGCCTGATGTTGCGGTGAACACAGCTATTTTATCTAATGGCACTCCACAAACATGGCTTCCAAAAATATCTGTGTTCGTATGCTTCAACTTTTATCCGCAGTCTATTAAAAGACTTGCTAAGTGGGGCATCAAAGTCGTCCCTAATGACAAAACACTTAAAGTGAAATTGAGATATGGTCACATGGAATAGCTCCATAATGACGCGTATGCGTTCAAGTTCCCGTCGTCCAGTCCGGCATATATATCTCCGCTGCATTCCGGTGGAGACAAAGCATCCCCTCCGCCATATTGGCGAGCAACCCCGGCATCCCGAAGATGTCCTCCTCGTGGTACAACACTCCCTCTTCCGAATGCAACTTCTTCTCGTTCCCCGACATCACATCCTCGGATTCCACCAGCGGGAATGCCTCCGCGGCCTTGGCTGCTGCCTTCTGTATGTCCTTGGTGTTGGGTGACGCCGGCACAGGCAGCCGCCACGCGGAGTCCGCGAAGTTGAGGTAGGCGGACCGGCCCCTCAGCGCGAGTGCCGCCACATCGTGCGCCCTTGCTGCCATGTCTGCAGTGGGGAAGGTGCCGAGCCAGATCCTCGACTTCTTTCTGGGCTCGCGGACCTCGCAGACCCACTTTCCCGAGTCGCGCAGCCGCACCCCGCCGGTACACGGGGTGGCATGTCTCCCGGAACTTCTTCCTGCCGTCGGGCTTCTTCGGGTGGTCGGACGCGAGGCGCACCTCCTCCCCAGAGAAGTTCCTGGGCGCTGCCCTCCTGTCGTGGGACAGCAGCAACCAGAAAGGCGGCTCGGCGAAGTTGAAGCTAAAGGAGTTGGGATGGGAGATATAAGAGGAAGAGTTCTTGGGAGGACGTCTGCACAGGGATACTGCGATAGCTGTTGAGTTGGAATGAAGCAAATAATGAGTGTGGTGAGGCGAATTAAGTGTTTACTGATATGGAGGGTTGGGTTAATATATATGAAGCGGGGACACGGGATTGAGGAGGAAACAGACTCGTACTCAGGAGTGACTGGGACTTGAAGGGTGAACCCAGCTGTGGAGCTCGTGAGGGTCGTGCCAAGCGGCTCGCAATTCACCGTGTGACACGTGTGCAGGTGGGGCCGTGACTTGGCAAGTGGATTGGAATTGGGGTGGGGTCCGGAGGGTGGTGCGGAGCTGCAAATTCCTTTTTTTAAGGTTTTGACGGTGTGAAGAAGGCGCGGGGGACTTTCTATTTTCATGGGAGCGAAGGGAAAGCAGGGAGGACGTGGGGAGGAGGAAGGGGGAGCTGTCGAGGTCAAAGGGTCAGAGGTCGGCCATTGAAGGGCCCACCATTCTAAGATTTTGGGGCTCGTGCGATCCACCAGTTCTCCCCCGAAATATCTTCGACGCCTGTTTGGGAAACACCCTGCCCACACGGAATATTGGACACCGCGAGATGCGGCCAAATGAGTAAACTCATTTCATTCGCGGAAAAATCTTGGGTCGTTTCGTGTCATACATTGGCAGTAGCATCACATAACATACAAAAAGAAAAAAAATTGGACGTAAAATCCAAACAAAAGTATGGTCCATTACATATGTTTAGTCAAAATTTATACATCATTATATTTTTGAATGCAATCTTTACGGGCTCACCTTCAAAGATGAGTAATTATTGATAGCTGAATTTTGGCAACCCAATTAATTATTTATTTTATTAAAAATTTACGGTCCACCCCGATATCAATAGAAAAATATTAGTTAAAATGCATATAGTTTTATGAGCATTTATTTGGTAGTCGAATTTGCATTGGATTAGCAAGGAATTGATTTAGATTGAAGGTTTTAAACTTAATTAATACACTAGACTAAGCCCATTTGAGCATGTAAATTTGGCCAAACCCATAAAATATCTGTGTGGCCAAAATTTGCATTGTAGAGCAAGTTGGAATAATTGGTTATCAAATTATTAAATAAAATACTTGGAAAATTATTCGTATTATTTTATGAATATTTAATTAGAGGAAATAATCTGAAAATTGCTTAAGTTGAATATCAGAATTTGGAAGTTAGGTATTTTGGAAAATGATAGGTTGGAGCCTAATAGGAAGCATGCACCTTCCCAATTGAAAATATGAAGCCACACATATTGAATACACGACACATAATTTCTGTAAACCCACGTTTACCATAGTGAGAAAAGAAAGAGTGTCTCGGAAGAGAAAATATGGGCTATATAAAAAGTGTTGGTGCAACAAATAAGAAGTGTCTTGAGATTGTGATACTTGTTTAAAATGGAGGGGCAAACATAAGACTTTTTGAATTCTTTTTTTTTTTTTGGTCAATCTCACTCTATTCCTACTCTACACTCACTTTCAGACTTTTCGCTTTTCATAGCCGGGCGTGGGAGTCGAAAACTCTTAAACTTAAAAGGCTCACCCCATCCCCCCCAAAAAGTGGGGATTTAATTCTCACCTCCCCTTCCACGTGTTGGAAGGGTGGTGGTGGGACTTTTTTTGAATTAAGTGGGCACTCTTCTCTCTCATCTCTCCTCTCTCTCTCTTGCCCTCCCTCCCACTCTCCTGCCCCACTCTCTCTCTCGCTCTCTTTGCCGCCCCCTCTCTCTCCCACTTAGTCCTTGTCCGACCAACGAACCACCATGTCGCCCCTCGGAGTCTCTCTCTCTCTCTCTCTCTCTCTCTCTCTTTCTCGACTCTACCCCCTCTTTCTCTCCTTTTGATGAACCACTGAGCCCTCGTCCACCCGACAAGCCACCGCGCCGCCCCTTCGGCTTCGCCATTGCCAAATCACTGCCCCCTCCCGATTGTGTCCTCTCTCCCTCTCTCCAAGTCACGACCAAGCCCTTGTCCAACAAACCACTGCATAGCCTCCGCCTCTGCCTTGTAAGGTTGCCTCCGCTATCACGAAGTTCGTCGGTCGAATGCAAATGGTTCGTAAATTGGACGAGGCCTTGGTGGAAAAGAGAGGGGGCGGCAAAGAGAGAGAAAGTCGGGAGAGAGATTGTCCAAGGGAGAGAAATTTTTTCCCCAACATTTGAGCCTCATTTTGGACACGTGTCATAGCCATTATTTTCTCGTTCGGGAAAGGTTTTTTTTTTTTTTTTTTTTTTTTTTTGGACGTTCGTTCGGGAAAGGTTAAAAAAAGTTTTTCATCATTCTTTCCGGAGCCTTGACATCCACAAGCAGCTGCTCGTCGTTTTCTACGTGCAATTTTCTCCGGGGATTCCGTAGCATGTACTCCTATCTGCCTAGCCTCCAACTGATCAATCCACAAGCCAACGGCCTTTCGCAGGATCACGAATGCCATCCGAGATTCCAAATCAGCGACCGTCCAGCTCGTCCCAACGCTCCTCAGGCTGGCTGTCTAGCTCTCTCCGTTGCGCCGCAGCTTGTCCGATTCTCTTTTGCCGAACTTTTTGCAGGTTTTTCGGCGATTACAGCTTGCTCCGATGGCCTTCCTCTAGGTAGTTACCTTAAGCGACGATTCCAGCAAGCCCCGGAGTTGCAGGTTGTCCGGTGTTGTTCCTGTAGATCTACACCGGTGAAATTCCGTGCCAATGCAACCCACAGCATGCTCCACATGTTCAGATCATCCATCGCGCACGAGGAGTCAAGCGGGGGTCAAAATAGTTACAAATGGTAGAGAAGTTCAAAGGAGAAAGAGATAAGAGTAATCCATCACCTTTTGCTTCTCTTTCAGCTTTCATATTCACAAGAAGACAAAACCGAGTGAAATTGGCTGAGAACTCTTGGGTCCCCTCGACTTCCTTTCGCACAAGTCTTTACTCATCTATTTGTATTGCGATACCTAGTCGCTTTGACGAGCTTTGGCTGCTTCCATCGAGCTTGGTTACTTAGGTCCCGACGCCCACATCTTCAAGTCCAGCGACTTTGCTCCACCTCTCTGCCAAGCCACCGTCGTGAGCGACCGGGTATTGCCCCTTGTGAGCCAGCCACACCGTTGAGCACCACCATGAAGCATCATCGATCCCAAGCCAAAATCCGTCGAGTCCAAATTTGAAAGCAAATATTCAAATTAGGTAAAAATCTTGATAAAGTAAATTTTAATAGATAGCATCGCATATTAGATAGGATTGTATGTTTAAATTGATACTAGATAATCTTTTTAAATCAATCGGAATAAAGATTTAGGATCTTTTACAAATAGATTGCATGCGAGGATAGAGTTTATCTAGCTGAAAATGATATCTGATTTAAATTAGAATTTGGTCTAGATTTGTCCTTAAATTGGCATCAAGATCAATTTTGCATTGGAATGCAGTGGTTCTATTAACCCTCTTAATGTGCCAGTACACATTTGCTAGACTCCTCCTTCATAATTTAGGCCGAGCAAAGAGGACCCAACCCTAAACAACCCATATGAATTACATAGGCACACTTTTTTCCTTATACAATGGTACATGATATGTGTTGGGAATAACGGATCCCCGAAAACCGGATTCGACACTAAATCGAACCCCTAAAACGAATGCGGAAGCGAAGCCCGGGAAAATCACGCATCACCGATCCTAAAGCACGCCACGGATTCGAGCGTACCTTGTTAGCCACAGATTAAACACCAATGCTGAAGATCGAGGAAGAAATTCTGATCCGATGATGTCAATTCGCCTTGAAGGGAAGACGGTGTCGCTGTAAGTGTTTTTCTTCTTTTTCTTGGAGGGAGAGAGGGAGAGGAACGTACGTACGTTCTTATGCCAAATGGTGCGTCCTCCCTCTCTCAACTCATTTATATATGTACCCTCTAAAATACAAACATACCCCTTCGTCCATGGGCCTTAATCCTGTGGGCCGGGCTTTTAGGCCCAACATAGGCGGACGGGCCTTAAGCCCATCTCATATAAAACCATCATCTCCCACTCGCACATGGTGTACCAAATAGAATCCTTTTTTCTTCTCTTCAACATTCATACCGGTGAATAATCCGTGCGACCAGCATACTTTGAGAGCTCGTTGCCATACATCTGTTAGGAATATACAGCAGCTCATAATGGGCATCACATCCTGAGTAGATTTAGTATGCAGTACCCTAAATCGATCGATCACATTTATATCTCTTTTGATCTCTTTCAAACAATGATATATATATATATATATATATATATATATATATATATATATATATATATATATATATATATTGTATTCACAATTATGATTATCCCAAAGACAATCATAATGGTTAACCGGTGAATACAAAACTATAATGTGATTCTCCAAAATCGATCTTCCTCTTTCCTTCAAACTTTCAATTTCAGTTCAGCTTGCTTTTCTAGAAATGCCCCATTAGATCGAATCAAACTCATGACCATTGGTAACATCCTAAGATAGCAAACACTAAATAGAAATCTTGAGAATAAGTAAGAGTCATGAGGGGACTAAAAATTGAGGAACTCTTTTCCTCAAGAATCTCACACGATATAAAAAGTTGAGATCAAACTTTTACCACTCTTATTGGTCGTCTCATGCATACGTAGTATGAAATACGTATTACGGTATTAACTCATTTCCCATGGAGCGTATGTTTACACCTTTCAATACCGTACAGATGACAGTTCAGACATACCCAATGTCTAACTTGAGTTCATGTATCTACTCATTCACAAAATTCATCATAACTCACATCTGGCATTATAGACAAATAAAGTAAAATATGTGGGTTATTTTACTTTCGGACACAGTAAGTATTAAGTCCTCATCTTAACACCCAGTTAAGGCGACATACGTATTTTAAGCTTGAGCTCTCGATTATCACCTAGATAATAAGCTTAAAAACAGTCTCATCTCTATTTATCACACAGTAAACAGAGGCAATTACCCGTGTGAGTGGGCTAATCTTATATTTGTCCGACATACTTCTCAACTTAAAATAATGCACTGAGCATTAAGATGCATAAAGATCATACAAAGATTCATAGGCATTAATGATGAAAACATAAATTCATCAAATGTGAACACTTAGGGAAATAACAATATTCAGTACATCAGCCTCTACGCAATCCTAGAGATTTCATATGGCCACAAAACACATCTCTAGGTATCGGTTTTGTCATAGGATCTGCTATTATTCTACACGTAGTATGTACTCTAAGTTCACATCTTTTCGTGCAATCATATCTTTGACAAAATTATACTTGATATCTATGTGTTTGGTCTTGCCATGATATTTTGGATATTTGGTGTACACTTTTGCTGTTTGGCTATCACAGTTAACCAACAATTAATCTGCAGCACTTCCAATAACACCTAAATTATCCAAAAAATCTCTTAAGCCAAACACCTTCTTATATTGCTGCTGATAATGCCACGAACTCAACTTACATCGTGGACAAGGCTATACACTTTTGTTTCTTACTGCTCCAACATATGATGCCATTATTCGGTAAGAAAACAAACCCAAAGGTAAATTTCCTTTCATTTAAATCTCCTCCCCAATCAGCATCAAAATAGCCTTTGAGTTGCAGATCCCTTTCATTAATAACTCAGCGTATAATCAGCAGTCCCCTTTAGATACCATAGTATTCTTTTTAGCGGCCTTCCAATGTGCTTGACCTGGATTGGATTGGTATCTACTCACCATTCCAATTGCAAAAAATATGTCAGGTCTTGTACACATCATAGCGTACATAAAGCTTCCAACAGCACTAGCACAAGGAACATGTTTCATTTGTTCCTTCTTTTGTGGAATCCTTGGACACAGTATATGGCTCAACCCTTCACCTTTTGTAATATGAGTGTCTATGGGTTTACAATCTTGAAATTTTAACTTCAAGAATATATGCAACATCACCCATGTCTTTTATATCAAAGTTGGAAGATAACTAATTCTTCACAACATTAACATAACTCCATATTACTTCCAACAATTAGTATATTATCAACATATAATGATATGATTACAAATTGATCCTTAGATCTTTTGATATATACCCAATGATCCTCGTCAATCATTGTAAAATCATATGCCATTATGGCATTATGAAAACGTATATACCATTATCTTGACGACTGCTTAAGGCCATATATCGACCCCCAAAGTCGACATACCTTTTTCTTCTTAGCCTTTCACTATGAAACCAACAGGTTGTTCCATATATATTTCTTCCTCTAATTCTCCATTGAGGAAAGCAGTCTTTACATCCATTTGATGTAACTCAAGATCCATACTAACCATTATTGCCAGAATAATGCAAATCGAGGTAAATCACACTATAAGAGAAAATGTACATTCATAATCAATTTCTTCCTGTTGATTATACATCTTCGCCACAAGGCGAGCCTTATGCCTTTCTATCGAGCCATCAGCCTTTCGCTTTATTTTGAGAACCCACTTGTTCCCAATAGCTTTGTGTCCTTATGGAATATCAACCAGTTCCCATACATGGTTTGACTTCATTGACTCCATTTTCTCTTCCATTGCATGAATCCATTTTTCCTTATTAGGGCAATTCAGAGCCTCATTAATATTTCTTGGCTCATCCTCATCTTGCGGAGCTATCATAAAAGTTTCCCCTTTAATGTTAAAACGTCGATGGAGAATACTTTGACGACTTGTTCACCATATGGGAGATTGTACACTTAGCACATCATTCCCCATTACGCTCCCACTTGGATGAGATAATGATGATATCGTCTCATCATGTGGTTGCAATTGAGAATGAGTTGAATTCAATTCATCACTTCTCATATTACTCCCACTTGGACGAACTCCACTAAGATCATTATCTTGATCCAAGGTTTCAAATATGGAGTAATCTTCCCCTATTTCGCCCTTCTTAGGAAATTCATCCACTAAGAATGTGACATCCCGTGATTCAAATTCAGTTATACTCCCACTTTCTTGCTCACCTATGAACACATACTCTTTCGAGTGTTCGGAGTATCTCATTAAAATACTCTTATTTCCTTTGGGACCCAATTTCCCAAACTTGTGAGAGGACTCATGTGTATAGGCAGCATAACCCCATGACTTAAGAAAACTTAAGTCCGATTTTCTACCTGTCCATAACTTATATGAAGTGGAAGCAACTGATTTGGAAGGCACCCGGTTAAGTATATAGGCAGCAGTTAACAACGCATCACTCCAAAAAGTGATAGGTAAGTTAGCATGCGCCATCATGGGCCTAACCATTTCCAGTAGGGTTCTGTTTCTTCTCTCTGCAACACCATATTGTTGAAGAGTTTATGGAATAGACAACTGTCTTTCTATTCCTTTTTCATCACAAAATTTTATGAACTCATCATATAAATATTCTCGACCTCGATCGGATCTCAATGCTTTTATTTTCTTATCTAATTAATTCTTTACTAGGTTCATAAATCTTTTGAAACAACTTATGCTTCAGATTTATGAGAAATCAAATAGACATATCCGAATCGAGTAGAATCATTTATAAAAGTGATGAAATAAACAGCCCATTGCCTTCCTCTCACATTCATTGAACCACAGACATCAGAATAGATTAAATGCAGAGGAAATTCAGCTCTTTTATCTTTTCAAATGGTTTCCTTGTCATTTTCCCTACTAGGCAATGCTCACATCTGGGCAAATCGACTTTTTCAATGTTGCCCAACAAGCCCTCTTTAGCTAGTCTATTCATACGTTATTGGCCAATATGACCAAGTCCAGCATGCCACATAATCACATCACTATCATATGAAATAGAAGACGTGAAACAAGGGAATAACAAATATTGACATCACTATAGTCAACATATAGTACAATGAAACCATCTAGAAAGTGATCACAACCATAATAGTTTGTATCCAAATACAAATCTACATCTCTATTACAGAAGTTCACACTAAAACCAAGCTTAACCAACACCAAAACAGTAATTAAATTTCGACGAATCTCTGGAGCATATAAAACATCATGTAGGAACAAGGTGCGTCCACCACGCATGTTCAATTGGCAGGTGCCAATCCCTTTAACTTCATCCCTGAAGTTATATCCCACATAGATCCACTTAGTTCCAGTTGGTACTCGTCGGAATTCCACGAAGGATTCTCTATCCTTCGCTACATGGTCTGTCGGTCCTGAATCTACAGTCCACAAAGGATTGGATTCAGCTAATAATTCAGAACTTGACACATAATCAAAGTTCTCAAATGTACAAGAGGCGTTTACCTTTTTCGGCTCACAACAGTTGCGAACATAGTGACATTTCTTGTCACAATTGTAACACCTCCCCCTTCACATTTTCTTCACTTGAGGACGTTTTCCTCTCTTGTGTTGGTTAACTCTTGATTTCTTGCAACAAGGACTTGATCATTTGCATTCCCATATATTGAACAAATCAATACGTTTGCGCTTAGAGCTCAAAGTCATTTCTGAGCTAGAACCAGCATTGCCAATGTCTATTTTCGACTCAAATGCCGATAGGCAGTCCTCTACTAGCTCAAGGTGGCGCACAGCATTCTCAAGATCTTCCATAATATGGTCAAGAGCTTCTAATACTTCTTGATTTTCCAGCACATATTGAATCTTCATATTCAATATTTCACAATTGTTGCCGTTCATATCAGTAATTACGTTCTTAGTTGCTGAAACCATCGATCTAAACACATCAGACATATATGCACGAATTATTAATGCCTATCATTTATGCATCCCTATTTGCATAGACCCATCACATTAATGAATAATTTCAAGTAAGGCTTTAGAATCAAAAGGTCACTATGTTTCCAATCATCCTCCAAAAATCCTAACTCAAAATTATTATTAATATAATTGTCTTATACAAAATAAATTCTATGAAGTTACAAAAACTTCTATCAACTACCCATAGCAGTCAACAATAACAGAAAGCAAATAATATCTAACATCTAATAGAATAATAATGCTTTCACATAATACAATTATACATTACACTAAGCAATATATACAGAGAAAAATATTAACATGGAAAGAGATATTTACACCCATAAAACATCTCATCCTAATCTAAGAAATAAGTAGGGAATGTCCCTTCTAATCTATCAGTCAAAATATCTGAGAAAAATGAAGGCACATTTGCCAATCTTGGAAAAGCTTTTGGAGAGCTTTCATGTCGCCACCAAGGCGCATTTACTCTATGCCATGTGGCGCTCAATCTAAGGGTTGAAGTTTTGGCCAACTCAATCCTATAGTACTCTCTTACAAAAGTTTCCAATAGCCTCTTATAACCCGGGACCACGTTGACCTCCCATAACCGACCTAACACTGCTTGCCATTCAGGTGGAAGAGTGTTCATCAAAGCCGGCACCTTCTCAAAATCCGGCATAAGATAATCATTCCAGATTATTTCCTGTATCACCTGATTGACCCTAACCACATGTGATACTAAATCACCATCATGCCACCGATAATTAGCTAACTCTGTCATCAGCCTTTTAAGTCTTACATTTCCCTCGTCCGTTCTCGGGATTGTAGGTATCAGTGCATAACACATCATAGCTCCTGCAACAAATGCAGAACTAAAATTGGATCACTTATAATCCATAATGTACATAATGGAAAATACATAATTTTTCTTGATTCATGCAACAAATGCACAATAAAAAATGGATTACATATAACCCACATAGGCATAAATGAAAAAGAAACAAATTCCTTTTTTTTTTTCTTCGGGTCAACTGTCAACGGCCAAAGTCAACGGTCAACGGTCAACGGTCGTCGGTCAGCGGGACAATGGGTCGGGTCGATGGGCGCGCGGGTCGGACCGGTCGAACGGTCAGATGAACCGACCGCACGTGCCACACGCGTGCGCTGGTTGACGTCATGCAGACGTTCGTCGGCACGTGCCGCGCGCGTGAGCGTGGTGACCGGCCGGTCAATTGTCGTCGGCGCTGACGTCATCCCAGCGGTTACCGACCATTGGGTGACGTCACGCTGACATCAACACGCATCGATCCGTCGACTGGCGTGTGCCGGTTCGCCGGCCGGCGGCGCGCACGTGCCGGTTCGGCGACCGGCGCGTGTGTCGCACGCGCTGGGCGAGCCAGCGCTTCCGAGCGCGTCGCGCCCACGCGCAGCGCCTTCTGGCCGCGCGTGTGGGCGCGTGCAGCGTCGCCTGGCGGCGCACGACGTATCCCCAGACTCGTCTCGACGACCCCTTTCTCCCTATGTCATTAGAATTCGATTTCAACTTACGAAAACTCAGAAAAATGGCCGAACAGCGCTCGGGTGTCAGGATTTTTTCCCCGATCCGTATGACCGAAGTTCTTTCGCGAAAAATCAATCAAGAACATCAAAACAGGTCGGGAAAACGTGAACTAGGGCTCTGATACCAATGTTAGGAATAATGGATCCTCGAAAACCGGATTCGACACTAAATCGAACCCCTAAAACGAATGCGGAAGCGAAGCCCGGGAAAATCACGCATCACCGATCCTAAAGCACACCACGGATTCGAGCATACCTTGTTAGCCACAGATTAAACACCAATGCTGAAGATCGAGGAAGAAATTCTAATCCGATGATGTCAATTCGCCTTGAAGGGAAGACGGTGTCGCCGTAAGTGTTTTTCTTCTTTTTCTTGGAGGGAGAGAGGGAGAGGAACGTACGTACGTTCTTATGCCAAATGGTGCGTCCTCCCTCTCTCTCCTCCTTTATATATGTACCCTCTAAAATACAAACATACCCCTTCGTCCATGGGCCCTAATCCTGTGGGCCGGGCTTTTAGGCCCAACATAGGCGGACGGGCCTTAAGCCCATCTCATATAAAACCATCAATATGTGATTACATTTGAAGATCATTAAGATTGGGGCAATATCTTTATTAACTATAGGCAGCAGCTAATTCGATTATGGTAAATAACGTTCTCTATAAGTTCATTCTTCTCTCTTTGTCACGAATCACATTGAAAGTTTAAAATTATAAATAATTGTGCTTGTGTGGGATCCAAAGTACACTCATATGTGATAACCAACTCACAGATTATTGAAATACCATATTTTCTCGGTCACACCTCATTAGACGATGAAGTCTGCCACCGCCATAGGTTCTATGTTGTAATTCATATTGAACTTAGACCCACGGCATCTAAGCTTGCCACTACCATATTTTTCTTGCACAGGCCAAGGTTGGTCTCTTGCATAGATAGTCTCATGGTCAGTTTGACAATGGGTCAAGTCTGGTAGGCAAGACATTATAACCAATCCTGCTTCGTGCGCATTAGTCTGCGTGGTTGCTTGCCTTGCCACCTTTTGATTATTCTTGAGTGACTCGGAAAGAGTTCATGTGCTGAAGGAAACATGAGGTCATTGTCGGTGCAGTCCTCAAAACAAGAACAAGGACCCGCAAAAGAAAATTTGAGTTCTTTCCCGCAATAATGAAAGCAATTTCAATATTAATATATTCATATGGAATTGCGTCTTGTCTATTTCTATGGATTATGTTACTTTTCTTTATCCATGAGCTCATTGCAAAGTATCGACAGAACAGAATGGTTCTATTAACCCTCTTATTGGGCCCAAACACATTTGTTGGGCTCCTCCTCTAGAATTTAGCCGAGAGCAAAAAGGACCTGAACCTAAAGTACCCGTACAAATTTCATTGGCACACTTTTGCCATGCACATGATACATTCGAAGATTAATTGGGTATGTTTGAAAACCACTTCTCTTAAATTCATGATTTCTTTATTGACTATATGCAAACCATGAACGCAGCCTACTTTTGTGCTTTGTTTCACTTTCCTATCCGCTCTTATCGGCGGCCCAACATCAGAAGAGCCGTGCTTCATCAATATGCTTTTCATCGAATGGCACACCAAAAGAATGGCTTATGAAAATACCTTCTGTTTTCGTACCATTTACCTTTCATTGGCACTCTATTAAGAAACTTCTAAATACGGCGTTAAAGTCATCCTTAACAGCAAAAACTACAAGTGAAATTGAGAAATGGTCAGATGGAATAGCTCCATAATGACGTGTATGCGTCCAAATTTCCCTCGTCCTCTCCACCATATATATCTCCGCCCCATTTTGGTGGAGACAAGAGCATCCCCTCCGCCATATCGGCGAGCAACCCCGGCATCCCGAAGATGTCCTCCTCGTCGTAGAACACTCCCTCTTCCGAACGCAACTTCTTCTCGTCCCCGACATCACGTCCTCGGATTCCACCGGCTGGAATGCCTCCGCAGCCCCGGCCGCTGCCTTCGTATTTCCTTGGTGTCCGCCGACGCCGGCACGGGCAGCCGCCATGCGGAGTCCGCGAAGTTGAGGCAGGCGGACCGGCCCCTCAGCGCAAGCACCGCCACGTCGTGCGCCCTCGCTGCCATCTCCACAGTAGGGAAGGTGCCGAGCCAGATCCTCGTCTTCTTTCTCGGCTCGCGGACTTCGCAGACCCACTTGCCTGAGTCACGCAGCCGCACCCCCCGGTACACAGGGTGGCGGGTCTCCCGGAACTTCTTCCTTCCAGCGCGCTTCTTCGGGTGGTGTGAAGCGGAGTACCTCCTTGTCGGAGAAGTTCCCAAGTGCCGTGGAGCTGCTGCTGTCGGATGGCGGCTCGGCGAAGTCGGCAGCGGGAGTTGGGATGGGAATAAGAAGAGAAAGGGTTCATGGGAGGACGTCGCACTTTGGGATAGTGCGATAGCTGTTGGGTCGGAGTGAAGTGGATGATGAATGTGGTGGGGCTAGTGTTTATAAGAGACGAAGCTGGCTGGAGCAGTGAGGAGTATTTACTGATAAGGGGTGTTGAGTGGAATTGGGAGTGAGGGGTGTTGGGTATATATACATATATATGAAGCGGGGACACGGGACTCAAAAGAGGAAACAGACTCGTTTCAAGAAGAGTTTTTCTCCCTCCGGGGAAGACGCCGAGTACGAGTGACAGGGACTTGAAGTGTGAAACCCACCTGTGGAGCGAGCGAGTGAGTCGAGTGCGATTCAGCGTGCGACACGTGTGCAGGTGGGGACGTGACGTGGCAAGTGGATTGGGTTTGGGCTCTTGGGTCTGGGTTGTGGGGTTGGGAGTGTGGTGGCGCTGCAAATTACTTTTTGGGGCTTTTGACGCAGTAAAGAAGGCGCGAGGGACATTCTGTTTTTATCGGAGCCCATCATTTTGCGGCTCGCGCGATTCACCAGTTTTCATCCGAAATATCTTCGATGCCTGCTTTTGGAAATACCCCCTGCCACTAATTTCGTCTGTGAAAAAGCATATGTCCTTTGGTGCGCGAATTCCTTTTCGATCTTCCTATTAGCGCCCGGGTTTTCTTGGTCTATTTTCTTTTCTTTTTAGTAAACTTACAATTTTTTTTTTTATTGGGAGCATGTAGCCATCCAATATGTTTTGCTTAGGAAGAGCCCAAGTCCGAGCCTCCGTCTTAACATATCCAATTGAAAACACCAATTATTCATAGTCTCTTCTCACCAAATAAGCGTCGCTTATGAGATTTCTTTATTGAGATATTTAGCAATTGTCAATCATTAGATTTCTTTCTTGAAATATTCACTAATCGACTCTAATACCATTTGTTTGGAGTGTACCGCAGAAACTCGATACCTTAGACATGTGGAGATCGTTAAGAGAGAGCTTAAGTCCAAGCCTTTTAACATATCTGGTTGAATCTATCTTTACTTTAAAAAAAAATTAAGGTAATGAGTTATGAGCCAATTATAATAATTAACTACTCAACACCACACAAATTCTTTGATGTGGTGCTTCGCTTCTCTAATACAATTTATGCGTGCATTCAAAAATATTCTGTGTCAATTTAGCTTTGTCAAGGTTTAAAATTCTAAAATGATACTGAACAGATTTTATCTCACATGGTTCAACGAGTGTCAAATGAGGGCAACACAAACAAGCCAAGGAACTCATGAGCTACTTGAGCTCACTTTGCTCAGTTACCCAAACCGAAGACATGATCCTTGTCCTGTCTAAGTCGAGTTTTGAGTAATTCGAATCTTAGAACTATGCAAGCTTAAGTTTAATAGTATTTGATTCGTTTACTTAAAAACTTAAGTCAGTGGTGTAGAATTCAATAGGTACATAAATCACGAATGTGATATTGCTTTTTATATGATTTAGTGATTATCAATCAAATGAACTTGTGAATTCAACATATTATAGAGTTGAGGTCGAATTTGAGAAACTAATTTGGAGATGATTTGGCTAAATTCAATATCGGATCTACAATTTTTGAATCTGAACGTTAATCATAAACTATCATATATAGTTGATTTGATCAAATAGAATATATATATTTAAAAAAAGTGTACACGTGGAAAATCCATAAAAAAAGCTCATAATAACTACAAATACGTTTTCCTATATTGCTTCATACATTTGCATTAGCGTCACATTATGCACAAAAAATGGGACTCATAATCGTGATAAATATAAGCATCCATTGCATGTGCATGGTCAAAATTTAGGCATCATTTTGTATTTGATACAACTTTTGCGAACTCACCTTCAAAGAGAGATAGTTGTTGACACTTAAATTTTGGCGATCCAATTAATGTTTCATTTTAAAGAAAATTAGAAATCGAACCTAGTCCCCATACAAAAAATTTAAGGTAAATTGCATATAGTTTTAAGAGCATTTTATTAGATAGTTGCATTTTCATTGGACTAGCGGCTGATGGACTTAGATGGAAAGTTCTAAACTCAATTAATAAATTGGACTAAACCCATTTGAATAATTAAATTTGGCCAACCCAAAGAATATCTGTGTGGTCAAAATTTGCATCATAGAACAAGTTGGAATAATTGAAATATCAAATTATTAAATAAGATACTTTGAAGGTAATTAATATAATTCTATGAATACTCAATTAGCGGAAATAATCATAAAATTGCCTAAGTTGAATATTAGAATTTGGAAGCAAAATATTTTTGAAAAGCCCTAGGGTGGAGCCTAAACGGAAGGCTTGGGCTTCACAGTCGGAAAGTACAAAGGCCACACACATTGAATACAGTCTCATAATTTTTTAGGGAGAAACGAAAGAGAGTGTTTAGGAAGAGAAAATATTTGGCTACAAATGTGTGCTAGTGCAACAAATAGAAAGGACGCCGATGTTGCTAGACGTGTCTTTTCCTATCTTTATCCCTTTAAAGCCTTACGACTGCTCAAAGTGGGGCCCATATGTCAAACTATTTTGAATAGAGTGGGAACTCCTCTCTCTCTCTCTTCACACACGCTCTCTTCTCCTCCCCGCATACTCTGTCTGTCTCTTCCCCCACCCCCCCCACCCCCATATCGAACCCTCCTCTTGATGAACTCATCTTGCACGCTCTATCCCTCTCTTTGCTCGACTTTCTCTATTTGCCCAACGCTTTGAACTCTGGCCCCTCTCTCTCCCTCCGACGAACTCCCTCCAACGAACTATCAAGCCCTTGTTCAACTGACGAGCCACCATGCCGCCCCCTAAGAGCGTTTTGTAACGATTACGTTCTCCAGGGTGATTCGACATTAGAAATGATTATTTTTATTACATTCCCTTAACCGATTCGAGTAAAAAAAAACGCATTTAGAATCTGTACAAATTTTTTATTCTGGGAATAGAATTGCATTTAATACCATGCTAATTGATTTGTTCCAAATTAATTTCTTTTGATTTTTGAATAATTTTTTACTTTATTACTTTTTTTCTTTTTTTCTTTTCTTTTCTTTTCGTCCAGTTTGCCCGGCCGAGGCTCACTGGCCACCGGTGAGGCTCGCCCGGCTCGCCGGTGGCCGAGGTTGGCCTCGTCTGGCCGGACGAGTCTCGCCGGTGGCCGGGCTTGCCTCCGACAAGCTCGCCGGACCGGCGACCGATGGCGGACGGCGGCGGCGGGCGGCGGCGGACAATGGCAGGCGGTGGCAGACGACAATCACGGCATGACGGAAGGGAAAAATGAGAGTTTCATTGTTTTGATTATTTTTTTGATTCCCGGACGAAGAATCATATTTTTTTTTTATTCTCAATTCTCTTCCCAATCTGTTCCCGGGAGCAAAATTGTTCGCGGGAACAAAAATTTTACTAAACGCGATTCTCGTCCCAAATTGATTACGGAAACAAAAAATCAGAATCGAGACTGTTTGACACGTTGCCAAACAAGCCCTAACTCTGCCATCGTCGAATCCTGCGCCCCTTCAGCTGTTTCCTCTCTTTCCCTTCAAGTCACAGCTAAGCCGTCGTCCAACGAATCACCGCCTGGCCCTGAAAGACTGGTTATATGCTTTGCTGTACGTGAAATGCTTGTTTTCCACAGGGGGGTCATCTGCGTTTTTTTTTTTTTTCTTTAAATCAATTCCTATGGGATCAGCAGTGTCCTTATGCAATCATAACTTCTTATTGTTTCCTTGGGTTTTTGCTAAGAAAACTTCTCAGTTGCTTCAGACTTGAGTGTCACATTGGTCATAAAAGTTTCATATGCAGCGTATTTCGAGACTTTGAAGTTATGTGGAAGTAAAGAAACTGATCTGCCTGAAGTTCAGGCATATTGTGGAGACAACCTTTTTTGCAGAAATATCAAGTGAGTTGTGGATGAATATTGGATGAATCATTGAGCATGTTGTCCATTAAAAATCTTGTCAGGTGAATTTCCAGAATGCACAGATCTCGGCTAGTGTTAAACTGTTGTATCCTTGTGTTAGTGTCCATTGTGAGAACTGTTGCTGCTTTAGATGAACACTAAGGCCCCCAAGAAGACTCCTTGCCAGCTTATAATAGTTTGTCATCGTTTTTTCGGTTTCTTTTGCCTCATATGATTAATGGATAGAGTCATGAGCAGGGAAGTTGCCCCTCTTCTCAGAGGAAGAAGATGGCAACTACCATTTTTGAGGCCTGCGCAATCACAACAGGTATCGTTTTGGGCTGTGGGCTATTCGACCCTGAAAGACGATGAGATTTAGGATGACCTGCAAACCGAGTGAATCGTATTTTGAAATATATTCAAAACTAAAGTACAAGCCTAATCATATTGAGAACTTGGAATGTGATGTATTGATAATTCTGTGTCTCTTTGGTTTGTACATTTCCTTTCCTATCAAAGGAGCCAAACTGATGTGCCTTTCTGTTGACTATGCTTCTTACTGCCTTCTCAAGAGAGTATATCCTAGCTGCTATTATTGCAAGTTATCTTTTCTGGCATGTGTCTTGTCATTACCAATCCTGCTTCGTGCCTGTGGGTTAGTCTGTCTGGTTGCTTGCCTTGCCACCTTTAATCATTCCAGAGTGACTTGAAGAGAGTGCATGTGCTGAACGAAACACAAGGCCTTGGTCGGTGCAGTCCTCAGAATATGAAATGGCCAAAGACAGTCTGCCTCTTCCGCACATAAGAAAGCCGATTTCAATATGGATCATCATGTCTTCCAGATTAATGCTTTCGTATGGGACTACATCTTGTTTATGTTAATGGGTTTTGTCACTTTCCTTTATCCTTGAGTTCATTGCAAAGTATCGACGGAACGGGATCGTTCTGTTAACCCTCTTAATGGTCCTAGACGCATTTGCTGTGCTACTCCTCTAGAATTTAGCCGAGAGCAAAAAGGACCCTAACTTAAAGAACCTATGCGAATTTCATCGACACACTTTTGCCATATGCACGATATATTTGAAGATCAATTGGGTAAGTCTGAAAACTGCTTCTCTCAAATTCATGATGACTGGGGCGGTCTCTTCATCAACTATATGCAACGCCCAATGTAACTACGAACACAGCCTACTTTCATGCTTCGTTTCACTCACCTATGCGCTCTATCGGCGGCCCAACTTCAGAAAAGTTGTGTTTGGTCTATATGCTTTTTATCTAACGGCACACCACAAAAATGGCTTCTGAAAATAACTCCTGTTTTCGTATCCTTCACCTTTCATCCGCACTCTATTAAAGAAACTTCTAAGTACGGCATTAAAGTCGTCCCCCAACAACAAAAACTACAAGTGAAAATGAGAAATGGTCAGATGGAATAGCTCCATAATAACGCGTATGCGTCCAAGTTCCCATTGTCCCCTCTGCCATATATATCTCCACCGCATTGCGGGGGAGACAAGAGCATCCCCTCCGCCATATCTGCGAGCAATCCTGGCAGCCGGAAGATGTCCTCCTCGTCGTGCAACACTCCCTCTTCTGAATGCGACTTCTTCTCGTCCCCCAACATCGAGTCCTCGGACTCCACCGGCTGGAATGCCTCCGCGGCATTGGCCACCACCTTCTGTGCGTCCTTGGCATCCGCCGACGCCAGCATGGGCAGCCACCACGTGAAGTCCGCAAAGTTGAGGCAGGCGGACTGGCCCCTCAACGCAAGCGCCGCCACGTCGTGTGCCCTCACCGCCATGTCCACAGCAGGGAAGGTGCCGAGCCAGATCCGTGACTTCTTTTTGGGCTCACGAACCTCGCAGACCCACCTGCCCGAGTAGCGCAGCCGCACCACACGGTAGAAGGGGTGGCGGGTCTCCCGGAACTTCTTCCTCCCGGCGCGCTTCTTCAGGTGGTGGGACGCAAGGTGCACCTCGTCGTCGGAGAAGTTCATGGGAGGACGTCTGCACTGGAATAGTGCGATAGCTGTTGAGTAGGAGTGAAGCGGATAATGAGGGTGGTGAGGGGAGTGTTTATACGAGACAGAAGCTGGCTATAGAATCGAGAAGTGTTTACTGATATGGGGGTGTTGTGTAGAGAATTAGGAGCGAGGGGAGTTGGGTTTATACATACGAAGCGGGGACGCGGGATTTAAAAGGGGAAACAGACTCGTACTCAAGAGTTTCCCGCCTACGGGGAAGACGCCGAATCCGAGTGACTGTGCTTGAAGTGTGAACCGAGCGGGAGCTGTGGAGTGCCGAGTTGCGTGCGATTCAGCGTGCGACGCGTGTGCATGTGGGGGCCGTCACGTGGCGAGTGGATTGGGTTTGGGTTGTGGCGTGGACGTGGGGTTGGGAGGGTGGTGGGGCTGCAAATTCCTTTTTGAGGGTTTTGACCGAGTGAGGAAGGCGCGGGGGGACTTCCTGTTTTTTCATCGGAGAGCGAAAGAAGGGAAGGCAGGGGACGGAGAGAGGAGGAGCTGTCGAGGTCAAAGGATCAAAGGTCCCCATCGAAGGACCCCTCATTCTGTTGCTCGCGCGATTCACTAGTTTTCACCCGAAATATCTTTCTCCTTCTCCTCATGGCCATTTTGGAAACACCCCCTGCCACTAATTTCGTCCAGGCAAAAGCATAGGTCCTTTCGTGTGCGAATTCCTTCTCGATCTTCTTATTAGTGCCCGTGTTTTTCTTGGTCTTTTTTATTTCCGGTAAACTTGACAATCTATTTTATCGAGAGCAAGCGACAAAAGCCCAATACATTTTGCCTAGAGAGAGCTCAAGTTCGAGCATCTATCTTATCATACCCAATTATACTCACATTTACTTAAAAGCATCAATTATCTATGGTCTCTTCTGGCCAAACAAGCGTCGATCATGAGATTTTTTTCTCAAGATATTCATCATTCAGCTCTAATACCATTTGTTTGGAGCACGCAATAGAAACGCAATACATTTCGCCAGGGAAGATCATTAAGAGGAAGCTTAAGTCTAAATCTCTTAACATATCCAATTAAACCCACCTTAACTCAAAAGCTTAAACTACATCACATTAATTCTCTAATGTGGGGCTTCTCCAATATAATTCACCTATACATCCTAGCATATTTTGTGTCAATCTATCTTTGTTAAGATTTAAAATTCTAAAGTTACGACTACACAAGCTCTATCTCACATAATTCAATCAATGTCAAATGAGGGCAACACAAACAAGCTGAGGAATTCATGGGTTACTTTAGCTCATTTCGCTTAGTTATTCAAACACAAGTCACAATCCTTGTCACATCTAAGTTGAGTTATGAGTAATTTAAAACTTAGAACTATACAAACTTAAGGTTAATAGTATTTGATTCTTTTACTCACAAACGTAACTTGATGGTGTGGAATTCAATTGTTACATAAATCACAAGATATATGGGATATTATTTATTTTTATATAATTTAATGATTATCAATGCAATGAAATCATGAATTCAACATATTATAGAGTTCAGGGCAAATTTGAGGAATTAAATTGGAGATGATCTACCTAAATTCAATATTGGATCTTTAATTTTCGAGTCCGAGAGTCAATGATAAACTATAATATAAATAGAATAAATAATTAAATTTTTAAAAAAAAGTGCACGTGTAGAAAATCCATCAAAAAAGCTAGTAAATAACTACATATATGTTTTCCTTTATTGCACCATACATTGGCATTAGCATCACATTACATATGAAAAATGGGAATCATAACCCCGACAAAAGTATTAAAATTGCGTATCATGTAACATTAAGAGCATTTACATGAATAATAATAGAATTTATTAGAAAAATATAAAAAAGTGAAAAAAATAATAATTAAATTTTTTATTTAAAAAAAAAAAAGGGCCAAGTCTTCTCTTCTTTCTTCCTGCTTGGGCCTAGCCTGGCCTCTTCCTTTTCCTTCTCTTCTTTCTTTTCCCTGGCTCGACCATTTTTCTTCCTTTAGCTCGGCCCTTTTACTACCTCCTTTCTTCTCCTCTTCCTTCACGCTTCTGCAACACAGCAACATATAGAAGCAAGGCAAGGCTGGGGAGAAAGCAGCATGATTTTTGGTTTGGGATTAAGTCGATAGACCAACTGGCGGTGGCAAATGGCATGGCTGTCAGCCAATGACCTTCAAAAGAAGAGAGGGAGAGAGGCTAGGGGAGGGGGCGTGCTCGCTTACTAGAGATAGAGAGTGAGCCGAGAGAGATAGAGGTCAAGAGAGTGAGAAATAAGATTGAACAAAGAGCAAAAGGAGCCTCGGCCACGTGTGAGCTCCATTCAACGACCCCTCCCGATAGACGTCCTCAAGCCCGAACTATGGGAAAAAGTATCAAAAAAGTCTTAAACCTATTATATTGGTACTGATTCAGTCACGAATCTTTCAATTAGACCAATTTAGTCCTAAACACATTGGTATAAATTTAGTCTATCCGATCAATTTATCAATTTAAGTTTGAAATTACTGACGTGAACACCAGCCGTCCTACATGATATGGCCGGTACTAATGTTCACATTTTTAATAATATTTTAATTTTTTAATGATTTTTTTCTCCATTCCTTTTTCTTTGCCTTTTCTTTTTACAGTGGCCATTGCAAGCCACTGGCCATGGCCACAACCAATGGGAGTTCACCTTACCTAGGGGAGGTCGCCCTTGCCAGCTACAAGTGAGGGTTGACGTCACCGGACCATGCTTGAGAGAGGGCGAGTGTCGGCCTTCCAGGCACGGCTAGGCAAGGTCCCCTCACTAGATATGGTGAAGCTAACCCTTGCCCAAGCTAAGGTAGCCTTGTTGCACCTCATGGAACCTTGCTTGGGTAAGGGCAAGCTCCAATGAGACCTTAAGTGGGGCTTATTACAACTCGCCCTCACCCAAGCAAGTCTGGACGTGGCCAACCCTTGCTTGGGTGAGGGTCGGTCTTGCGTTGAGGAGGCTATTCCTCACCTAGACTAGGGCAAGGCTTGCTATCACCCAAGCTCGCTAGGTCTCACCCTCAACTAGGGGAGGCCCAGCAAGGCATGGTGAGGCATGGCCGGTGCTTGCCCTCGCTTAAGAGTAGCCAACCCTTGCCGGCCATGGCCCGTGGTTGGTGGCTGACAATAGCCACTGGAAAAAGAAAAGGCGAAGAAAAGAATAAGGGAAAAAAAATAGTTTAAAAATTTTAAAATTCAGAAAAATATTAAAATAGTTTTTAAAAATGTCAACATTAATCTCACTCATGCCATGTAGGATGCCCGGAGTCCACTTTATTAGCAATTTCTGACCTAAATTATTCGAATGGATTAAATTGGTATAAATGTGAAAATGTTTAGGATTAAATTCATCCAATTGAAAATTTTATGACTAAATTGATACCCATGCAATAAGTTTAGGACTTCTTTGGTACTTTTCCCTTGAACCATGGAAAATGCTCTATTTCTCCCTTGCTTATCAAGTTTGAGAACGTCAAATCGAACCAATGAGATTTTGGGCAAATCGTGCAAAAACCAAACTGATCTGTTGCCAATAATGCGGATTTGGAGCTTAATATGCTGGGTTTAGGCCATGAACGGCATAGAATTTGAACATGGAAGTGGTGTTTCGAACTGCCTATCAACCGTTTGACAAAATGCTTGAATAAAGCATCAAATTCGAGTTCATAAAATCAATTCTTAAAATGTTTGTTTTGCAAAAAAAAAAAAAAAACTTTGTTTTGCGCTAAATTTGTTCTAATATTGTTGCGTTATCACTGAATTGGGTTTCTTTTTTATTTAGTGGCATATCGTTTGATGCCTAAGTCGACCATGGATGAAAGTCTACTTCCCCAAAAATCTATACCTCTCGCTAGACAAGCCTGTGGTTAAAGGCCTCAGTCCTTTCTTTTTGTCTCAGTGTACATATATGTGTTGGAATGGCTTTCGTTGAAATGTGTTTTTCTCTGCCGACATTAACGTCGCCGATGAGGTTTGGCCATGGTGAGAGAGGGACGGCCGACAAAACCGGGTAGTGGCCAGGATTGGTGACTGGCAGAGGTGTTGATGTTTTTGGACTGGAGAAGAAGATTAGTAGGCATCATTGGCGGGAGGACGATTCGTTCCGGCGAAGCACCAAGAAAGGGAGTCCTCGGCATGGCCCCGGTGAAGTCCAAGGAACAAAACGATGCAGAAAGAAGAGAATAAAAAACGATTATAAAAAAAGAGAAAGAGAAAGAGAAAAGGAAAAGGGTGTGATAAATGACTATACATTGGATTTGTTTAGTTTTAATTAGACCGAATGGGCTTTGAGCCTAAATAGGTTTAATGAGCTTGGGTTTAATTAGGATTGGTAAATTCGGGTTGATTTTAGCTTTAGACGTGCTTGGGCTGAGTTTAGGGAGATGGGCCTAATGCATTTAACTTCAATAAAATGGGCTTGATGAGTTTTCTTTTCGGAATGGGTTAGTTTTAAACAAACCCAATCGTGCTCTTCGACCAAAAATAAAACCCAAAATTAAATAAGCCTTAAGAGCTTTACAATAGGGTTGTTCATTTATCCTCTTAATGGGCCAGAGCAAAAAGCATTTGAACCCAAACAAACCATACAAATTACAAGAGCACACTTTTTGCCTTGTACATGGTACATGATTACATTCGAAGATCATGATGACTCGGGTGTTGGAACCAAAAGGATTTAGAGGGAGAGAGTGTAAACACACAAAGAGAGATTATATTACACAATATGCCTTGTAAAGGCTTAATGGAGTACACACACAAGCTTTACTAAACTTAAAACTCTCTCTCTAGCTTTCTATATGCTTATGAAGCTATCTCTCACACTCTCTCACTCTAAATAAACTAACGTAACCCTATATTTATAAGCATCTTCCACCGCCTGGACTTCACCGTCTGAACTCCACCGCTATTGTCTTCAACGTGCAAGAGTTGAAGTTGAACTTTTCTTCTTGGTTAAGAGTCAACAATTGTGGGCTACTTTTCCTTCATGTCCAAGTTGCCAGCCGCAAGTTTTTCTTTCCTTCATGCGTACACATGCTGCCCACGTCCAGTCTTCATGCATAATGGACTTCTTGTTTTTAGATTAGGTGTTGACTCCAACATCGGGCAGTCTCTTTATCAACTATATGCAACGCCCGATGCTGCCGTGAACACGGCCTACTTTTATTCTTCTATCAGAGGCCCAACATCAGAAGAGCCGTGCAGTCTCTATTCTCTTATCTAATGGCATGCCCCAAAAATTGGCTTCCGAAAATACCTTCTGCTTTCGTACCCACCTTCGCCTTTCATCCGCACTCCATTAAAAAATATTTTAGTACGGCATCCCAGTCGTCCCTAACCACGGAAAGTATAACTGAAATTGAGAATTGACTACATGGAATAGCTCCATAACGACACGTATGCATCCAGATTCCCGTCGTCCTCTCCGCCGTACCCATCTCCGCCGCATTGTGGTGGAGGCAAGAGCATCCCCTCCGCCATATTCGTGAGCCACCCCGGCATCCCGAAGACGTCCTCGTCGTCGTACAGCATTCCCTCCTCCGAAGGCGACTTCTTCTCGTCCCCCGACATCAGGTCCTCAGCTTCGGACTCCGCCGGTCGGAACGCCTCCGCATTCTGGGCCGCCGCCTGCTGTATGTCCTTGGTGTCTGCCGACGCTGGCACAGGCAGCCGCCAAGCGGAGTCTACGAAGTTGAGGCAGGCAGACCGGCCCCTCAGTGCGAGCGCCGCCACGTCGTGCGCCCTCGCCGCCATCTCCACAGTAGGGAAGGTGCCAAGCCAGATCCTCGACTTCTTTCTGGGCTCGCGGACCTCGCAGACCCACTTGCCCGAGTCACGCAGCCGCACTCCCCGGTACACGGGGTGGCGCGTCTCCCGGAACTTCTTCCTCCCGGCACGCTTCTTTGGGTGGTGGGACGCGAGGCGCACCTCCTCGTCGGAGAAGTTCCCGGGGGCTGCCGTGGCGCTACTCCCGTTGGACAGCGGCGACGAGAACGACGGCTTGGGGAAGTCGAAGCGGCAGGAGTTGGGATGGGGATCAGAAGAGAAAGGGTTCAAGTTCATGGGAGGACGTCTGCACTGGGATAGTGCGATAGCTGTTGGGTTGGAGTGAAGTGGATAATGAATGTGGTGGGGCTAGTGTTTAGAAGAGACAGAAGCTGGCTGGAGCAGTGAGGAGTGTTTACTGATATGGTTGTGCTTTTATATATGAAGCGGGGACGCGGGATTTAAAAGAGGAAACAGACTCGTACTCAAGAGTTGACGCCTACGGGGAAGACGCAATATCTGAGTGACAAGGGACTTGGAAGTGTGAACCCAGCTGTGGACCGAGCGAGTGAGGGTCGTGCCAAGTTGAGGGCGATTCCGTGTGCGACACGTGTGCAGGTGGGGCCGTGACGTAGGGTTGGGAGGGCGGGTGGTGGGGCTGCAAATTTTCTTTTTGAGGGTTTTGGCTGAGAGTGAAGAAGGCGCGGGGGACTTTCTGTTTTTTTTATCGGAGGGAGACGAGGACTTTCTAGTTTTCCCCCGAAATATCTTCGATGCCTATTTGGGGAAACACCCCCTTGCGAAGACGGAATATTCGATACCGTGGAATGCTATCGAATGATTATACTAATTTCGTATGTGCAAAAGCATAGGTCCTTTTGTGCGTGAATTCCTTTCTGATCTTTTTATTAGTGCCCGTCTTTTCTTGGGTCTTTTTTTTTTTTTTCAGTATACTTAACCGTTTATTTTATTGGGAGAGCATAGCAAAACCCAATATATTTTGCTCGGCAAGATTGCCAAAAGGCCACTCACTGAGTTTTTCTTAATATATCCAGTTGGACCCACTTTTACTCAAAAGCAAACAACCATCCATCATTTTACAAGCATTGGTCATGAGATTTCACTTTAAGATATTCACCAACTATTCCTTAATTATGAGATTTATTTCCTGAGATATTCACCCATCGGTTCCGATACCATAAAAACTTACTATAATGAAAACGCAACTTTTATCTTTCTTCTAAACGAATACGATATTGAGATTTTTTCCAAGAGCGTGATTGGTTTCTAAGATTGCTTCCAGCTCTTGGCCTTTTACTTGTTAGTCTTGGTAAAGCCCAAGACAGAGTATTTTTTTGAAACGAGGCTCTCAGTAACGCAATAGAAAGACTCCTTTATTTTTAAAATTTCATAAACCTGAATGATAAATGAATAAAAAGAAAAAGCAAAACAAAAAAGTGACCTTTGAAAAAAGGGGAAAAAAGCCTTTTCAATGTTCTTTGATTTCAAAAAGACAACATCAATTATCTGAAAAATCAAAACAAATAGAAAAAAAGCTAGCTATCGGAATCGAACCGATGATGTACTGGGGGTATCCGTATTTATAGAAGCTTTAATTTTCATGCATATCCTAATTGTTGGTTTAGTTTATGCATGGCGAAAAGGAGCATTGGAATGGTCTTAATTCCTGAATATTCAGACAATAAAAAAAGTAAAAAATAAAAAATAACATTAAG
The DNA here is from genome assembly GCA_014182575.1 of Eucalyptus decipiens. Classification (NCBI taxonomy): domain Eukaryota; kingdom Viridiplantae; phylum Streptophyta; class Magnoliopsida; order Myrtales; family Myrtaceae; genus Eucalyptus; species Eucalyptus decipiens. The sequence continues at coordinate 7,216,443 of CM024613.1, read as the reverse complement.
ACGGTTATGAATTCCATAGAATTTCCCTTACTTACTCGAACAACCCAAAATTCAGTTATCTTTCCTAAGATATTCACACATCGGTTCTAATACCATAGAAACTTAATACCCTTCACCTGAAAAGATCGTCGAGAGGAAGCTCAAGTCCAAGTCTCTTAACATATATGGTTGGACTCATCATTTTTTTTTTTAAAGTTTAAAATAATGAGTTATGGGCCAATTAAGATATATTAACTACTCAATATCACATCAATTTGGTAGAGTTATAAGTAATTTAGATCGTAGAACTATGTGAGCTTAAGTTTAATAGTGTTTAATTCTTTTACTTACAAACTTAATTCGGTGGTGTAGAATTCAACCTTTACATAAATCATGAGATATATGTCATATTATTTATTTTTTATATATAATTTAATGATTATCAGTCAAATGAAAGTCGTGAATTCAATAGATTATAGAGCTAAGGTCGACCCTTTTCCTACCTCCTTTTTCCCCTCTTCCTTCACGCCTCTGCACCACGGCAACGTACAAAAGCAGGGCAGGGCAGGGCTGGGGAGATGGCAGCGCAATTTCTGGGTTGGGATTAAGTTGACAGGCCAGTTGGCCATGGCAGAGGTCATGGCTGCTTGCCAATGGCCTTCAAATGGAGAGAGGGAGAGAGAGGCTGAAGTGGGGAGGGGGTGCTCGCTCATTGGAGATGGAGAGACGATAGAGATAGAGGTCAAGAGAGTGAGAACTAAGATTGAACAGAGAGTGAAAGGGAGCCTTGGCCATGTGCGAGCTCCATCCAACGACCTCTCCTAATAGACGTCCTCAAGTCTGAATCATGGGGAAAAGTATCAAAAGTTCTAAACCTATTGCATTTGTACCAACTTAGTTATCAATGTTTCAAATAGACTAATTTAGTCATAAACCTTTTTACATTGATATAATTTCAGTTCATCCATTCAATTTAAGTCGAAAATTATTTATGTGAACACCTGTCATCCTACGTGGTATGATTAGTACTAACGTCAATATTTTTAATAACATTTTAATAATCTTTTGAATTTTCTAAATGATTTTTTTTCTTTTTTTTCCTTTCCCTTTTCTTTGCCTTTTCTTTTTACGGTGGCCATTGTGAGCCATCAGCCACAGCCATGGCCGGTGAGGGTTGGCCTTGCCTAAGTGAGGTTGCCCCTGTTGGCTACAA